>OZ022253.1:1730382-1786921 GCA_963978915.1 Caenorhabditis parvicauda
TAATATGTGATTTAAGTCACGATAGAGACGTGTTGTACGGGCGACGCAGGTTCACTACCGTCCTCAAGCTCATCGGGCTCGTCAGGCTCATCAGGCTCATCAAGCTCATCAGGCTCATCAGGCTCATCAGGCTCGTCAGGCTCATCAGGCTCATCAGGCTCGTCAGGCTCATCAGGCTCATCAGGCTCATCAGGCTCATCAGGCTCATCAGGCTCATCAGGCTCATCAGGCTCATCAGGCTCGTCAGGCTCGTCAGTCTCAGGAATGAACATTCTCATCAGTGTCATCGGCACACTCATCAAATTGATGTGGTGAAACGAAAGATAATAAACTATTCATCGATGTGTTTACAAAGACATTCATAAGTTTACAAAGACACTTATCGTATTTCATCAACTCTCGCAAAAATCTTGTTGAAACTAACTTATTATCCAAACTTAGATAGACACTTGAAGTTGAGTAAATCTCAACGTAGACCATGGTGCATTTCTCTTAACTCCAATATCACCAGTTCATTCTTATCTACCACGGTGCCTATATGGAATAGTGTCTGCTATTTATTTCCGAATGAGTTGAGACGGGGGGATGTCAAGAGAATCATTAAAACACTACCTAACTCCAAATTGTTTTCTGACATCCCACAGAATCTTCTTTGATTGCGGCCGTTCTGGCCACCTCCTCCAACTCATTTCTGAAGATTTAGACATACTACTGAAAATTTTCACCAATGGTATCTACGGTCTACCACAGTTCTGGATGTCTGCAGTGATGAGCTTCTCCTTCTATGAGGATAGAGCAGACACGGTTTCTACTCTATCCAGATACGGTTTCTACTCTATCCAGATACGGTTTCTACTCTATCCAGACACGGTTTCTACTCTATCCAGACACGGTTTCTACTCTATCCAGATACGGTTTCTACTCTATCCAGACACGGTTTCTACTCTATCCAGACACGGTTTCTACTCTATCCAGACACGGTTTCTAGTCTATCCAGACACGGTTTCTACTCTATCCAGACACGGTTTCTACTCTATCCAGACACGGTTTCTAGTCTATCCAGACACGGTTTCTACTCTATCCAGACACGGTTTCTAGTCTATCCAGACACGGTTTCTACTCTATCCAGACACGGTTTCTAGTCTATCCAGACACGGTTTCTACTCTATCCAGACACGGTTTCTAGTCTATCCAGACACGGTTTCTACTCTATCCAGACACGGTTTCTACTCTATCCAGACACGGTTTCTAGTCTATCCAGACATGGTTTCTACTCTATCCAGACACGGTTTCTACTCTATCCAGACACGGTTTCTAGTCTATCCAGACACGGTTTCTACTCTATCCAGACACGGTTTCTAGTCTATCCAGACACGGTTTCTACTCTATCCAGACACGGTTTCTACTCTATCCAGACACGGTTTCTAGTCTATCCAGACACGGTTTCTACTCTATCCAGACACGGTTTCTAGTCTATCCAGACACGGTTTCTACTCTATCCAGACACGGTTTCTAGTCTATCCAGACACGGTTTCTACTCTATCCAGACACGGTTTCTACTCTATCCAGACACGGTTTCTACTCTATCCAGACACGGTTTCTACTCTATCCAGACACGGTTTCTAGTCTATCCAGACACGGTTTCTATTCTATCCAGACACGGTTTCTACTCTATCCAGACACGGTTTCTAGTCTATCCAGACACGGTTTCTACTCTATCCAGACACGGTTTCTACTCTATCCAGACACGGTTTCTAGTCTATCCAGACACGGTTTCTACTCTATCCAGACACGGTTTCTAGTCTATCCAGACACGGTTTCTACTCTATCCAGACACGGTTTCTAGTCTATCCAGACACGGTTTCTACTCTATCCAGACACGGTTTCTAGTCTATCCAGACACGGTTTCTACTCTATCCAGACACGGTTTCTAGTCTATCCAGACACGGTTTCTACTCTATCCAGACACGGTTTCTAGTCTATCCAGACACGGTTTCTACTCTATCCAGACACGGTTTCTAGTCTATCCAGACACGGTTTCTACTCTATCCAGACACGGTTTCTAGTCTATCCAGACACGGTTTCTACTCTATCCAGACACGGTTTCTAGTCTATCCAGACACGGTTTCTACTCTATCCAGACACGGTTTCTAGTCTATCCAGACACGGTTTCTACTCTATCCAGACACGGTTTCTAGTCTATCCAGACACGGTTTCTACTCTATCCAGACACGGTTTCTAGTCTATCCAGACACGGTTTCTACTCTATCCAGACACGGTTTCTACTCTATCCAGACACGGTTTCTAGTCTATCCAGACACGGTTTCTACTCTATCCAGACACGGTTTCTAGTCTATCCAGACACGGTTTCTACTCTATCCAGACACGGTTTCTAGTCTATCCAGACACGGTTTCTACTCTATCCAGACACGGTTTCTAGTCTATCCAGACACGGTTTCTAGTCTATCCAGACACGGTTTCTACTCTATCCAGACACGGTTTCTACTCTATCCAGACACGGTTTCTAGTCTATCCAGACACGGTTTCTACTCTATCCAGACACGGTTTCTACTCTATCCAGACACGGTTTCTAGTCTATCCAGACACGGTTTCTACTCTATCCAGACACGGTTTCTACTCTATCCAGACACGGTTTCTAGTCTAACCAGACACGGTTTCTACTCTATCCAGACACGGTTTCTAGTCTATCCAGACATGGTTTCTACTCTATCCAGACACGGTTTCTACTCTATCCAGACACGGTTTCTAGTCTATCCAGACACGGTTTCTACTCTATCCAGACACGGTTTCTAGTCTATCCAGACACGGTTTCTACTCTATCCAGACACGGTTTCTACTCTATCCAGACACGGTTTCTACTCTATCCAGACACGGTTTCTAGTCTATCCAGACACGGTTTCTACTCTATCCAGACACGGTTTCTACTCTATCCAGACACGGTTTCTAGTCTATCCAGACACGGTTTCTACTCTATCCAGACACGGTTTCTAGTCTATCCAGACACGGTTTCTACTCTATCCAGACACGGTTTCTAGTCTATCCAGACACGGTTTCTACTCTATCCAGACACGGTTTCTACTCTATCCAGACACGGTTTCTAGTCTATCCAGACACGGTTTCTACTCTATCCAGACACGGTTTCTACTCTATCCAGACACGGTTTCTAGTCTATCCAGACACGGTTTCTACTCTATCCAGACACGGTTTCACGTGCTTCAACAAATTCAGAATATTATAGTGTGACCTTATTAGATGACATACTTTGATAACATCAACGTAAATACCCAGTTTTAAGAAAAAAAAATAATTATAATCTTCCACGGATTGTCAGAATGTTCTTTGTCGTTTGGATCCTAGCAGTTGGTCTCTTCGCTAGTGCAGTCGATGGTAACAAAATTAAATGTGCCAACAGCGAAGGTTTCGACAACACTCCCGCAACAACACGTTTTTTTCAATTCTCTTTTTTATCATCCAGTAATTTCCAGAAGAATGTGACAGTCTCCTTTTGGATGCGTACTGCTACCGATTCGAAGCAACCGTTGTGGGAGTGAAACCCATGATGCTCGGATGCTCAGAATTTGCTTGTATTGTGAGTCGAGTAAAAGCTTACTGGTAAAAAAAACAGATTGTGACAGACACGCACTATGTTGACAGCAAGAGAAAGAGACAGAGGGATTGTATGTCTGACTATATAGTGATGGAATTCATCGTGTTGATTGACTAGTTTTAGTCACCAAACACGATTCATATGAGAGTTATGAAAGTTATTGAAGCCAGAAGTGAAATGTAAAACAGATTTGTTTTAGCGAGGTAATGGTTGCTTCAATATAACGTCGTCCTGGCCAGTCTTCGGCGCAGATGGTCTGTCATATATCAGTCGTACTGCATATAAAAAAACACTTCAGGATCACTATGCTGTTGTGACGATAAAGATTTTTGCAACGCTCCCCCCAAGAAGAGTTCGAGAAGAGTAGATGTTCATGGTGTCCTGATGGTCCTTGCAATCGTCCTATTTTCACTATTTCTGAAATAATAAATTTTGAATATTAAAATTTGTAATACTTTATTGCGTGACCTACGTAGTGAAGCCCATAGTGCCATTCTTTAATGAATTCGCATTTCAGTGTTCGACACAGGTAAAACGCACATAGTTTCCTCTACCTGTAAAAAAATCTGGCCTCCGTAAATCGGGCACTTAGTACCGTAGCAGTTTTGCCTCAAAATACAAGAACGATTTAAGAGCGCCTTTAATTTCAATGGACTAAAAGTAAGAATAATAATTTAAATCCACAAAGATCTAACTGTTCGTTGTGAGAGTCCCGACCTTAGGGTAGGCCTACCGTACTCATTCTGCAAAATTGAGATTAGAGCGCGTTTGAAAACGGCGACGCTTCTAGCGATATATGTGAAACGAGGGACCCTCTTCAGTCAGGGCCGCCTTTTGTTCGAAATGCTATTAGAATGGGTGGTAACCATCGACCCGTATACCAGATTCTAATGTGATTCCTGTTAAGTGGAGGCTATCCGCAGTAACCCAGACACCCAATGGATCACCAAGCAAGTCCAGAACCATGATGCAATTTTAATTATTTTTGTATTTCAATGAAGAGGATAATTAATTCCTTGTTCATACAGTGTGGACAGAAAATACAGGAACGGTACACGAAGTTCCGCTACTCGAACATGATTCTAGATTACTTTCTGAAATTTTGGTCTATCGTAGCCAACACTATTCTCCACAAGTGTACTAAATTTCATCCTGGTTCATTAACTTCGAAACGGTGTATGATGATTTGATTGAAAACAGTGGATTTTCAAGTGGACATAAAATAGAGGAACGCTACTGTAATTTGAAGGTCAACGCTCGGAATTTGGAATTAATGATGAAATTGACACGTTATAAAGTTTTTTTAACAATTGATATTTTTATTTTCATCATTCCAACAATTTTGACAGAGTTACAATCAAATCTTGTCGAATCCTTTAATTTTCCGCATTTTAGAAGTTTTTGGTCTCTACCGCGTTAGTTATCAAAGCGTTAGTTATGTCATCATAATCAGACAATGATTCCTAACAGGTTTCCCGAACTTTCACAACAATATCGGTTATTTACGTTTCGGAAAAACCCACTAAGTTAACGGCGCTGCAAAGGTGACTACGGTGACTTGAAGGGCTCTTTGGAGGGGTAAAATAACCGATGTTGTTACGAAACTTCGGAAAACTGTTGAGAATCATATGACAATGCATTGTCTGATCATGATAAAATAACTAACATTTTGATAACTAACTCGGTGGAAACCAAAAACTTCTAAAATGTGGGAAATTACAGGATTCGACAAGATTTGATTGTAACTCTGTCAAAATTGTCGGAATGATGAAAATAAAAACATCAATTGTTAAAAAAAACTTTATAACGTGTCATTTTCATCATTAATTCTAAATTCCGAGCGTTGACCTTCAAATTACAGTAGCGTTCCTCTATTTTATGTCCACTTGAAAATCCACTGTTTTCAATCAAATCATCATACACCGTTTCGAAGTTAATGAACCAGGATGAAATTTAGTACACTTGTGGAGAATAGTGTTGGCTACGATAGACCAAAATTTCAGAAAGTAATCTAGAATCTTGTTCGAGTAGCGGAGCTTCGTGTACCGTTCCTGTATTTTCTGTCCACACTGTATTTGAAGTAGGGTCAGATCGTCGTTTTGGGGGTACAAAACTCAAAGCTACAAAAACAACAGGTTCAAGGAATTTCCGGGCGTTTTCAGAAAGTTTCAGTGATATACTATAGTATTCAGACATTTTCGATCGTTTTCAGAAAATACTATCGTTTTCAGTTATTTTCAGAAATTTTTCCAAAAATACGATCGTTTTCAGTAATTCTCAGGAAAAAACGGCCCTTTTCCATCGAAAATTACTGAAAACGGTCGAAAATTTCCGAAAACGATCGTATTTCGACCACTGAACGTGAGTATACAGTTGGTACAGTCGTCTGATCGCCGTCCGTCTCTCGCCTCACCCGTATTTTTCTCATCTTCGCCGCCCTGCGCATCCGAGTGTTAGAGATTGGCCAGCAGGCTGAATTTTTCAGAAAAGAACCAAAAAAATACCGCGGGGCAACGCGCGGACGGATCGAGTTGAAACTCTCCATGCGCCACACATATCTTCCTCTACCTGTGAAAAAGTCTGGCCTCCGTAAATCGGTTACTTATTACTGTAGCAGTTTCGCCTTGAAACACAGGAACGATTAAGTAATGCGCCTTTAATGTCAATGCACTGAAAGTAAGAATAATAATTTAAATCCACAAAGATCTAATGTTCGTTGTGAGAGTTCCGACCAGTCGCGACTCCTACCGTACTCGTTTTACAAAAAGACTAATGAGTGGTTCTCTCTAGTCGGATCGGAAAGATCTATGTCGGCATGGGCTTAAACGGTGTCTGTATGGATTGAAACGGTGTCCAAATCGGTAATTTTTGATTCTCAGTCGAATCCATACGGATACTGATTTCATCCATAAAGACACCGAACGAGGTTTTTTTAAAGCTGAAAATAAGCATTTCGTGGAAACTTTTGTGATGACCTAGACGTGACCCGTATGGCGAGGTTACCTGTGAGGTCAATGGAACAATCATACCTTCTTCTCACTGAAGTACATAGAAGTCTTCCTTATCCTGCTTTCTGTTGTTGATGAAATTCAAGCTGTGATGTACGAATTGAGTGAGTGTTATCAATTTTACGCCAGTCATGTACCTGACACATTCAGATGAATGCAGTGAGAAGATGTGTAAAGAAGAAAAGACTGAAATCGGTGTGACAGATTTAACAGAAATTGTACGGCAATACAATTTACATGTTCACCAAGTCTATCACCAACGCTCATCAGATTAATCAGATGAAATGATAGATAATAAAAATTACTATAAATCGCCTGTGTAACAAAAAATGTTTATATGTTTTCTTATACAGTGCGTCCCAAATCAATAAGGACACTTGTGTTCGCGCCTGTAACTTTCTTGAAACCATTGGCGTGAGGTTGTAGTTCTATTATGTTAAAGTATAAACATTTTTGAACATTTTAAGCACAAACTCGATATATTTCAGTTTTGTCTTTTTTGAGTTATTACACGTAGAAAAAAATTTGTCCTTTTGCAAGCGTCCCAGAAAATAAGGACACCTTGGTTAAACCACTTCCTAAAGCCATGAGTCTATTTTTCCTTGTCGTTTTTCAGTCATAACATCTGTTTTTACGACAATTTTAGTGTTTTCGAATGTAACGCGATGCGATACAAAAAAGATACAGGCCCCAAACCATCAAAAATTGAAAATTTTCTGATTTCGTACTGTTAGGTAGGTTAAGCGCCCGGAAATAACTTGGACGTTATGGGAATGTGTGAAATTAATACAGGAGATATGAAAAACTATAAAATCCGTACTCTCACCAATGCACAACAGAACTGACATGTCGCAAAAGCCCGTCGATCAGCAAGGGTGGGTCGAATTTGGTTGCAGGATTTTGTCAAATCACTCACTAATGCCCGTGTCGAGATCAGAACACAAATTATTTCCTGCGGTTGAGAGTAGAGTTGAGTTAGCAACAAAAACAAGCATCCAAAAAAATACGCGAAACGCCTGAGCGCAGCGAAGGTTCAACAGCTAGTTCATCATATTGCTAGAACTATTGCATTTAGACGTTAGGGACCCCCATTAGTGATTAGGGACACGTGCTCACGTGAATTTGAGTAGGATATTCTATTCAAAACTTCTTCTGATGTTACTGATTGAAAAATTCGATCTTCAATATTTTCGGTAATTTCCAAGATTTCATAAAACATTTTGAATGCTATTTTTCAATTGATACCACCTGTTTTTTTGTTAATAAGTAGTTTTGTCCCTATAGTTTTTGATAGATTCCGTTTTTAAAAGACGCGCTCTCGTCTGATGTTGTACGTAATGCACCACACATAGCTTCCTCTACCTGTAAGAAAGTCTGACCTCCGTAAATCGGGTAGTTAGTACCGTAGTAGGTCACCGCGGCACGGATGTCACCGACAACATCGTCAGAATCGGTTATCTGATTCTACAATGCAATCCTGACAACATTTGACTTTTTTGAAAAAAAAAATTTATAGTATTTATTGGTTCAATTACCCAAGTGGTTCAATTACCCAAGGACCGAGCGAGAAATCGCTTTTTTTTTAGGATTCATCAATGAATACTTTATTATTTTGATTTTCACCAAATCAGATTGATGAGCGTGCCCATGACACCTATGAGAATGTTCATTCCTGAGACTGATGAGCTTGACGAGCCTGATGAGCCTGATGAGCCTGATGAGCCTGATGAGCCCGAAGAGCCGGATGAGCCGGATGAGCCTGATGAGCCCGATGAGCCGGATGAGCCTGATGAGCCCGACGAGCCCGACGAGCCTGATGAGCCCGATGAGCCGGATGAGCCTGATGAGCCCGACGAGCCCGACGAGCCTGATGACGGTTGTGAGCCTAGTTCGCCCGTACAACACCCTTTCAAGTTGACTGAAATTTCATATAAGGAGACTCGAGAAGGAGATTATTACGTGTCTGGCCGTTCTGAAGAGGGGGCAGATTGGCGCCTGCCGAATTAAGCTTATCGATAGCTGCTTGTCCTGAAGACGCTTCGCAACCTGTTTTCTGAAAATGAGTATATAACAAAGAAGACAGTCGTGCAGTACTCCTTCGCAATCACGCGTGCATATATATTGCTTCGTTTTCGCTCCTGAGCCGGCACCGGCCGATACATCCATTTGGAACTCCACACAGGACTTTTCATCGGCTTTACATGTACCTGTAGATATCAATCGAATAATTCGGTGAGAGATATAAATAGATAGATAGATGAAAAGAGGGAGAGAGAGAGAGAGAGAGAGAGAGAGAGAGAGAGAGAGAGAGAGAGAGAGAGAGAGAGAGAGAGAGACTCACTCGTTCCGCATGATAATGCTTGGATGCCAACAGCAACAGAAAGCAGGATAAGGGAGACTGCAATGAACTTCATTGAGAAGAAGGTAGGAATGTTTCGTTGACCTCACAGATAAACTCGCATACGGGTCACGTCTGGGTCATTTTTCGTTATCTCGAATTCCGTTTTTTACATGGCTTATTGCTGTATCGTAAGGAAAATGTTGTACGCCGACCAAAATGATGACTTTATTAGTAGAAGTATACAGAAGCAAAGTATAAGATAATTGAGAGTTTAAGTGGTGGATCCGGAGGGGGCGTGGCCATGAAAGGGCGGAGCCACCGGGATAAACGTAACCAAACTAGACATGGACACGAGGTAGGTCAAATACGAGTTGGTCAAAAGTTAATTATGCAAGTTACTGTAGTTCACTCGCATAGGACGAAAAAAACAAAATCAAAACCGATCGATCACTTTTTTTTGATATTTCATGATGGATTATGATTAACTGAAGGTCAGGAAATTGAAAAAAAGTTTCAGGTATGTTTTTTCCTAGAGCAAGAACAACAATTTTTATTCTGACGAGCTGAAAAAACTTTTTTGACTGTTATGAACTGTCAAAAATCATTATAAAACTCAGTTTCACATTTTTCTGTAGAATCGACACCATCACTCTAAAAAATTTAAACGGGCATTAGCTGTGCATGCAGCTGGGCAAAAGGCCGGTGTAAAAAATAGGTGTGGGCATTAGGCGGGGGTTGCTCTAAACGTTGATAAGCTGGGCATTGGGATGGGCACATGGCGTGCACTGGGTGGGCATAGGATGGGGTATCTGGGCAGTGATGGGCATTAGGCTGGGGTTGCTCTGAACGTCGATAAGCTGGGCATTGCGATGGGCAACGACTGGGCACAGGATGGGGTATGCGGAAAAAATGGGCATTAGACTGGAGTTGTTATAAACGTCGATTTGCTGAGCATTGCGATGTGCATCGGCTGGGCATATGGCGTGCACAGGCTGGGCATATGACGTGCACTGGCTGGGCATATGGCGTGCACTGGCTGGGCATATGATGTGCACTGGCTGGGCATATGGTGTGTACTGGCTGGGCATTAGGCTGGGGTTTCTATAAACGTCGATGAGCTGGGCATTGCGATGTGCATCGGCTGGGCATAGGATGGGATCGCTCTAAACGGCGATGCGCTGATCGGCGAAACCCGCGGCGGGTCAACGCAAGGATGGAATGATACAGCGCGCACATTTGATCGAGTTAGCTTCGCATCTCTCTTCGGAAGATGGCGAGCGACGGTGATCATCTGATCATGGGATGTAAATCCCACCATTTTTGGAACTAGCTGTTCGGGTCTACATCTCCATGATCATTTGATAATCATGAAGATGTCGATGATCGTAAGATCTACTTCCTCATGATTATCTGATCATGAAGAAGATGTAGATAAGATGGTTGTAGATGATCATCTGATCTACATCTTCATGATCAGATGATTATGGGGTTGTAGATGATTATCTGATCTACATCTTCATGATCAGATGATCATGAGGTTGTAGATGATCATCTGATCTACATTTCATAATCAGATGATTGTAGGACTGTAGATCGGGTGATCATTTACATGGATGTAGGTCCCACAATTTTTGTTTTGGCCTTCCGAAGTGACGTGACATTGGGCATTCGGATGGGAATTGACTGTGAATTGGCCGATAACCCGAAGCAACCTGGCCGATAACCCGAAGCAACCTGGCCGATAACCCGAAGCAACCTGGCCGATAACCCGAAGCAACCTGGCCGATAACCCGAAGCAACCTGGCCGCTAACCCGAAGCAACCTGGCCGCTAACCCGAAGCAACCTGGCCGCTAACCCAAAGCAACCTGGCCGCTAACCCGAAGCAACCTGGCCGCTAACCCGAAGCAACCTGGCCGCTAACCCGAAGCAACCTGGCCGCTAACCCGAAGCAACCTGGCCGCTAATCCGAAGCAACCTGGCCGATAACCCGAAGCAACCTGGCCGATAACCCGAAGCAACCTGGCCGCTAACCCGAAGCAACCTGGCCGCTAACCCGAAGCAACCTGGCCGCTAACCCGAAGCAACCTGGCCGCTAACCCGAAGCAACCTGGCCGCTAACCCGAAGCAACCTGGCCGCTAACCCAAAGCAACCTGGCCACTAACCAGCTGGGCATGGGTACCCCAGCTAATTCCCAGCTGATGCCCGTTTAAATTTTTTAGAGTGCGTCGGGACGTTGGCAGTGCACACACGCCGCATACCGTAACACTTTGATTTTCTAATTATTGATATTATTGTTTAGCCCAAATTCATTTGTTTATTAAGCTTTTATGTTAGTCCATATGTATTTATATCATTTGTAGCCTCTTGTTATCCTGCCTCATCATAATTTCATTATATGTATTGCAGGAGAACCAGAGAGGCTGGTTCTTTTTTACTGGGGATTAATAAATTGTTGATCAATCCGTCTATTGGTTGAAGAAGAAGGGTCGAAGACCCAAGAATACCTGCTGGAAGTACAATATAATTTTCACTCTCTCTCTCTCTCTCTCTCTCTCTCTCTCTCTCTCTCTCTCTCTCTCTCTCTCAAAACACAAAATGACGATCGATGAACAATTTATTATCTTTCTTTTCAGAACATCAATTTGATGAACGTGCCGATGACACTGATGAGTACGTTCATTCCTGAGGCTGACGATCCGAATGAGCCAGGTTGTCCACAACACGCATTGAGGTTGACTAAAATTTGATACAAGCTCAAGAAACAGTTCAAGTGTTACCTGTCTCATCGGACTTAAACGGGTACGTGATATTTGAAAATACCTTAACGACATCAGCAGCTGTTTGCCCCGAATACGAATAATCATGGCAACCTACCGGCTGAAAGTGAGTACATAATAGCAAACATGAGGAAAATGAAGTACTCCCTGGCAAGAAGGAACGCATATGTTGTCCAGCGTGATGCTAATAGATAAGCCGTAATCGTCCGATCCACTGACCGATAGTCTTGCACAATAGTTATCACTGGCTTGACATGTAGCTAAATAATTGAATGAAGGGCCTACTGTCATTCACTATATACGAGAGACGAGAGAGAGAGAGAGAGAGAGAGAGAGAGAGAGAGAGAGAGAGAGAGAATGAGAGAGACTCACTTGGTCCGCACGATAATGCTTGGATGCCAACAGAAAGAAAGAAAAAGAAGACTGGTATGAACTTCATTGAGAAGAAAGTATAAATAAATCGTTGACCTCACGAAAGATCTCTCCATACGGGTCACGTCATCACAAAAGTTTTCTCGATAACCAAGGTCAACAACAACAGTGTTGGCTTCGCTACGCTCAGGACCCTATCGATCAGGGACTCACATAGCTTTTTTCTAATGTTGCACATAGCTTCCTCTACCTGTAAAAAAGTCTGACCTCCGTAAATCGAGTACTTAGTACCGTAGCAGAACGATTTAAGTAATGCGCCTCCAATTTATATGGACTGAAAAAAGAATAATAATTTAAATCCACAAAGATCTAACTGATCGTTGTGAAAGTCCCGACTCCTACCGTACTCATTTTACAAAAATGCGACCGGCCCGCGTTTGAAATCGGTCAGACTTTTTGCTAGAGGATTGCTGAGGATCGCCAACCATAACGTAGGAGGTTAGGATTGGGTTTTCCGCTCGGGACCCTATCGATCAGGGACTCGATTGGAAGAAAAATTTCCATTTTTTCTTTACAAAATCACAATTTTCAGACTTCTTGATTGAAAACATGAGTTCATTTTTCGCTGACTCTCTCTCTCTCTCTCAAAACACGAAATGACGATCGATGAACAATTTATTATCTTTCTTTTCAGAACATCAATTTGATGAACGTGCCGATGACACTGATGAGAACGTTCATTCCTGAGGCTGAAGATCCGAATGAGCCAGGTGGTCCACAACACTTGATTACTGTGACTGAAATTTCATATAAGATCAAGAAGGAAATCAAGTTTTACCTTCCGAACCAAGAACACCTGCAGACGAACTACCAATTGGGAGAAAAGCTTTCAATTGATCATGAGCTTCTTGGCCGACCGTGGTTTCTTCGGTGCAAACTGTCGTCTAAAAAAGAGTATTTACAAAGATGACGGTGTGAAATACTTGTGTGCAATTTAATATGCATATGCTGCCAGACAAGCTCACCGATGAGCCGGCACCGTCCTTTCCTTTCAAGCTCAAACTCAGACAAAAATTCTCATCGGATGTGCACAGTTCTAAACATGTCAACGAATGGATTGAATAGAAGGATAGAGAGAGAGAGAAAGAGAGAGAGAAAGAGAGAGAGAGAGAGAGAGAGAGAGAGAGAGAGAGAGAGAGAGAGAGAGAGAGAGAGAGAGAGAGAGAGAGAGAGGAAAGAGAGAAGGAAAGAGAGAGAAGGAAAGAGAGAGAGAGTGAGAGAGAGAGAGAGAGAGAGAGAGAGAGAGAGAGAGAGAGAGAGAGAGAGAGAGAAGGAAAGAGAGAGAGAGAGAGAGAGAGAGAGAGAGAGAGAGAGAGAGAGAGAGAGAGAGAGAGAGAGAGAAGGAAAGAGAGAGAGAGAGAGAGAGAGAGAGAGAGAGAGAAAGAAAGAAAGAGAGAGAAGGAAAGAGAGAGAAGGAAAGAGAGAGAGTGAGAGAGAGAGAGAGAGAGAGAGAGAGAGAGAGAGAGAGAGAGAGACTCACTCGACCCGCACGATAATGCTTGGACGCCAACAGCAACAGAAAAAAAGATAAATAAGACTGTTATGAACTTCATTGAGAAGAAAGTATAAATAAATCGTTGAGCTCACGAAAGATCACTCCATACGGGTCACGTCATCACAAAAGTTTTCTCGATATTCTTTTTCATCCAAGGTCAACAACAACAACAAAGAGTCAAAATGAACATTCTCTGCAAGCCAACATGACACAACAAGTAAAAAGTTTGGTCTGATTCCAGCCGGTTAGTAGGACATCACGACGACCTTGGAGGACAATCAATGGGACGACCCACCAGAGCAGGATCAGCGACGACAGTGTTAGCGAAGCTAAGAAGGTTCAAGGAAAAGTTTGCGGTTGCGTCGGTGCGTTGGCAGTGCACACAAAGGATCTGAAAGACATTAACCCGGTAAAGAAAAGAACTAAAAGAGGGAATTGTCAATCTGTACACATACAGTCGCGAACATAAACATTTCCACTTTTGGTTTTTCGGTAATATCTCAGCCAATAGTTATGCAATTGCTGTCAAATTTTTACAGATACTCATTCAAACATATCTGCATTCATTCAACTCAATAAGTTGTTGATAACTCACAAAATAAAAACATAATAAATATTTTCCCTAGACATGTCTAAAGTCGACTTCATAGTTAACCTGATTTGATTTGAATTCAAAGCTTTTGAGAGGCTAAAACGTCAGAAACTATTGAATACTTATTGATTCAGTGTTCTGAATCATGAAAACATCACATATTCCAAACCTGGACTCCAGAATCCAAGTTCGTGGACTTGACCAGAGAGGATTTCACTTCGCAGGAGTTTTTGCTATATTTTCTCGGATTTTTTGGTTCTGTTCTTTTTTTTCATTCTGTAAAGCTTAACATAACTTATACGCATGATTTGAGTTAGGAATTAAAGACAGTCGTCTCACAATTAACATGTCTTTCTGACGGAACCAACTTTCTACAAGTCAGTCGAAGTGTTTGGACTCGTCATTTTTAATAGAGAATGGAGCTTGTTCTTGAAGTCTGATAAGAATATAAAAACCAACTGTCTTCTAAACAAACGGTGCTATTCAGTAACTCATGAATTTAACATTCGTAACCGTTATGATGACTTTACATGCAGATTATCTAGCGTGTACTGGCGTGTACCTGGGCTAGATCTCTATCCCTTGGGTAAAAACTGTTAGGAACCCCGAAACAAAGTTTTAAACCTTTATTATCTCTTGCACAATGTTTCTAGAAAAAATAAAGCTCGTTTGCTTTTTCTTAGGAATCAGAGGCTGATCTCTATTCATGACGTTATTATAGGGCTACTCCAGTGCTCATTAAGTCAACGGTAAAGTCACGAGTTTTGAAATTATGAAAAAGATGATTTCGGAACTGATTCATTGACATAAGACACTCCTTTTTTGTTTTCGGAGTTTTGGATGAAGCTTCATTTTCAATCAAGATGACAACTCCAAACACTCAAACCGACTCGCGCGATGTTGGTTCCGTCAGAAGGACATGTTAATTGTGAGACGACTGTCTTCAGTACTAAACTCAAATCAGGCGTATAGGTTTTGTCAAGCTTTATGAGATGGAAAATGAAAACAAAATTCAGAAATCCGAAAAAAAAATAGCAAAAACTCCTGCGAAGTGCAATCCTCACTGATTAGGTCCACGAATTTGGATTCTGGAGCCCAGGTTTGGAATATGTGATGTTTTCATGATTTAAAACACTGAATCAACAAGTATTCAATAGTTTCTGATGTTTTGGCTTCTCAGAAGCTTTGAATTCAAGTGAAATCAGGTTAACCATGAAGTCGACTTTAGACATGTCTAGAGAAAATAATTATTATGTTTTTATTTTGTGAGTTATCAACACCTTATTGAAATGGCTATATTTAGATACGTTTGAATAAATATCTGTCAAAATTTGAAAGCAATCGGACAACTTATGGCTGAGATATTACCAAAAAACCAAAAGTGGAAATGTTTATGTTCGCGACTGTATATCGCTAGAAGCATGGCCGTTTTCAAACGCGCTCTAATCTCAATTTTGCAGAATGAGTACGGTAACTCTCACAACGAACAGTTAGATCTTTGTGGATTTACATTATTATTCTTACTTTCAGTCCATTGAAATTGAAGGCGCATTACTTAAATTGTTCTTGTATTTCGAGGCGAATTTAAGTTCCCGATTTACGGAGGCCAGATTTTTTAACAGGTAGAGGAAGCTATGTGCTGTAAGATCTAGAACTCGACGAGTTTGGGCACACTCGAAACTTCTCGAAGGTACACACCGGGCTAAAGAAGGTCGTCATCGATTAGTCGATACAGTAACCAGAGGCTAGGACTAACATTTACTGATCATTTTGAATTCCCGCCTCGGAAAAAATTTCACGTCTCCACGTTTTTATTCCTTTCTCGATACAGTAACCAGAGGCTAGGACTAACATTTACTGATCATTTTGAATTCCCGCCTCGAAAAAATTTCACGTTTCCACGTTTTTATTCCTTTCTCGATACAATAACCAGAGGCTAGGACTAACATTTACTGATCATTTTGAATTTCCGCCTCGGAAAATTTTCACGTTTTTATTCCCTTCTCGATACAGTAACCAGAGGCTAGGACTAACATTTCCGCTGCTTATTGGTCGCCTCTCACTTTTCTACAGTATCCGATTTACGGAGGCCAGACTTTTTTACAGGTAGAGGAAGCTATGTGTGTAGGTTAAATTTTCTTTATTGCAATCGACGGAATACACACAACGAGTCTACTCAATTAATTTTTGACTACGAGAGATAGAGACGAGGGCAAGTGTATCTACATAGAGACGTCTACTTCTCGCTTATGGTAAAGATGGTCAATGGGAATAATCATAATCGGAATGGAATGAATCACAAAATATTTGACGTGACAGGATTCTTTAGGTTGTTTAGTCGAAGAACTGGCGGTTTGGGTTTGGTCCGAACAGAGCTGTTCTCACTTGTGGGACAATCTGAAAAAAAACTATTATTCTCTCACTAGGAAGGTATTTAGTATATCGCATCCAGTTTTTTTATCGTGAAAAACGTGGTGTGCGTCACCACACATTCAGCTGAAGGTAATCGATATCGATTAGACGCGTTGCTCGCAAATTATATTGAACGAAAATTCGCTTTAGGGCGCGTTCGCAGATGTCACATGACAACGCGAACAATGAATCAAAATATCTGAAGTAAGTAAGTAAGTCATATTTTTCTCATCTTAACAAGCGAATTTGTTTCGCCAATTGCTGTTGAAAAATTGCAAATCATGTAAATTTCCTTCGTGACTAGATTTTTATTATGAATGTTTTTCTCAAACGTATTTAAACTACAGTAACTGTAACTTGATCTACGGCGATTTAGGATTCACGAAGGGGCGGGGTTTGTGCTCGCTGCTTATTGGTCGCCTCCCCTCGCTGCTTGATCCGACACTTCTCTACTGCGCTTAGCACAGTGTGGGTTCTACGTAGATCGTACGATACAATAAAAAGCGAACTAACATAAGTCGGAACCTTGGATTAAATTTTGTGTAAGAAACCTGTGGTCGAAATAAAATTATTTGGGGACGATTATTTGTAGAATGTGCCACAAAATATAAATTTCTTACGGAAAAACAATAAACTAGTATAAAATCGTTCTTTCTCATACCGTTATCAATGTTTTTTCGATTTTCGACAATTTCTTGACATTTTCGGACTGAAACAATAAGGACAAAGGCTAAATGAACAGGCTTAACGTGAGGATTTTGATCAAAACCGTACCTGACTACGGATTTCTCACGGAAAAACAATAAACTAGTATAAAATCGACAAAGATATACCTGACTAGCGATGAGTTCAAGTCTGCTTTCGAGGGTCGATGAAACGCGGATCTTTCCACCTTTGGCTGAAAGTTCAACTCCTCCAGCTGATTCGGATGGAAGGAAGTTGTCTGTGCTGATTTTGACCTGTAAGAGAAATCATGTGATAAAATTCACGATTCATTGTTTTATCATAACTGAAACTACTCTTCTCTTCGGTGAAATTTATTCCAAGTTTCACGGGTTATATATTTCTTTGATTATGTACCGACTATTGATTGTTGTAACCAAGGTGTTAGAGGTTATGCAACTCATTTTCGAGACAACCAGGATTTCTATGAACGTTACCAGGAACGTTACATATGAATATTTTCAAGTCTTGTACATTACCATACCATGCTAAAATTTATATGAGACCTGGTGATATTCATACAAGACTTGGTTATCTCGAAATCAGGTCCTGCCAGTTTTGTTAACGTTCAAAAGGTCTTACACCAACGTTGCCAGGCTTAATTGAAGTTTGTAACCTATCAAATGCCGCTTAAACTATTTTTTTAAAGGACATTGTGACCAGATACCCGTTTTTCTACTGTTAAGGAAAAACAATCCCATCTCGAGAAGAAAGCCATATTCCAATCACTAAGATTATCAAAAAAAAATACCTGAGTGCGGTTTCCCCACTCTTTTTCCAGAGCGTCGAGGCATTCTGGGATCAATTGCTGAACCAAGGCCTGGTCCTTCTCACGACATCTCAGTGTCACCTCCTTCTCGAGAAGTTGAAGAAGACCCTGAAATCCTTTTTACTTTATTCTTTCCGTGCAATGAATATGAATAGATCTTGAAGCTTACTCTTAAACGGCAGAAATAAACAAACCTGCATGATGAGTCCCTTGAGAATGGCTGGGTATCTCTGAGCGTCAGCAGAGATACGAGTAAGGTTCGAACGGGCCTCATCAAGGACAGATCGTAGATGGTCTTCACGAGCCTATAATCAGATTACTTTTGAAAATATTTTCTTTTCAAAAAAGAAAAAAAACTTCACTATGAGAACAATCAATTTTTGACTAATGAAAAATTCAATCGGAAAAAAACGTTCAAGTGAAAATGAAGTAATAGAAAAAGCAAATGTATCGTAATTTTAAATATACCTTGAGGCAACGAAGACGTCCGGCATTCAAAGAGTTCGAGGCCTGAATCTTTCTCTGAAGCTCGACCTGCTTCTCCTTCTTCTCGTAGAATTCCATAATCTTCTGACGTTGTTGTTGAACCAGACGTCCCTGAATTCAAAATACTAGTGGCATTGAACTTATTGGTAACAGAGTTTTCTGAATGCCCGAAAAAAATTTAAAAAATTTCATGTTGCACCTTTTTTGATTTTTAAAAAATATTTCATAGTTTAATTCAAATACTAGATGATCATTTTCGATAGAACAAAACTTCCATAATTTCTTCAAAGAAGTATCAAATATTTTTATGTATGAGTTTTGCCGAATAATTTTTTGAAACGATTAATTCAGATATCATGAAACACTCACCTTCTCGATATTGAACTCTTCCTCGGCCTTGGCGTCGATTTCCTCAGCCTTCTCGTTGGCCTCCTGCTCGATGAAAGCCATCATGTGGCGAAGTTGCTTTTGAACGTCGTTGTCGCTGATTCCCATCTTCGTTTCTAACGGTTTAGCCCTGTAAAGACGGGAAGTGATGGAATGAAACGTGTGAAATGTGATATGTGCACCGGAATTCATCAAAAAATGCAAAAATATAGAGCATTCAAGTTTCAAAGAGTGGAAGACCAACAATCGAGCCATCATTGTTCAGTGAGATCAGCATCTCTTCGTGACAAGACTCGTTTTGCAATAGAGCGCGTTTCTTACTTTATTTTTTTATTTTTTCAAATTTAAAAAGCAACTTGGCATTCAGATGACCCCAAATCGAGAACGATCATATTTGATGTATTGAAATTGTAACATGCGTTATAGTGATGTACTTTACTGTCTAAAAGTAACTCAAACTCAGTTCTTACTGTCATAACTTTTGTCAGAATTTAGAAATCAACCTATAAAGAATTAAATTAAGAATGTGATCGGATAAGGTCCGGGTTTAACTGAATACCAAATGTTCTAAAATCCCGTTGATTCTCAGATACATGAACTATGACTACCCGTGGCTTCGTGCGATCTCACGATACGACTGGGATTATCTAAAGAGAACTATCAGACGGTACCCACGACGCAAGACTGCAACTTCTCTGGCTGTTTTTGTGCTGTTCATATACCTTTGTACCCGAAACGGATCACAATCAAACTTGACGTCAGCTCAGAAGTGTCTTCATGCAAAGATTTTACAGTGGAATGCGAACTTTGAAGTAATTTTTGGTCATTTTCTCTGGAGAATGGAAAATTTTTCAGAGAGGAGATTTTGGAGCAAACAAATCTGCTGTACATTTTGTTGGTAATGGCCACTTCAGCGTGGATAAAGACTATCAGTTGAGGTAAACTTTAGTTTCTGATTTCTCACTTAACCTCTGCTTGACCGAAGTCTGGAAGAAAACGGTTTTTTCCAGTTTCGATTTTCAAACGTGACCGTTTTGGCATTTGATTTTCAAAAAAAATATTGTATTTGAATATGTCTAGAAACTGAATCTTGCAAAGCCAACGTTCCTAGTTAATTTCAAATAATTCAATTCGAGAATCAGTTAAATCTTGAAGCACAGCGAGAAAATAACGATAAATCCTTACAGATTTGGCAAAATCGACTCGTCAATTCAAAACCTTCCGAGTGGTTTTGTGCCTGTGGTCGTTAGCCGACCAGAAGTTACCTACGACAGCGCAGGAGAAACGTTTACAGACTTCAATGATGGTATTCTGCATGAAGTCAATTGTTATAGTGTGGTATGATTGAAATTTACAAACGTTCTAAATCCCTTCCATCACCAGGAAAACGACTGTGTATGTGTGAAGAACTCGCTTTACGCACACAGAACCCGTGAAGATGTTTTCGTTCAGGAGTTGGAGGTTAACAATCCAACGGTATGATCTTCGCTATTGTTTGGAGGTTAAAACAGTTATTGTCAAAAATTTCGCGTAAATACTCTGTTTCTTGATCACATTGTAGCTCAACCGTCTGATCTAAACCTAACGCCATCAGATAGATTCTGTTCGTGCAGAGATGTTCCTCAATCCAACCGCGCGCTGCTGCGCGGCACGACTTTTCTTAGTTCCGCCATTGAAACGTTTCCTCCTCGTGAAATTGATCATTCCAAGTCTTTGCGAATACTCGTTAATGGAAAGATTTTCAGAAAAACTCGGTAAGACTTACGTCCGGAAGGGCCAAGCCGAGTTCGGATTGGGTTGTTGACAACAGGTATTTTTTTTGAAACAGATTCAAAATTCTATCTCAATTTTTATCTTAATTCGCATGTTTGCGCTGACAGAAACTATATGATGTCGTTTAGATCGTTTCTATTCCGACTAAAAAACGGTTTTCTATCCAAGAAGATCAGTGAAGTGTTTTTTAAAACTCAGGAAAAAATCTAATCTGACCTGGAAAACGTGAATAAAACTATGGCAAATTCTGATTCCGAGAAAACCATGAACATGACCAGGTCTTGTGTAAATGTCACCATGGTATGGTAGCGTACAAGACTTGAAAATATTCATACAAGACCTGGTTGTCTTAGAATCAGGTCTCACCATAGTTTTATTCACGTTCACCAGGTCTTACCGTAAGCTTCTAATTTTAAGGTCCGCGCGCTGCTTCGCGGCTTCCGTTGCTTTCAAACATGTCCACAACCATTTTTAAATTCCAATTTCAGAGATGACGCAACTGTTTTCACCAAAAAGTTTATTGGAGAGAAGAAGGTGGCCTCAGTTATGTGTACAGAAGCTTCCGACACGATAACAATCTCACAGCGAAGGTGAATTTGTGACATATCTTTTAAAAAATGATTTTTTAGAGAAGAAACCATTCGCTTTACATGTGTTATAAAGTCTTCTAATACGCAAGAAGGTATTTCGGATGACGTAGCTCTCCAGAGTCTCAGAAAGAAAGTACATAGCAGCTCGAAAGCGCAGTTTAATGTATAGTTTCAGACGGTAGATGTGTTCTCGCAGTTGCCTGACTCGAAAGTCGTCGATAAAGAACACAGAGAAGGATGGCAAAAGGTATCGTAAAGAATTATGAGTAACGGTCACGGAAAACGTGCCGCGCAGCAGCGCGCGGACGAATCGTCTGGGAATCGTGAAGAATTATGAGTAACGGTCACGGAAAACGTGCCGCGCAGCAGCGCGCGGACAAATTGTCTCAAAATTGTAAAGAATTATTAGTAACGCACATATATCGCTAGGAGCATGGCCGTTTTCAAACGCGCTCTAATCTCAATTTTTCAGAATGAGTACGGTAGGGTCGGGACTCTCACAACGAACAGTTAGATCTTTGTGGATTTAAATTATCATTCTTTCTTTCAGTCCATTCTGAAATTAAAAGCTCATTACGTAAATCGTTCTTGTATTTCAAGGCGAAACTGCTACGGTACTAAGTACCCGATTTACGGGGGCCAGACTTTTTTACAGGTAGAGGAAGCTATGTGTAACGGTCACGAGAAATGTGCCGCGCAGCAGCGCGCGGACAAATTGTCTATTATTTTATTTCTTCAACATTGAAGACACAAAAAGATGCCGAATCGGAATTGTAGTGGGGTGTACGTGACCTTGCGGTAGTCATTTTTATTTTTTCGAAGTTACCTCGTCTAGTAAGAAGATAGAACTAACCTTCCTTTGAAACCAATTCTTCCAGGTTCATCGTCCGTACTACGGCATCGGAAAGTCTCTGGCTCCAGACATTCTGAATGGAGACAGAATCAACGCCACGAAGTACATAATTCTGAGTAACACGATCTTCATAAATGACGATCTTCCGTCATTTCAAATCAGTTTGAAGGTAAATTTAGTTTGGTTACAAAACTTGAAAATGTAGATCAAAATGTCCTAATATTCAAATATTGTTTTAAATTAAAATGGGAACTAACCTACAGCAAGCCATTAGTATAGTCGTAGAAAATGACTTCATGAAATCAAAATGATCAATTCCAAGACAGGTCACGTTGAGGACACGTTTGAATTTGTTAACTTGTGCCGCGAAGCAGCGCGCGCTTTGATTGAGTTGATGCGCATCAAACATTCATGTCGGCAGTAGACTAGTGGCCAAAAAAGAGACCTATCGCCGCCCTTCTCTGCGAACATGCTCAGCTTACTTCAATAATGACAATTTAAGCCTGAACTACCCTCAAACTTTCTCAAATTATGTGCTTTTTTCACTGTCCGCAGATAACTTTTCGGAATGCGTGTATAACAAATTTTGAATTGAATGAATGAAAAATAATTTTCGAAAATTTTCCATATGTTTTCTTGTAGTGGACGCGTTGCGTATTAACAAACACAGTGAAAAGCCAAAAGAAAATTCTTTCGAGAAAATTAATGAAAAAGCCCAGTTAATGATCTTGTTAGAACAACGATTTTTCAACCAGTGTTGACTAGCAGTAGATTTATGTGAATAGTTGTGAGGATTCTTGAGTGGTGATTACCCTATCATGAAATAGAAATTAGTGTTTTGACTGCGCGAAAATTTTCTTTTGTTTTTGTTACGTACTGAAACTTATTGGAATTTTGCTCCTGTTTTAAAATTTTGAATTTTACTCTCTTAGAATCATGTCTTGTCATAATTTTGACCACGTTTAGCTGGTCTAATTACAACTTTATTGGTTAAATTAAATTTATGGCACCTTTAAATGCCATTATCTTCTCCAAATGTTATTTAAAGACATCTGAGATATCTTTATGGCACCTTTGAATTCCATTTAAATATTAGGCGTTTCTGAGATGACTTCAAAGAGTATTTACATAAATGTACACCGGATGTCATTTAAAGATTAGACATTTCAAAAGTGAAGAACAGTAATCAATAACATTTAAATGTGCTATAAAGAACATAGATGAACTTCAATTCAAACATAATATTTAAATCATATTTATTATTTTCCGGAGCAGACTTGACAAAACGTCAAAATTCAGAACGCACAGAACACAGACCATTGCTACACCGGTCACTCGACCCTTCTCTACCCTTCACGTCTTTGGGACTCGTGGGACACGACGGAGTCACTGCTTCATCTGGCGGACACGTGGAAAATCACGTTGGAGAAACGTGGCTGTGAAGATACCATAAAGTTGGGAGCTTACGGAGTGTCGCAGGTATCTTTAACTTTAAAAAAATTGAAAAATTGTAATTTTGTCGTTTAGAAATGGAGAAACTAGCGGATAAAGATAGTATTTTACGAAATTTTTCTGAGAAATATCGAAAGGAATGTTTTTTTTTTGAAAAAAAAATGTTTGAAGCATGATGGAAACTTTTTAATTATCGTTCAGAAAGGGAGAAGTTAGCTGAAAACAATAGTATTTTTGGAATATTTTTGATAAATATCCAAAAGGATGTTTTTTTGAGAAAAATGAAATTTGAATCGTGATAGAAACTTTTAATACTCGTTCAGGGAGGAAGAAATCAGCTGAAAACAATAGTTTTTTGAAGAATATTTTTTAGAAATATCGAAAAGAATGTGTTTTTTTTTGAAAAAATGAAATTTGAATCGTGATAGAAACTTTTTTATATTCGTTCAGAGAGGGAGAAATTAGCTGAAAACGATTTTTGAGAAATACTGAAAAATGACTTGAGAAACAAATTAATTTTGATCTGTCGTGAAAAAAAAGAAAATTTTTTGAGGTAATTTGAAAAAAAAACACAGAAATTACATATTTTTATTTTTATCATGATAATTCCAGGCATTCGTCCAGTCCCTAGCAGCTTGCTCGTTTCACGACTCTCATCTAGAGATTGGCCTAGACGCATCCGACTTGCACCGTTCTGTCACATTCGGCGGAGTTCCGATTTATGGAGCAGTGTCGATAGTAGGCTATGTGAACGTGGCTATCAACATTGACAACGACAATCGACCCTATTTTTTGGTGAGATTTTCTATTATGAATCGAAATCCGGAAAAGTAGGATTCGATAAGATCTCACGCAGATGTTTTAGCTTACATGGGAATTCTACCAAGAACCCACGAAATTGTAAGGTCTGATTAGATTCTGGGGGTTTCGAATACGCTGAAGACGATAGAACCGATGTCAAAAACTGATATGTCGACCTTGTTTTAGAGTTATGAGCCGGGGACGAAGTGAAAAATAGGTTTCATATGCATAATTCTACACCTAACTAGACTGTACTTTTATGATTTCTTGGCCCAGAAGCCAAGAATCGTAGAAATTTCAACGATTATATAGTTTTTCAACTGTTTTATCATAATTTTTTGAAAAAAAAATTGAAAACGGTGCACACTGCGATAAAGTTGAAAAGTAACGCAGTTGAAAAGTGTAAGCAAAGAAAATCGATAGAGTTGATCAAATTTCAGTTATTGTAGTTCGTAAAAGTTTACTTTTCTTACTTTTTTCATCTCAGATTCACAAATCGTAACGGAAAAACGTTTGAAGTAGGTAGACTATCATTGGGAACAGTCCGCAACGTTCATTATGTCAACTGAAACATTTATTAAAGTACAAACACTTTCGAAAATGAAAGCAGAGGTCGGCAACGCGGTTGCGAAGCGGTTATGTTGTCTTATGCCTTTGCCGAGGTGTGCGGTGTCTGTATGGATTCAAACATTGTCAAAATTGAAATTTTTTGGTTACATGTCCGAATTATTTTGGGTGCCGAACGTTTTCCCTGTGCACATATCTTCCTCTACCTGTAAAAAAGTCTGACCTCCGTAAATCGGTTACTTAGTTACCGTAGCAAATTCGCTTTGAAATACATGAACGATTAAGTAATGCGCCTTCAATTTCAATGGACTGAAAGTAAGAAAAATAATTTAAATCCACCAAGATCTAACTTTTCGTTGTGAGAGTCCCGACCCTACCGTACTCATTTTTGCACAATTGAGATTAGAGCGCGTTTGAAAACGACCATGCTTCTAGCGATATATGTGCTGCGTTCCAAAAAAAATTACAGGTATCATCAACCGCAGAATTGTACGCGTGTGAAGCAGGATGCCTAACGGACCCAGTTCTCCTTGGCAAGAATCCGACAAGGATACCCATCAAAGTAACGAAGCCCGTCACTAGTTTGCTATATGTTGCGACCAATAGGAGACATTTGCAACTATTAAGGTGGGTTTTGTCTATAAAGAGTACAGGAACGATTTAGGTAATGAACCTTTAATTTCAATGGACTGAAAGTAAGAATAATAATTTGAATCCACGAAGATCTAACTGTTCGTTGTGAGAGTCCCGACTCCTACCGTACTCATTTTACAAAAATGCGACTGGCGCGTGTTTGAAATCGGTCAGACTTTTTGCTAGATATGTGCGTTAAAATTGAAAGTTGAAAAACATATTTTAGTGGGTTTTTCAAATTTTTGGCATTTTTTCAACATGACTAGTATAAAAACAGAATCTCAATTTGTGAGATGCAACTGATTTTTTGCGTCAAATTTGGTATATTAACTGATTTGACGATTAATGGGTTCGTTGAAATCAGAAAAAAAACTGTCAAAAGTTTCTCTTAAAAATGGAAAACCGCTATTTTAACGTTTAACGGTTTTGTAAAAGTGGAAATTCCGTAAACAGTAAGTAGGTATTAAGGTCATGAAGATGTTTCTCATTCCAACTTTGCAGATCAGCAATCCACGTGGCAGAAGTAGATGTCGCTCCAGCCCATGAACAAGAAATTCTTGATCTTCACAAATCTGGAGGTTCAGGTGGACTGCCAACACACTTCTGGGTCTTCCTCATAGCAGTATTGATCATTTTCCACCTATTCCTAGCCAAACTACTGTGGAATGAGTGGAGAAAAGACGACATGACCCCTTACAACCCATACCTAAAGTCTAGATATAGTTCCCTGAGATCGCATTAAAATGTACATTGCTTTGTGATTTTATGTGTCAAACGCTGCCAAATGTTTCGCTTGTTGTAACTTGTCTTCATTTTGTTTTTACGTGTATGTAGATTAGGGCATGGAATATAATTTGAGCCCTGATTAAGAATAATGCGGGATGTTACCTGGGAAAGAGTTTTAAATTTTGTATAATAAATTTTTTGTTGAAGTAACTCTGGATATTGAGAAAAGAGCATGACTGGTTAAAAAATATTTTCGATTTACAAATTGGATATATTGAAATAGGCAGAAATGTGTACACTTCACAGCCTTCACTGAATTGAGCTGAAATTTAAAAAAAAAGAAAGAAAAATGCAAACTGCACGTTTTTCGAAAATGGGCGGAGCGCAAAAGTATGCACTGCATTTTTGTAAAATCCGTTTTTTCTTCTGGCTCATTTTTCTTATCTCATTTTGCGAATTCTGTTGATTGAATCTTACTGAAAAAAATGAGAAAATTTAGTTGCCGATTGTAAATTTATATGGTCAAAAGACTGACAAAATAACCTCCTTATTCCAATAACTTTCCAAAACTCGACTTTTTGAAGTTTTTAAAAATTGTTTGTTTGTCGAATGTTGAAGTGTGTAGAACTAGTTCTGAAAGCCAAATCAAGATGTTTCGAAACCTTCACTTCCCGCCCCCAATTCTAATCTTATCATCGTTATTAATCATCTTTTTTCCTCAGGTAAAAACGTCATCTATGACAGAAATCAACAAGATTAAATTGAAGAAGGACTGGGAAAAGTTGAAGCCTCAGTACAGTGAGAAGAAAGATGGGAAGTAGGTGATTTCGGATTCAACAAGACGTATAAAATGGGATTTAGGATTCTTCCATCGACAAACGGTAGGAATATCCTTATCACCTCCGCGTTGCCTTACGTGAACAATGTTCCGCATCTGGGAAACATTATCGGTTGTGTTCTCAGTGCAGACGTCTTCGCAAGATATTCGCGTCTGCGAGGTCATACAACGCTCTATATTGGTGGAACCGATGAGTACGGGACGGCCACTGAGACCAAGGTGAATGTTGTTCTTATGAAGATGTAGAATCTTCGTGTCGTTGATGTTCATAGTTCTAATGTTTAACCAGAGAAACTCAATATAATGAAAAATCAAACTTTCTTGTTCACGTAGGATCTTATTTCAATTCGATATAGTTCATTTCGATCGCAGTCTTCACGTTTTCACACGTTTCCGAAACGTGACCGTTTCGCCATGAGCCATTTAAATTTTTTGAATGATCTTCTTTGAAAACTAGAGAATGAAAAACGAGAAAGATTTTGACGCAAAAAGAAATAAAACGTGGGAAACGATTTCGTGCGCTACACATTTTCCAATTGGTCCAACATGTCTCGGTGAGATTTTTTCTCAGTTCTGAATCCATTTTAATTTTTCCAATTATTAGTAAAACCCATTTCCAGGCACTCCAAGAGGGTTGCACACCTCGAGAGCTATGCGATAAGTACCACGAAGTTCATAAGCAAATCTACCAATGGTTTGGAATCGATTTCGATCACTTCGGAAGAACAACCACAGATCAGCAGACAGAGTATGAATTTAATTTATCAACGTTAAAAAAGGGAATAGAATCTACTGTGAAAGTTAGATTCTGATTCGAACTAAAAGAAAAATACTGTATAGAATGAAAACATTGCAGGATAGCTCAAGACATCTTCCATAAGCTGCACAAGAATGGATTTACTAGCACTTCTTCGGTCGATCAACTTTACTGCAAGCAGTGTGAGAAGTACAGTTTTTCAAAGTTTCAGATTTGATTCCATAACTTTGAGCAAAACCATTCCGCGCAGCAACGCGCGGAGCGTTCGACTCGCTTTTGAATCTTTTTTGTCTTATTAGTTTAATTTTATCACTTTCATGTTCAGATTCCTGGCGGACCGGTTCGTGACCGGAACGTGCCCTCTATGTGCCTACGACGATGCTCGAGGCGACCAGTGTGATGGCTGTGGTAAGCTGATCAATGCTGTTGAACTCAAAGAAGTTTCATTTGTATTTTAACATAATTCAAGTTGATTTCTTCAGCCAAAGTGTCATCTGTGCAAGAGTCATCCAGAAATCAGACAATCAACGCATATTTTCTTGGCGTTGGACAAACTGCAGGTTTCGATTTATTTTGCTACTTGAAAAAATCGGAAAAATAGTCACCTCACGCACTCCACAATTGAATATAACAGTGAACACATCTGGCTAGGTCTCAACTCTGGAATAATACCAAGCATCGAAAAAAACCGCAAGAAAAATACTTTTTTTGAAGTCAACTACGATCTGAACAATGCTGAAGATGATTTTCTTGAGAATTTCAAGCGAGTGTTTTTCCAGGACGAAACAAAAGTCTACGTCACCAAGCAACTCGAAAAGGTCGATAACAGATGGTCTGCGAACGCTGTCAGCATAGTCAAGTCGTGGATCAAGGTAGTCTCACAATGTCAAAATTGCTATTTTCGCTACTTCAGCAAGGATTCGAACCCAGATGCATCACTAGAGATCTCAAGTGGGGTACACCAGTGCCATTGGAAGGGTTCAAAAACAAGGTGAATGTTTAATTACATATTCACATAGTTTCTTTAAATATGGAGGAGATTTTGCGAAAAAAATTGGATTTAGAGAAAAGGGAAATTCTGGTGATTTTTCAGCGTCTTCATTGTAATTCTTTGTGGATGTTTTGCTTCAAAAGTTTACTAACGATTTCGGGAATAAACATTTTCAAATTCAACCAAAAAACTTTTCGTCAAATGAATCAAAACGTTCAATCGAATGTTTCCAGTGATTGTCAGCATATTCTATTGGATATGCCAAATTTCTAAAAAAAAAGATTTCAACTCATAACAGAAATTTTTGAACAAAAATGAACCTACGGAATAGTTCGTAGCTTATTTTATTTCGATTTCAACAAAATAATCAATCGTTGAATATCATGAAAAGAAAAATTCCAGTTTTTGAAAGTAGAAGGAAATTTTCGTAGAATTCTCTAAATATCCCTAATTTTATATATGACATATCAAAGTTCATATGAAATTTCACTATGTTACACAATTTTATCAAATATGTTCAAATTAACGTTTATGAATTTTCTAAATTATGTCATTAATTTTCAATATCATAAAAAATTTGTTTGTTTATTAATTTTCACCTTAAGAGATAGTTCGAAGCTTACACATTTGAATTGTCTCCCTGAGCAACTTTTCCTTCAAGATTCAAGAGTGAAATAATAATCTTGAACCTTCCAGGTCTTCTACGTATGGTACGATGCACCAATCGGATACCTCTCCATCACCAAGTGTCTTCTCGGCGATGATTGGACCAAATGGTGGAAGAACCCATCCAACGTCGAATGCTTCAACTTTGTCGGCAAAGACAACGTCGCCTTCCACGGAGTCATGTTCCCATGCACCCAAATCGGTGCCAACGACAACTACACCATCGTCAACAACCTCTGCGCCACCGAGTATCTGAACTACGAAGACACCAAGTTCAGCAAGTCGCGTGGAACCGGAGTATTTGGAGATGCAGCCAGAGACACTGGCATCCCAGCAGATGTCTGGAGATTCTACCTTCTCTACATGAGACCAGAGTCACAAGACACTGCATTCAGTTGGGATGACTTTTTCTTCAAGGTGGGGTTTTCTTCTGTTGTGCATAGGTTGTGCCTCCTAGTTCGTAACGAGTACGAACTGAACACGCAGATGGCTCGGTTTGTTCTTTTCTGGACAAGTTTTTTTTTCATTTATAAAAAAATGAATTAAAGCTCCATTATTTCATTTTTGACCACAGACTTGCACGGAAGTAAAATTTTTCAAAACGGAAGTCGGAAGAGGGAAGTGAATTTTTTTCTCGGAAGTCGGGAGTTCAAAGAAGTTGAAAAAACCCAGAGATATTGTATATTCGCTCATTCTCAACAGGTGAAGGTCAACTCCTGACTGAGTAGAAACGATTTCACGGTCTTTTCGTCATCTTTTCACAAAAAAAGTTTTTGACGGAATTCGGAAGTAGAATTTGTTAAACGGAAGTTGGAAGTGAAATTTTTTTCACGGAAGTCAGAATTCCGTGCAACTCTGGACGACATACAGTAGAGGCCGAAATTGAGATGAATTAATTAGAATGTTGTACCTCCCACTTGTCTAGTTATGAAAAACTACGAACTGAGCACGTGGATGGAACACTTCATTTTGTTTTGAATTCGTTTTTTTTCACAGATTTTTTGTTTGGTTTTCCAAAATACGTTTTCAGACAGCGATTTATTTTTAACTCTGAATTTTTTTAAACAGAAGATATTGGGCAAAAAGAAAATTTATTGTTAAAAATAGAATTAGAATCCAAAAACAGAAGAGAACTGCTTGAAAATGAATTTTTGCAGGTCAACAGCGAGCTATTGAACAACCTCGGCAACTTTGTGAACCGTGCGCTGACCTTCGCCGCAAACTTCTTCCAAGGCATCGTCCCCCCGATGGACCTTAACGACGACGATCTCGAATTCCTGGCAGGTATCCAAGAAGATTCCCAGGAGTGGGACCGACTCTTCGACAAGGTGCACCTGAAGGACGCGGTGAAAGTCATCCTGAACGTGTCACGACGTGGAAATCAGTACATGCAGTCACAGACCCCTTGGGTTCTCATGAAAGGTGATGAAGAGAAGAAGAAACGAGCAGGAACAGTGATCGGAATAGCCGTCAACATTGCATACCATTTGTCTGTGCTTCTGTTCCCGATCATGCCGAAGGTGAGGGTTTTCAATCTTCCCCATTCTATAGTATTCAAAGATTCGCAGAACACGGACACCGGCAGACCACCTTTTTCCCCGGCTTAGGTAAGGTTGAGACCCCATGTTTGAACATAAGCTAAACCTACAATCAGTACAGATTGAGATCCACAGAAAAATTGGGGTCCCAACCTATTTTATACGAAAAAGTAGAGTGAATCAAGAATCGCGAGTGATGAATCTTTTTTCATTTATGTTTGGTCTGCCGGTGTCCTTGTTTTTCGAATCGCTTCAAAGATTATATAACAGTTGTCTAATTTGAAAAAAAGTTACATTGATAACATTGGATTTTGTCTGATGTTCTGTTGCGATTCTTTTTTCCTAGTTTATCCGTGTTTCCATGACTCAGATTTCTACAATAGTTGGTTTTCCAACCTTATCTAAGCTTTTACTATCGCCTGCGGATTGCAGATTGAGATTACAAGGAAGAATGAGGAATATCAGACAAAATCGTGATAAAACATCTGTTGAGGTAGCAGTATTGAACTCTTGATGGTTCTGAACTCAGGATCGTTCTAAATTCCTACATAACTGTAGAAAGTCGGTGTGGTGCACTTGGTGTAGTCGGTGCATTTCACTTAATTCCAAAATGGTCAGCTCACTGTACCCAAGTAAAACATGAGTTTCAGATTTCGGAAACGATTCGCACTCAATGTGGTCTACCCAAACTTCCCCTGTTTTCTGTTCAACCACTTGTCTACCTACCAGCAGGACACAAGATTGGACAGGTATTTTTCCTTGAATTTTTTATTTCTGACCGCGACGCGTCCCAATATCTTTGTTTATGAGGAAAAAAAAACGAGAACATTATGAAGAGTCCGAAAATTCTTGCTGTAGCGTTTTCTAGCAAAATCTATCCAAATTCAGTTACTCAACTTCTTGCACGAAAAATGAAAAAGTTTTGCTGACAACGTTTTTTTCATCTAATTCAGATTATTTTCAAGTATTCCAGTTTTTCGTGAAAAATACTTTTTCACCACACTGTCTCACCCGCGTCCTATAATCAGCTCATAGGCGTAGTCAACATTCTATTGACACAGAGCTACGGGTCAAGGGCGAGACAACCAAGGATGGTCGGTCAAAAATCGCTTCGTTGCAAAATTTTCAAATTGAGACCTCAACTACATTTTCTATATCAATACTGTTAAGTCTCCTCGAAATATCTTACAAAAACTTTCAAAACAATTTTCTTGTTCAATAAGAACTAAAAATGAGCAGAATACATAGAATAAATACGTAAAATACCAACAAATGGCTGCAAAGCGGTCAACCGGGCGAAAAATGAAATCTATTGATTGGGGTCGACTGATTCGCGCCTTTTTTGAAACTCCACCCCCCACTCGTTCTTTTGTTCTTGTTACACCGTGGCAAGAGATAATACTTCAATCAATATTCTTCAGCCAACGCCTCTCTTCGAGAAGCTTGACGCCGCCAAGGTCACAGAGCTGAAGGCCCGCTTCGGAGGAGAACCAGCAACTGCGCAAGAGAAGGTCGAGACCAAGAAGCCGAAGAAGGAATCAAAGGAAAAGTCGAAGAACCCAAAAGAAGGTTTGTCTTTTGCATTTGCGCTTGGTGTTGGTGAATTGGTGATGTGCTATCAAGGTGTAGTGAATGGTGTAGGATGTGAGGAAGATTTGGTTTCCTAGACCACAGAAGATTGAGTTTCTTAGGATCTTGAAGATTTTATTATACACAAATGAAATTGGTTCAAACAAAAGTTGAAAGTGGGAGAGAGAGAGAGAGGGAGTGAACAAGAAGAAGTATTGCATCGAACATTACGGCAGCGTCTGCTACGAATATCCAACGCACACCGCGGCAAAGGCAGTTGAAAAGCGATAGAGTAGATCAAGTTTCAGTTACTGTAGTTCAAAAATGTTACTTTTCCCAATTATTTCATCCCAGATTCAAAAATCGTAACGGGAAAATGTTCGAAGTAGGTAAAACTATTGTTGGGAACAGTCTGCAAAGTTCATTATGTCAAGTAAAACATTCATTAAAGTAAAAAAAACACTTACGAAAATGAATGCGGAGGCCCGCAAAGCGGTTGCGAAGCGGTTTTATTGTTCTTATTCCTTTGCCAAGGTGTGCAGCGGCCTGAGGGTAGCGAAGAATGGGGAACAATCAATGATATCATAAACCTAAAGAATCACCATTTCCAATTCACCAACGCGCAGGGTGTGTGTGTATGCTGCCGGGCGACTAACTTCCACTAAACCAACTTATTGTAGGAGAGGTTCTGATGGAAGCGAGACGCCGGGCACGCCATACTGCTAAACACACACTTCTTTCTAGCACTCTTCATCAAATTTACAGTCTCACTTTGATTTTGCTGCTACATAACGTTGTTGTCGGGCAACCTATGTGTCCCCGTCGTGCCCAGATTGTAACAATTAGACACTTAGCACGTAGGATGCACAATTCATGCACTTTATCGTCTCATTCTGATTCCTAGGAACTACATAATCTTCCCTCACGTGTCCCCGTCGTGCTCAATTTGTAACAACTACAAACTGAACAGGTGGGAAGCACGCTTCATCCATTTCATCGTCTTCTTCTGATTCCAACTACGAAACGTTGTTGTGGCTCCCACGTTATCTGTGTGACAAACAGGCCACGTGGAGGGCACGCTCTATCCATATTACAGTCTCAACTCGATTCTTGCTACATAATCTTGTTTCTCTCACGTGTCCCCGTCGTACCCTGCTTGTGAAAACTACGAACTGGCCACGTGGCAGGCATGCTTCACAATTCATCCTATATATTCTGAAATTCGTGAAAGCATCACGATTTTTCTCTAGTCGTCTTTCCTCAGACATTTTCTTTCTCTATCTGCGTCTCTCTCTCTCTCTCTCTCTCTCTCTCTCTCTCTCTCTCTCTCTCTCTCTCTCTTTCGACATACAACTTTCAGTGAGCACCAAGGACAAGAAATCAACGAAGCTCAATATGGCCGGACGTGTCTTCCCAGTACTCGCAAAAAACCAAAACTCGATTAGACAACTACTCGACGCTAACCAGAAGAAATTTGAACAAGCTAGTTCGTTTTTGCTATTATTCAAAAAATTCCGATCATTTCCGTTGATTTCGATGATTTCGATGAATTAATCTGCTGTTCTGCTTGATAAGTACCCTAGGCGACCGTAAAACCGCCGAAAGTGAATGGATTACATTATCTCTGTTTCCGAATGGGAAAAAATTATAGGAAAGCCGCAAAAACGGCAAAAAGATACTTTTGTATTGTCAGAACGGTTAACCTATTTTGAATAAGAGTATCTCATGATTTTGTGAGAAAAAATATGAGGTTCAGTTGCTATTAAATTATCTGATTCAATCTTGTGTAGAAAATGTTCAATTTTCAGTTATTTTTGACTTGTGTTTCTACTATTGTTTTCAGCAAACTTCGAAGATAGTCTGAAATTTTGTGCTGGAAATTACTAAAAATGATCATTTTGCGTATGAAAAAAACCTGAATTAGAAAAATATTACATTCAATGGTGATTCAGGACAACTGTTTCTCCGCGAGAAGCTTGCCTCGCTGGAAAAGGAGAACAAGAGCCTGGAACAGCAGGTTGAAACGGTGCAAAAGAAGCTGATTGACGCTGAAGTTGCTGGAGGAGGTTTGGCTTTAAAATGGACGTACATAATCGAAAATGCGCGAGTTGTATACAAATAATGAAAAAATGTGCAACACTGCTGACAGGGTCAACCTATGTGATTATGACTCTCGTTAACATGTGATTCAATGTCATTCTTATTAGAAGATTTGTTTCGCTTCGCTCTCGGGGTGCATACTCATTTAATACGAAAAAGTGTACAGAATCGTTTCTATCAAGAATCATTTTTTCATTTATCTTTGTCGACACCTCAAATTTTAGGCGTAGGTAAGGTTCAAAACACTAGTTAGGTACTATGCTAAAATTTGATCAAAGTTTAAACTTGATTATCACAAAAAATTTTTCACCTTGTAAGCTTTCCTTAAGGAAATGATTCTTGATAGAAACGATTCAGTACAATTTTTCGTATCAAGTTGCATACTCTGTTGTTTTACGTTTCTAAGATTTGTAAGCGTGACTTATCAAAGCTCACGCTCTGGTGCTAAAGATCAGCACCAGGTACCACATAAAATGTTGACTAGTCAGGAGGGTAACCTCTGGTCAGCCTATATAAAAACAACCTAGCTAGTAAACAGGAAGGATGAGCGTTAGGCCTCCCTCATACTCTTAATCTTAGTTTGTAATAAATCCTATCTAACTCGTGTAGATATCACTCCTAATCAATCGTTCCTGACAGATTATAGAGTTTGAAGTTTGCGCTTTCAGCGAAAAATGGTAACTTTTCCAGTAAAACAAATCCCAGTTCCGAAGCAAGCACCAGCTGCCCAGAACGGTAGCGCACCAGCCCCAGTAGCCGCTACGTCAACCGCTGCTCCAGCCAAGAAACCGGCGTCAGAAGCGAAGCCAAAAGCAGAAAAGAAGAAGGGAGGAGCGGCTCCAGCACCAGCTGCGGCAAACGACGAAATCGACATCGGAAGATTGGATCTGCGTGTCGGTCGCATCCTCAACTGTGAGAAGCATCCTGACGCTGATGCCCTCTACGTTGAGAAGATTGATGTCGGAGAAGCCGAACCCAGAACGGTGGTGTCGGGACTTGTCAAGCACGTTCCGTTGGATCAGGTATGATTTCGACAGTTTTTCCGGAAATTTCGATCTTTTCCGCTGGCAAAATGGCGAAATGACATGTTTATGCAATTCCAGAGAAAACCCTAGTTTATTTTTCATAAAATACTGAAAACAGTCATTTTGGAAAAGGCGGGAACCGTATTTTTGTAGATTTGTGTACAGCACGTTTTGAAGATTCAGCTTATTAAAAAAAACTGTCATAAGCCGGAAAATAAGGTAGTCTCTTGAAATGTCCATTTTTTGAACTTGGAAACTTGTTTACTGATCAAGTTACACAAAAAACAGTACCGGAAAAAAGTCAAGAAAGAATTTTAAAAAATATTTTCACTGTCGCATGTCAAGTCGCATGCGTTTATTCCATATTTCAATACGATTCAACAAAAAGCTGATTATCGCAAATTCAGATGCAAAACCGCCTGGTCGTGGTGTTGTGCAACCTGAAGCCGGTGAAAATGAGAGGAGTCGAGTCTCGTGCGATGGTCATGTGCGCTTCATCGCCGGAAAAGGTCGAAGTTATGGAAGTTGATCCAGCATCAAAGCCGGGAACTCCAGTCCTCTGCCCTCCATTCACACACCGCCCGGATGCTCAATTGAACCCCAAAAAGAAGGTGATTTTCGGCTATTTTGCTTATTTTAGAGAAAAGAGCTCCAGAAAAAGGTTTTGAAAATTAATTTGATGACTTCTGGGTAGTACTGAAAGAGAAAAGGCATTCAAAAAAGGTTTGGAAAGCAGTTTTTATGACGTCTCAAAAATTCCAAAGTTTTTTTGATCCAAGAGGAAAGACTGTTGGCAGTACTGTAAAGTTTTCCTATTTGAATGTTCCCAATAAGAAAACAAATAAGTTGTGTAATAAAAATAATTCGTGCAGTAAAAACTTTTTTTCCTGACACGTTCAAGAAAGTTTCAGAAATCAGTTTTATGATTGGTTCTAGTGAAAAATATGGAAAATTTTTTGTATTTTTCCAATATTTACCAAAAAAAATCGGAATAAAAGTTTTTTGTTCTGCTGCCTCAAAATTTTCAAAAAAAGGTCGAAAAGAAAATACCTAATATTTCAAAATTTCAGGTCTGGGAAACGATTGCTGAAGACCTGAAGGTGTCCCCAGAAGGTTTCGCCGCCTGGAAGGAACACGCACTTCTGGTCGGAGGTGAGACAAAAATGACGGCTCCAACTCTCCGTAATGTTTTTGTTAAGTAATCGGTTCTCATTGTCTCCAGTGGTTTTTGTTGGTACCCTCTTTCTATCTCCCCCCCCCCCCCAAAGTTATTCTTGTTGATTATGAGAAAGTAAACTATGCAGTGTTTCCTTCTATAATGATCGTTCTCAAAGTCTGGAACTTTTGAATATCGAAACTTCCCAACTTCTCATGTAAAAATGATTCTAGATGAGTAAAGGCAGAAAAGGGCTCGATGATGCCCGATTCAAACATATTCAGTCGGATCCGCTGTTCGGAGGGTTGAAGAATACGGATAAGAAGGTTCGTTTTAACAATTGAAAACCGGAAAATAGTTCGGAGCAGTTTAGTGTAGTCGTCCATTTTTTAAAAATTCGAATGGAATCGATCAGTTTGAACATTCTGAACTCGTTTTCGATGTTTTTGCGGTTACGGATGAGAAGGCTGGTTTTAACTTTTGAAATCTGAAAAAAAGTTATTTCGATCAGTTACTCAATGTAGTCGTTCCTTTTGCGCACCTTTTTTCAATTAAATCCATCGTTTTCAGGTGGTAATCGACAAACGGTTCGCCGCAGCGTTGACAGATGAACGTTTCTCTTCGCGAGCCAAAGTCGACATGAGAGGAAGAAAGACGAAAAAGAGTACCGGTTGGTTATTCGAGTTTACCGTTTTTTGAAAAATTATTCATTTTTGCCAAAAAAAAAGAATAAAATATATTCAATATGATCAAGATTGAGGTTTCCTCTTCAAGTTTTCTCTTCGTCGTTGAAATTTCTCCGATTTTCTTCACTTTTCGCCTAAAAAAGCAGAAAAACTTATCGATTTTCTTGATCGATTTGTTTTAGGAAATGACATGCTCGACTTGTACGAAGTGGAAGGTGAGAAGAAGAAAGACGACGTCGGCGACTTCTTCAACGAAGAAGAAGACGATGAAGAAGAGGTTGACGGTGTTGATGAAGAGGAAGAAGAATCGAGTGAAGACGATGAAGAAATGACGGCTAAGAGAAAACTGGATTTGGCTCGTGGAGAAGGAAATCTTTCGTCTTCTTCCGACGATTCTGACAGCGAGGATGAGGAGACTGGTGAGATTTCCGTTAAATCGTTGAAGTAGTGTAAGAAGACGCTGTGCTAGCAGATTTTTATGTTCAGAATTAGCTTTCAGAAGACGTTCAGATAGTAGATTGCACTGGAATGTTAAAGTCTAATTTTAGAACATCTATTGACATGTAGAGTTTCTCGACCAGAAGTTTAAACGAAAATATAATACATGAATTGTCGTTTCGTTTCAGTGTTGAAATCATTGAAGAAGTGTAGTAATTGAAGAAGTTTTTATAAGGAAAAGCTGTCCTAACACGTAACAACACTTTCGCGACCACTTGAGATGGAGGTTAGAGTGGAGAGCGCAGACGGACAGAGACAATATTTGTATGTTGTGTAGGTTTACGAGCTCGTCCTTCCACAGTGTTCAGTCGGAAATTTTTCTGGGTGAATGAATGAAAAGAGGAAACTAATCTGAAATTTTCCCCTGACTTTTCTAGTACCCAGAACTAGCGTTAGTGTTTTTGATTCGTTATGGTTTTGGTTACAATGAGTAAGAATGATATTCAGATGATTTATTATGGGTTGTACTCGATTGGGAGGTTCTTTCTGCGGACCATACCGTCTCCCTGGAACCATTCACGACGGAACTGCTTGGCGGCACCGTCTGGGGTGTTGGTCCATTCAACGGTGATACGGTCGTTGTTGGTGTCCTGCAAGAATATAGGCATATCATCAGTTTGGAAATTACTAGCTCACCTCCTGTCCGTAGGCGAAGGCGTCGCAAGAGACGGCGAGAAGAACGGCCTCCTTGGGGTCGAGGACTCCACATGGTGGGTCGACACCGAGTCTCTTCATGTTGGTCGTCTTGATTCCGTATCCGATACGACGGGCAGACGAGTTGATCACCTTGATGTGGTAGGTGTGCTTGTCGTCATACGGGGCGTTGAAGACGATCTTGGCGTTTGGCTGGGTCTGGATATCTCCTGGTGGGACGGATTGGGCCATGTTGACTGTATGTACTGATTAACGACATTTCATCCTTTAAATACCAACGTTATCTAAAGATCATCTTAAAGATTAGCAAATACGTGGCTGGTTTTCGAAACGTGGATTTGCATACATTTTTACTTCTTACTTCTTACAAAAATGATCTTCTACGTACTTAAATGCGTTACGTGATGGATTGAGAAGGTTTTTGTAGAAAAGAATCATCGTTATTTTCGTATCAAGGTGTTTCCGCTAGCATCAAATAAAGTTAGTCTATAAACCATTCGAAAGCTTGAACTTACGCAGAGGTGCCTGCCGAGTTACAGCTCGATTCGTCCGCGTGTTGCTGCGCGGCATTACTTACCGTAGTCGGTATCCGTTTCGGCAGCTCATGAATGAAACAAGTACAAATAGTATACCTAGCACGAAGTCAATGATTGTTTCCCTTTTTGGTCGCAGCAAAAAACGTCCAATAGTAAAATGGTTACGTTAGAGACATGTTTGAATATCTGAATCGAAAGGTCCGATGACGCGCAGCACCGCGCGGACTTGAAATGTCGAAAATTGGTTTCGAAAATTGGTGACCAACTAGCGTTATAGTAATTGATGATTTTTTTCAATATTGGGAGCAACTAAATCCAGTTACGGAGTGCCAAGATCAAAAAAATCGAGGGGGGTGGAGTTTCAAAAAAGGCGCGAATCATTCGATCCCAATCAATAGATTTGAATTTTCGCTCCGGATGACCGCTTTGCAGCCGTCTATTTGTATTTTTACCCATTTATTTCATGTATTCTTCTCATTTTTAGTCCCTATTGAATAAGAAAATTGTGGTTAAAGTTGTTGTAAGATATTTCGGGGAGAGTAACCAGTATTGAAACCGAAAATGTAGTTAAGACCTCGATTTGAAAATTTTGCAAGTAGGCGATTTTTGACCGACCATCCTTGGTTGTCCCACCCCGTTACGCCCACTGTTGGAATGGCCGAATGTGTTACACCGTGCCAGTGATACCAACTGTGAACGATATAGATTTTCTCATTATCGATTTTCAAAATGATGATCTCTTTACAGAAGTTGGCAACGGAATTTTCACCTCTGCCGACAAAGTCCAACTGGAAATCGACCTTGCGCACCTGGACAAAGAAGTTGAAACAGTCGAATGGACGAGTAGACGATTGGCTCTGTGCAATTTGGAATGGGATAATGTCAACTGTGAAGACGTCTATATGATGGCGAAGTCGTTCTTGTGAGTTTTGTTTTTGTTTTGAAAGAAGATTTTTAAAAACAATAATTTTATTCATAAAGTCTGTGTCGATGAAAGAGAACCACCTACATTTCATCCTCTCACCCAGGCGATTTCTGGAAAAATCTCTCGATAGTACATTGAGTTTCTCAAACTACAACAGTATGCAGAAATTCAGATGAATAGCACACCGCGCTAAGCGCAGTAGAAAAGTGTCGGATCAAGCAGCGAGGGGAGGCGACCAATAAGCAGCGAACACAAACCCCGCCCCTCCGTAAATCCTGCATCGCCGTAGATCAAATTACAGTTACTGTAGTTGAAAACTTTTTTCTCTGACGTTTTTTCCAAAATTCATGATAAAAAGCTAGTTACGAAGGGAAGTTACATGATTTGAAATTTTTCAATAGCAATTGGCGAAACAAATTCGCTTGTTAAGATGAGAAAATTAGGGCAAAATGTAAACCGCAGAGTGTCCGTAGAGCGCAGAGCATCAGAGTCAATTTTTGTTTCAGGCTTCGGAAAATTCCTAATAGCACGTACGGTTCCTAAATAGGCTTAGGTAAGGTTTTAAGCCCAAGTACGTTCCGAAAATGGGGGTCCGATTTTTCCTAAGCCTGATATTAAAAAAAAACTCTGCGCTCTGCGGTTTACATTTTGCCGAAAATTAGAACAAAAAATGAAAAAAAATATTGATGTGCGAACGCGCCCTATAGCGAATTTTCGTTCAATATAATTTGCGTGCAACACGTTTAATCGATAACGATCAACTTTAGCTTGGTGTGAGGCGTAAAAGGGGAAAGGGCGTGTGATGAATGGTCGACGAGAAAATAGCGTTAGGGATGAATTGATCGAGGCTCTGAGGTTTTAATAATAATAACTTTATTCATTGAGAATAAGTTCATAAGCTTCATGACGACCAGAATTAGCCGCCACGAGCACAGAATAATGGGATTGGGAACCGTAGGAGAACCTTTTAAAAATTCTGCTCCGGTCAGGACAAAAACGTTCGATAACATTGTCAAATTACCAGAAGGAAAAGAACTGAATATGAATGTTAGTAGTGATAGAACATTGGTTTTGTAGGCCGTGAAACTTAGGCTCCCTCCTTTCTAAGTTAGGATAACTTTGTTTGGTAAAAGTGAAGACTTGTTGTTTACAATCTATGGATGGTTGAAGGGAAAATGGTCTCAGGGGTTTTTTAGGCTTTCTTAGGGAGAAAGACTTGGGGCTAGTAGGAATATGTCACTGAAAAATTAGGGACTCGGGCTTCAACTTTAGCTCAGTGTGAAGGATGTTGAATGAATGTTTTCTTCTTCCAGACCGCCAGGTGGTTCAATCAAATCTGTTGGCATTTACCTTTCCGATTTCGGAAAAGAGCAACTCGACAAAGAAGAGCAGAACGGACCGCCCATCAAGCTGACCAAACCCATCGAAGAATACAAGGAAGGAGAGATGGATGAGTGAGTTTTTCGTAATTGTGCAAGTTTATGAAAACTCATATATTTTATCGTCGTTTTGCAAAATTTGGTATTTTTTGACATTTCCTATCGAAAATCGGAAAATTTTCTGAAACGGTCACGTTGTGGATACGAATGGGACGAGGAGACCGTTCCCCTCGCTCCGCCCAGAAAGAAAAAGAGAGAAAGAAAGAAAGAAAAAGAGAGAGAGAAAAGAAAGAAAGAAAGAAAGAGAGAGAGAGAGAGAGCGTGAGTGAGAGAGAGAAACAGAGAGAGAAAAAGAGACCAAGTTCGAGTCCATCTCGTGAACCATTCTTTTGCTTTTTCTCTCACTTTGAAATCCTTGCATTCTTGTTCGATTGCAAACGATCCAATTTTCAGTGAGACAAAATTGGCAATCCGAAAGTACCTGGTAGACAAGCTGAAGTACTACTACGCAGTGATCGAGTGCGACACCGACGAGTCTGCGGCTGCAGTCTACGAGCAGTGTAATGGAATTCAATTTGAGGAGACAGGGCTCAAGTTGGACCTACGGTTCATCCCAGACGATATGGATTTTGAAGTAAGCATTTGAAAGATCCCCTCCAAGTTTTGGCCCAATCAGACCGCGCGGCACTGCGCGGAAACTCAGTCATCAATTAGACCGCGCGGCACTGAGCGGAAACTCAGTCACCAATTAGACCGCGCGGCACTGCGCGGAAACTCAGTCATCAATTAGACCGCGCGGCACTGAGCGGAAACTCAGTCACCAATTAGACCGCGCGGCACTGAGCGAAAACTCAGTCATCAATGAGACCGCGCGGCACTGAGCGAAAACTCAGTCATCAATTAGACCGCGCGGCATTGCGCGGAAACTCAGTCACCAATTAGACCGCGCGGCACTGAGCGAAAACTCAGTCATCAATTAGACCGCGCGGCACTGCGCGGAAACTAAGTCATCAATTATACTGCGCGGCACTGAGCGGAAACTCAGTCACCAATTAGACCGCGCGGCACTGCGCGGAGAGATTTTCGCATTTTCCGACTCAAACCATTTCGTCCAGTAAAATGGTCGAAAATCGGATTATTAATCGAAACTAGTCGAGAGTCTTCAACGTTGGAAGGTCTGAGATGTCTATTTGGTTTTCGGAAACGGTGTATACGGTAAAACCGCTCTCAAAAATTGTTCACTGACCAAATATTGTCAAAAATTTTAAAAAAAAAAGAACTAGAAGTCTTTCTCTCTCACCCTCTCTCTCTCTCTCTCTCTCTCTCTCTCTCTCTCTCTCTCTCTCTCTCTCTCTCTCTCTCTTCCTATCTCATTCATTGAAGACTATTTCAGGAAGATAGACTGAAGGAACGTCTGACACCAGAATCTCTCAACGAACAAAAGTACAAGCCGAAAAAGAACAACACAATCGCAATTTCATCAACAAAAGCCAAAATCACGTGGGATGAAGACGATCCGCAGAGAAAACGGAAAATGAAAGACGCTTTTGGGTTCGTTTCCAAGTTTTGAAACGATTTGTGACTTGTCCGAGTCGACATGACTGAAATCTTATAAATTTATCTCGGATTGAACAGCTTTCTGCTGTTTTGAATCGTTTATTCGGAAAATATTTCTCTCCAATTTTTAGTTGGGGGAAGTTTAGTTTCGAAATTGACATTTCTCGAATTTTTCTCAACCAGATTTGTGAAATTTGAAAAAAATCTTTGATTTACCTGCCACGCTAGAAATTGAAAAGTTTTCAATAAATGTCACATTTTTTACGCGTAAAGAAAGGAAAAGTTCAATTTGATAGATTCGACAGAAAATTCTGTTTGATTTTTTAAATAAAAACATTTCCTAATTACCCATGCTAAAAGCGTCACCGAAAGTTTTTTATATCAAAAAATGGTATTTTTTGTTTTGCCATACTTTGTGTTTCTAGAGATTTTGCCCGAGGCGTTGCGGTTGCGGCGCGGTTTGAGAATACGTGTTCCATCACGATTGTTTCAGCGACAATGAAGATGCTGGACGTGACCTCATCGCTGATTCTGATGATGATTCGGACGACGAAGAAAGTGCGAAGAACAGAAACGCACTGCTCAGTTTGCTGAAAGGAGATTCATCAGAGAAGGCGTTCGATGTATGTTTTTGAAGTTATTCCGCGCGGCAGCGCACGGTCAAAATTGGGAAAATTGTATGAAGGCATGGTTTGTACTCTGGGATTTATAGCACGAATATCACATGGATTGAAAAGCTTTCAAAATTTTAAACATATGAAAATGGTTTGAAAATTGTTAGAAATCGAAGAAAAACAGAGAGAGAGAGAGAGAGAGAGAGAGAGAGAGAGAGAGAGAGAGAGAGAGAGAGAGAGGGAGAGAGTGAAAGAGTGAGAGAAAGAGAGTGAGAGAGAGAAAGAAAGAAAGAAAGAGAGAGAGAGAGAAAGAAAGAAAGAAAAAGAGAGAGAGAAAAGAAAGAAAGAGAGAGAGAGAGAGGGAGTAAAGTATTGATATTTTCAACCAATTTTCCAATCAATTTCTGCCATTTCCACACATAATTTTGATCTTGTTGATTTTTTTGAAAAATGATTAGCTTCGAGCGTAACGAGGAATTGTTTCCACATTCGAAAAATTCAGGTCGAGTGGGACGACAAGACAGGCGAAAACGATGACAGTGATGATTCTGCTGATGAATACGTGAAAATTGACGAAGATGCGGAAGAAATTGGAATCGCGCCAAAACGAAGGAAAACTGAAGAAGAAGACGAGGAAGAAGAGGAAGTTGAAGAGCAGGCCACGTCATTGAAGGTGATTCTTGTATTCAAAATTTGTTGATTTTTCCAAATGTCAAAATCGAAATCCGCTCCACATATATCGCTAGAAGCATGGCCGTTTTCAAACGCGCTCTAATCTCAATTTTGCAGAATGAGTACGGTAACTCTCACAACAAACAGTTAGATCTTTGTGGATTTAATTTATTATTCTTACTTACAGTTCATTGAAATTAAAGGCGCATCACTTAATCGTTCCTGTGTTTCAAGGCGAAACTGCTACAGTACTAAGTAACCGATTTACGGAGGCCAGATTTTTTTACAGGTAGAGGAAGATATGTGCGCTCTTTTGTAACTTTCATAAACAACGATCGTTTATAGTTTTTGTGGTAAATTTTTTGAAAAATGCAGTAATTTTCAAAAATTCCCAGTAGCCTGTAGAAAATATAGTCCATTCTGAACCATTTATTGATTACAAAATTATTCCCAGAAACACTAAATATTAGTAAGTGCAATTGAAAAATATCTCAAAACCGCAAAACCGCAAGTCATATTTGAAGATTTCTTTTCAAAAAATTCAAAACTACAGTTGTTTATTTAGGAAAAACTGTAGTTACCTGAATTTTTTCGATTTTGATACTCGAGATATTTCAAAAACAAAAATAATGGTTTCAGAAAAACGGCTATCAAGAGTACAAGGATAGAAAGAAGGCGAAAAAGATGGAGAAAAAGTTGGCGTCGAAAAAGTCAGGGACACCACTCACCATCGCCAGTGCATCGATCGCCAGCAACGTCAAGACTGATGATCGGTTCAAGGCATTGTTCACTGATTCAGCGTTCGCAATCGAACAGACATCCAAGGATTTCAAGGTGAGGGAAAAAGCAAAAAAAAAGGTCCACGAGGTGGACTCGAACATGAGCTCTTCCTCTCGTTTTTGTTCAGCTTTTGAGACAATCAAAAATGAATTGAATATCGGAAAACTGGTTGAAAGGACCCATTTTTTAAACAATTACGGACGCACACCTCGGAAAAGGCATAAGACAATAAAACCTTTTCCTAAACCTAAAAAAAACAAAAAAACTAAACATTTTGTTTTTCCTGTCTTTTTCATCCCAGATTCACAAATCGTAACGGAAAAGTGTTCGAAGTGGATAAAACTAATCCATAGAGATGAGAAAACGAGGAAGTTAGGGAATATTAGCCAAAATAAAATAATGAGGCAAGTGCGCTCCGCTGAGAGGCTTACCCTTTTGCCGAGGTGTGCAGTGTGTGGACGAAACGCACAACGTGATTAATAATAGCAAAGTTTATTTCGGGAAGAGCCCTCAATGAAAATTTTACTAATTGTATGGAACTTTGCGGAACGTGTCAAGTATTAACGGAAAAAAAGAAGTGGAAGAGAGAATTTTACTCTTGGGAATTAGGGAAAGTTTATAGAAGAAAAAAAACGAAGCTTAAAAACTAAATTAAGTTTCAAAATAAATAAGTGACTTTAAGTCTCTCTCTATCTCTTTCTTTCTTTCCTTTCTCTCTCCATATTTCTACGAATTCTCTGCAGGGATCGTCACTCGTCGCAGCACAAGCTAAAAAGAAAGCTACTGACCGTAGTGCAGTGTTAGAAGCAGCAGCGAAAACCGAGTCACCGGCAGCAACTGGCAGAAGTCTTGTAGAGAAATTGAAGAAGAAATCAGCCAAATGGAAGTGATCCAACCGCTGTTTTGTTGAGTTTTCGTTTTGTTTTTGTTTGTTTGGAATTAGTGTTCACGTTGTTTCTCAAATGAAAAATATATTTTCATTTTCATTAAAAATAGACTCTTAACAAAAGTACGGGAACGGTCCTCTTGCTGCTCAAAGCGAGAGAAACAGGATAAGATCTTTGAAAACAGACTAATGGTAAGTGTGCTCTGCAGAGAGTCTTGCAAAGCGACTGTTTTCACATATCACACCGCGCTAAGCGCAATAGAAAAATGTCGGATAAAGCAGCTAGAGGAGGCGACCAATAAGCAGCGAGCACAAACCCCGCCCCTTCGTAAATCCTACATCACTGTAGATCGAATTTCAGTTACTGTAGTTCAAAAAATTTTACTTTTCCTACTTTTTTCATCCCAAGTTCACAAATCGAAACGACGGAAAAATGTTTGAATCAGGTAAAACTATCGTTGTGAACAGTCCGCAACGTTAACAATGTCATGTGAAACATTTATTAAAGTACAAACACGTTCGAAAATGAAAGCAGAGGTCGGCAACGCGGTTGCGACGCGGTTTTATTGTCTTATGCCTTTGCCGAGGTGTGTGGAGGTTACCAGGTCTTATGACGAATTTACCAAGTCTTACATGGAATCTTTTTCTAGTCTTAATGTCGGAACACCAAGTCTTACTACCATTATAACAAGTCTTACTGAAAGAATACCATGTCTTACTGCTAAAATACCATGGTTTATCTCCAGAACACCACCGCACATAGCTTTCTCTACCTGTAAAAAAATCTGGCCTCCGTAAATCGGTTACTTAGTACTCTAGCAGTTTTGCCTTGAAACACAAGAACGATTAAGTGATGCGCCTTTAATTTCAATGAACTGTAAGTAAGAATAATAAATTAAATCCACAAAGATCTAACTGTTCGTTGTGAGAGTTACCGTACTCATTCTGCAAAATTGAGATTAGAGCGCGTTTGAAAACGGCCATGCTTCTAGCGATATATGTGTGGAACGCAGTAAAATGGAATGTTTTATTTTTAATATATTCCCCACGTTTTCTTATAAAATACGCGGTTTTACAAGAAGAGTGGAAAAAAATTCCGCGAGTCAAGTTGGAGAACTTGATTGAGAGCATGCCGAGAAGATGTAAAGCCGTCATTGATAATTTTGGTTATGCCACTAAGTATTAAGGTTTTAATAATGTTTTGATGTTCATTCCTTATCGATTTGAATTGTTACAACCGTTTACCATTATGTTTTTGAGTTTGTGGAAAATGTGTTTTTTATAGTGTCTGAGAATAAATTTTTTTATTTTTTTTCTCTTTTGGTCTAATTTGAATTCGTTTTGACATAAGATGTAATAATGTTTGAAGTATTACCATTCAAAAAATCAGACCGATAGGTGAGGTTTGACAAGAGTTATGGCCGAAAATAAAAACTTTCTAAACTTTTGAACGCTACTGTATGTGTGGAACGCAGTAAAATGGAATGTTTTATTTTTAATATATTCCCCACGTTTTCTTATAACCGCTCCAGACATGGTCGATAAAATCTCGAGAGAAGGTATGTTGTATCTTTGAGCAGCAGATTTGTACTGAAATTGAATTTTAAAGTAGTGTTTTGAGTATACATGTTGAGTGTGCATCTTGTCCGATCTGACACGTCAAGCAACGTTCTCAGGCAGTGTTCGGTGCATGTAGAAATCAAAACGATGCATGTATGAGCTCCACCGGGGTAGGCAACCGTTGCAGTTTTATGCACCGTTTCTAGGCATACATACACCGTTTGCAGTCATACATGCACCGAACGCTTTGCCTGAGGTTGGGTTGATTTTTGTTTTTGATTTTTGTTGATCAACGTTGATTTTTTGTTTCATGCTTTTTCATTCCTGAAGAATTCTGTCGTGGGAAGGAGCAAATGAGTGAACATGGAGTTGACGCAAAAATTTGTGTCTTCCGTGGTAGAATTAGACATGAGACGCGATGGAGTGGGAATTAGACGCGATGGAGTGGCGATGGCTATGAAGCCAGCACAGCCAAAATTTTGGCTATGAGTGGCTACGCTTGATAGCCGTCGCCACACCATAGCCAAAAGCATCGCCGGCTACGAGTGGCGATGAAATGGCGACGGTAATTGTAATTTCCTTGACTGATAAAATTTTCATGTTTTTGATTACTATCATTGGTGATATTGTTGTCACCTGGACATAATTTTTAAAATGATACATTGTAGAATCTGATACCCGATTCCGATGACGTCGTCGGTGACATCGTTGACGACGTCATCGAAAAACAACTTTTTTTTGAAAATTGAAAACTTTTTTCTGAATTAGACAACGTCGTCAAAATTTTTTTTTCAAAAAGGTCAAATGTTTTCAGGATTCATTATAGAATCTGATACCTGATTCCGACGACGTCGTCGGTGACATCGGTCACAGTGTCATCTATAATGAATCCTGACAACATTGAACTCTTTTGAAAAAAATTTTTCCGACGACGTTGTCGACGACGTCGTCGGAATCGGGTGTAACATCCTAGCACCCTTCGTATTAGACCCTCTCTTGATTGACCTAGCGTGTGTACACGATAGAGGTACGCCCCCTTCTGACCCCGCATCACCATCATTCCATGTCTCTGTGATGACGCCGCGAGGTGTCTCACAGACCCAACCTTGACGTCAATAAAGGTTTATACAAAGACATGTTGAACACCTTAACGTATAAGCCTCGCAAAAGGCTTCCTACGTTACATGGAGGTTCCACCGAGGGGTTCACCATCTGACGACGGTGACCCACGTGTATTTTCTTAAATGCACAACTCGGTAACCGCCTGCTGACCCCACCCGCTACACCATCTAATCAGCAGTGCAACACATGGTCAGAAGGAAGAAGTAACTCATCCAGAAAATTACTACGGATGTAAAGAAGAAAGAAAATCGAGCACGTCCTGGAAGTGAGCTGATGTCCCTGTCCACGAAGAGCCAAAGAAGCCCGTGCTGATGTCCCCCTTTTGTTCACGAAGAGCGAGAATGCCCGTGAAGTCGCAAGAAGAGAGCCGATTGCCCCTTGCTGATTATTGCCTGCTACAAGGCCGCCTGTCCCCCTCCAGCTACACACGCAGCTCGTCTCGTATTCTATTTCTACTACTTCCGAAACTATATTTCTGGTCTACTAGAGTTGGCGACACCAAGAAGAGGAAAAGAACATAACCATTGTCATTTGTATTGAACACCAATTTTGTTGTTACGTAGGGACACGTAACTTGTGAAAGCCGGGGATGTAACATCCTAGCACCCTTCGTATTAGACCCTCTCTTGATTGACCTAGCGTGTGTACACGATAGAGGTACGCCCCCTTCTGACCCCGCATCACCATCATTCCATGTCTCTGTGATGACGCCGCGAGGTGTCTCACAGACCCAACCTTGACGTCAATAAAGGTTTATACAAAGACATGTTGAACACCTTAACGTATAAGCCTCGCAAAAGGCTTCCTACGTTACACGGGTATCAGAATATTAAATGAATCTTTTGACTTTTTTGAAAAAAAAGTTTTTTGACGACGTTGTCTAATTCAGAAAAAATTCCAATTTTCAAAAAAAAATTTTTTTTCGACGACTTTTGATGTTGTCGACGACGACGTCAGAATCGAATGTCAGATTCTAAAATTAATTAAGAAAAACGTTTTCAATTTTGAAAAAAAAATTTTCCGACGACGTTGTCGTCGATGTCACCAACGATGTCGTTGGCGACGTCGTTAGAATCGAGTGTCAGATTCTAAATTGAAATCAGAAAAAAGTTTTCAGTTTTCAAAAAAAATGTTTTTTTCGACGACGTCACCAACGATGTCGTTGGCGACGACGTCAGAATCGAATGTCAGATTCTAAAATTAATTAAGAAAAAAGTTTTCGATTTTGTAAAAAAAAATTTTTTTCGACGACGTCGTCGGAATCAGGTATCAGATTCTACAATGTATCATTTTAAAAATTATGTCCAGGTGACAACAATATCACCAATGATAGTAATCAAAAACATGAAAATTGTATCAGTCAAGGAAATTACAATTACCGTCGCCACTCGTAGCCGGCGATGCTTTTGGCTATGGTGTGGCGACGGCTATCAAGCGTAGCCACTCATAGCCAAAATTTTGGCTGTGACTGGCTACGCTTGATAGCCATCGCCAGCCAATCGCCGGCGATTTTCCCATGCCTAGGTAGAATGGTCAAAGCTCACGCCTTTCATTTTTCACCGCAAAGTTCGATTCTCACTTAATACACGTTTTTTGCCCAAGAAATACTACAGGGTGCGCCATAAGTATTGGTCGATCACTTTGCGTGTAGTATGCTGCCACGTCACGCGTCAAAATTCAATTTTTAAAATTTTATTATTTTCGTATAACCTTTAGGTATATTCCCTCGAAATTTAGTCTTCATATTTCCACTTTAACGGGAGAAGTGACACCATAACCATACCACCCTTCACTTTTCAAAAAGTCAAATGAGGGAGAGCACCTGCCGGAGACCGTTTAAGAGCTCGACGTTCCTCGATGCTTAGTCCGAGAAACATCGGAACTGTTTAAAACGCTTGATACATTTCGTGTGAAACCTATGAGTGGGTTTTCCGTCACAGTTCTAACTCCAGCCCTAGTGAAAGCTGTCAAGAAAAATATCTTACGAAATGGGTACCGCATCCTGCAGAAGCTCGCTTTGCAGGACGGAAAGACCGGAAAAATGATGCAACGGATCGTTTTAGTGTAGCTGAATGTTAGCTTATGCCGTATTCAAAAAATCAACTCTCTAACAACGAAGAACAAGGAGCTGAAGCTGAACAAAGCGAATGCTTAACTTCGCAGCACAAGGGTTGGAACGAATTTTCCACCATGTTTTCGGACCAGAATTTCTTCACTGCGAAAGCTAGAAAAGACAGGCAAAATAACAAAATCTCATCCTACATTCTTCTACTACACATGCAAGTAGAAAAATTAACAAAAATACCTATCATCCAGCTTATATCAAGGTTTTTGTTGGAACCACTGCGGCTCTCGGGCAGCTGTTTCACGAATTTCAGCTTTCGGATTTCAGCCCGACTCAAAAGTTAATATCTTTCTCGTTAACTACGAACTCAATGTTTCTTGCGGATCAAAAAAATTGACGATAAATGTCTCGACTACAAAATACTCAAATTTGGAAATTCTGAAGGTGGACCTCCAGAAGTTATGAGCTGATTTTGACGACAACTACCTGCGTTCTGGCGACACCTCGTATCCGATGAGTTTTTACGCTGCCATCGGAGTCAGAAGCAGATGAATTGAAAGTCATAGAACAAATTTTGTTTCCATATTTTTGATAGTCATAATGTGAAAATTTGAAGACTTTTAATGAATTCTGCGCCACGTGGCAGCGGTTTTACAACCGACCAATACTTACGGCGCACCCTGTACAACGATTCATCACTTGTGATCAAGGCTCTTTCCAAATTTCGACCCAAATTTTTTTGTCTCAGAACCGACTGAAAACGTAGAAATTGATAGATTCAATTATTCTGAATCGTTTGGGATATGTCTCGCCTCTGGAAATCTGCTAGACGTCGAATTACAGAAGGTCAAAGTTGGTCGATTTTCAACGTCTACTTGTTTAAAAACTTATGAGACTACTCAGACCTCATAGATTCTCCGGGCTTTCATATACTCCAAAACTTTGGGTGGACCGGCATCGGACCGTAATTGGGCGACTATCGTCCCGGACATGTGTCGCCCAATTACAGTCCATGTGTCGCCCGGTTGGATGAAACGGGCGACACATGGACTGTAATTGGGCGACACATGTCCGGGACGGCTGTCGCCCATCTACAGTCCAATGCCGATCCACGAAAAGTTTTGGAGATACTTCCCATGTTAGGTACTTGGATATACTTACACATATCGCTCTTTCGTTCTCCGACCTGCGCAGGGAGGTAAGGCTCATGTCCTTCATGATATTCTAAGTAATTTCCGGGTGTAATCCAATGACAACCGGATCCACCGAGTTTCTGAAGATTCTCTCCCTCTCTCTATCTTTTTTTCTCTCTCTCTCTCACGGATTCTCGCCGTCCACACATACTCTTGCCCCCCTGGCCCCGTAAACCTACAAAAAAAACTCTCTAACCGCGAATAGTCTCTGTGCTCTCTAATTTTTGTTGTTCTCGCCTCGGTGCATGAACAGAGAGATGTGAATTAGATCAAACTCGGCTTCCGCTGTACCTAACTCAATCAAAATGATGCAATCCGTCCGATCTGATAAGTCAAACAATGTCGGGTAGAGTTAGCACTTGAATCGAAGACGGCATTGAAAGAAAGTATAATACGAAAATGACTCAGGGTGTCGAGTAAATGCCTTCTCTCTCTCTCTCTCTCTCTCTCTCTCTCTCTCTCTCTCTCTCTCTCCATTTCTCTCCCTCTCTCTCTCTCTCTCTCTCTCTCTCTCCATTTCTCTCTCTCTCTCTCTTTCTATCTATCTCTCTCTCTCTCTCTCTCTCTCTCTCTCTCTCTCTCTCTCTCTCTCTCTCTCTTTCTCTCTAACCTTGCATCGTATTGGTTTTGGAAGTCTCCTGTCACAGGCTAACTCACTGCGAGTCATTGTGTTGTTTGTCATATACATCAAATGCATACAGTCACCCAAACAAATTACACTATCTGAGTTGTGTAAATTAGTTTCGGTGTCACTCCAGAAACATTTACCTAATCCGCAATTACCAACACTCCCTTGTTCAGATCCAGAATAGAATGGACCGGAAAGAGATTCAACGGACACCAAGAGAAACAGCTCGATTGCAAGAACCTTCATAGAGAATATGAGGATCGAGATGACCTTAACCTTGTTCGAAGGGTCACGTGAGAACTGTTCAGACATGTGGTCCACTCGATAAAAATCAGCCGCAACACATGAGCGTAGCGAGTGAGAGATATCCAATAATTTTTTCATTGATGTTAGACACATATTACACTCGCAAGTTACACGACACATAAGACACTTTACCTGACGAACAAATGAGTATTCAGTGCACACACGGGATAGTTCATAAGACACTCAGGACACTTTATATGACAAACAAATGAGGATTCAGTGCATACACGGGATATTCCACAAGGAACACAGGACACTTTTTTCGACGAGCAAGTAAGTATTCAGTGCAAACACGGGATAGTTCATAAGACACTCAGGACACTTTATATGACAAACAAATGAGGATTCAGTGCATACACGGGATATTCCACAAGGAACACAGGACACTTTTTTCGACGAGCAAGTAAGTATTCAGTGCAAACACGGGATAGTTCATAAGACACACAGGACACTTTATATGACAAACAAATGAGGATTCAGTGCATACACGGGATATTCCACAAGGAACACAGGACACTTTTTTCGACGAGCAAGTAAGTATTCAGTGCAAACACGGGATAGTTCATAAGACACACAGGACACTTTATTTGACGAACAAATGAGGATTCAGTGCATACACGGGATATTCCACAAGGAACACAGGACACTATATATGACGAACAAATGAGGATTCAGTGCATACACGGGATATTCCACAAGGAACACAGGACACTTTTTTCGACGAGCAAGTAAGTATTCAGTGCAAACACGGGATAGTTCATAAGACACACAGGAAACTTTATTTGACGAACAAATGAGGATTCAGTGCATACACGGGATATTCCACAAGGAACACAGGACACTTTTTTCGACGAGCAAGTAAGTATTCAGTGCAAACACGGGATAGTTCATAAGACACACAGGAAACTTTATTTGACGAACAAATGAGGATTCAGTGCATACACGGGATATTCCACAAGGAACACAGGACACTATATATGACGAACAAATGAGGATTCAGTGCATACACGGGATATTCCACAAGGAACACAGGACACTTTTTTCGACGAGCAAGTAAGTATTCAGTGCAAACACGGGATAGTTCATAAGACACACAGGAAACTTTATTTGACGAACAAATGAGGATTCAGTGCATACACGGGATATTCCACAAGGAACACAGGACACTTTTTTCGACGAGCAAGTAAGTATTCAGTGCAAACACGGGATAGTTCATAAGACACACAGGAAACTTTATTTGACGAACAAATGAGGATTCAGTGCATACACGGGTTACATTTTCTGATAAGAAAAGTCATTGAAGGAAGTTCTAACACTCGCTTCGCTCATGTGATGCGTGAAAGTGTGTCGATGTAACCTGGATACGAGGTAACCATTCGTGCAACGTGTAAGCGTAATACACTGCGAAGAAATGATAGAAGAAGTTTTTTAGAAATAACCCGGTCCATTTGTCGCCCAGTCCATCTGTCGCCCATTCACGGTCCGATAACAGTCCAAATACAATCCAATGCTGGCCCGGTCCATCTGTCGCCCAATCCATTTACGGTCCAAATAAGATCCAATGCCGGCCCGGTCCATCTGTCGCCCAACCCATTCACGGTCCAAATAAGATCCAATACCGGTCCGGTCCATCTGTCGCCAATTTACGGTCCGATAACGGTCCGAGTACGATCCGATACCGGTCCGGTCCATCTGTCGCCCAATCCATTCACGGTCCAAATAAGATCCAATGCCGGCCCGGTCCATCTGTCGCCCAACCCATTCACGGTCCAAATAAGATCCAATACTGGTCCGGTCCATCTGTCGCCCAGTCCATCTGTCGCCCATTCACGGTCCGATAACGGTCCGAGTACGATCCAATGCCGGACCGGTCCATCTGTCGCCCAGTCCATCTGTCGTCCATTCACGGTCCGAGTACGATCCAATGCCGGCCCGGTCCATCTGTCGCCCATTCACGGTCCGATAACAGTTCAAATAAAATCCAATGCCGGACCGGTCCATCTGTCGGCCAGTCCATCTGTCGCCTATTCACGGTCCGATGCCGGTCCGCCAAAAGTTTTGGAGATTCTACTACCGTCTTATAAAATCTCATAGGAAAAATCTTGGAATTCTCTCACTCGCTTCTCTCACGCGTGACCCTTCGAACCAGGGTCATCTCGATTATGTGCATTGTCATATTCTCTATGAAGATACTGCTAACACTGCTCTTCGTTCTTCCTGCTGTTCTAGCACAATTCAAAGACTGGGATTGCGGCAAGCCACGTACTCTGATACATTTGCATTTGCACTGTCAACATTTCAGTGGAACACGAAGGATATCGCTCCTGTTCTAAGCTGACTGAGTACTGCTTAGTTCGTATATACAGTAGCGACAGAAAGTTTTTGGACGATATCATTTTTCGACATATCCTAACGCTGGGTTATCGGATCAGTCTGAAAGTTGCACAGATATCAAGAAAAACATTTTTTCACGTTGAGAAAAAACATCGGGATGATAGGTAGTGTTCTAGCAGAAAAATTTGTGATTTTCTCAAGTTCACTCAAAATTGACTTTTTACACATCACATTTATTTCTCAATTTTTTTCTTTCATCACGCATTTACCTGTTTTCAAGTGCATAATTCTGGAAATTCCAACTTTTAAAAACGTAAAAATGAGAGAACTAACCAAATCGGTGATCATCCGGGGCCACCGGATGAGATTTGAGAGGTCACATTTGACTGAACAGTCCTGGAAGAAGATATCAACTCCGTATAGGGTCATTCTTGCTCTAGAATAGCTGGATCCACTTGGAAAGTCATAAACAGAACTTTTTTCATCTTTTCGACTCTATTTGAGATCACCTAGACATGGTTAAAGACCATACGTCTTCGATCTCGTAGGCGACTTTTTTGAGAATCCTCAAGCTGGGGTCAGTTTTTAGGTCATAAAACAGAAACGGTTTGAATTAGAGGTCTAATTTTTCATAGAAACATTCTTTACAACTCAAAAAATCATTTTGATATCAAGTTGTGTATAAATCATCGTTCAGAAAATACTACAAGAAGACCGAATAAAAATTTGCAAAGGTTTCGGTATCCAGATTTCAACTATCGGTATTCATGGATGATTTCGGTGCTTCAAGTAACTCTTTTTTGCTCTGACACGTTCTATCATGTGTTTTTGACTGATTGAAAGCATGAAAAACTCCGATTCACCAACTTCGACAACTTTAGACCACTTTTTTTAGAACGCCATGAAACTGCTCCGGATTCACACCAGTTCCACTGTCTAGTAGTACTTTCCGATTTCTTTTTAGTGGATGTCCTGACATGATAGTGGAAAAATATGCAAACAATAATGTGCTCAGAGAAAATTAGACCTCGAAGTCGAACCCTTTCTGTTTTATGAC
>OZ022253.1:1787121-1789621 GCA_963978915.1 Caenorhabditis parvicauda
GTATATATGTTGGGTACAATATGGCGACCGTTGCCGAATGTAACGATCCACAATCCGAAAGGTATTGCGAAGTGAGTATCAGTTGTTTTCTCTCTCTTTCTCTCTCTCTCTCTCTCTCTCTCTCTCTCTCTCTCCCTTTTTTCTCCCAGGAAAACTTTAAACAAGCCGGAGAAAAATTTTTCAGGAAGTTGGCGTAGGCTGTGTGGAAGATCATAACATCACAGATCCTGATGGTAGAGTAAGAATAAGTAGGTTTCTCTCTCTCTCTCTCTCTATCTCTCTCTCTCTATCTCTCAATTCTCATTTTTTTAGTGCGTACGTGCTGTTACGATTCGAACTCAGATTTCTCAGAATGGCCACGTGACAGTGAGTAAATATGACTTTCTACATTGTTATAGAACCGCCGCAGACGGCATAATCTGCCGACCCTCACGGCATCATATTTGCTTGATTAAATGCTTAATTCCGGTATCCAAGACTTGGTTCTTCACAAAAGTTGTTCTCCCAACCTAACCTGAGCTTGTTATAAAAGCCAATTGAGAATAATTCATGATACAGGCGTGAGGGTCGGCAGACCCCCTGCGGCCTTCATTGTTATCAGGCTCAATTTTAAGTTTGCGTGACACTATAACATAAACACTGTCCCTTCCTCTCTGGGAATTGGAATTTGAAAAAAAAACAGTTCATCTTGAAGTGTATTTTCGGAAAATTAGCAGAGTTTCAGAGGAAGAGTTAAAGATGGATGTAGTCATAATGACTGACAGCAACAGCGACTTGGACGTCTGGTTGGAAATTGTACGAATGAGTGAAGAAGCAAAAAAGAAGAAGGAAGAAGAAGAGAGGAAGAAAAAAGAAGAAGAAGAGAAAAAGAAAAAGGGGGTACCATCTTCGTCTCTGATGCAGTTTTTATCGGGACAATCGTGGTGAACGAGAGTAATAAATTTTCGAATTTTGTTGTAATTGCTTATTTGTACGTCATATAAAGTGTCCTGTGTGTCTTATGAACTATTCCGTGTTTGCACTGAAAACTTGCTCGTCGAAATAAGTGTCCTGTGTTCCTTGTGGACTATCCTGTTTATGCACTGAATACTGATTTGTGCGTCATATAAAGTGTCCTGTGTGCTTTATGAACTATTCCGTGTTTGCACTGAAAACTTGCTCGTCGAAATAAGTGTCCGGTGTTCCTTGTGGACTATCCCGTGTATGCACTGAATCCTCATTTGTTCGTCAAATAAAGTGTCCTGTGTGTCTTATGAACTATCCCGTGTTTTCACTGAATACTTACTTGCTCGTCGAAAAAAGTGTCCTGTGTTCCTTGTGGAATATACCGTGTATGCACTGAATCCTCATTTGTTCGTCAAATAAAGTGTCCTGTTTGTCTTATGAACTATCCCGTGTTTGCACTGAATACTTACTTGCTCGTCGAAAAAAGTGTCTTATGTGTCGTGTAACTTGTGAGTGTAATATGTATCTAACATCAATGAAAAAATCATTGGAATTCTCTCACTCGCTACGCTCATGTGTTGCGGCTGATTTTTATCGAGTGGACCACATGTCTGAACAGTTCTCACGTGACCCTTCGAACAAGGTTAAGGTCATCTCGATCCTCATATTCTCATGAAGGTTCTTGCAACTGTACTGTCACTGCTGTCTCTGAGCCAAGCTTTGAAGTGCGGAAACGGTGAGTATCAACGTTCTGTGGGAGAGAGAGAGGGGGGAGGAGAGAGAGGGAGAGAGAGAGGGAGAGAGAGAGAGAGAGAGAGAGAGAGAGAGATAGAGAGAGAGAGAGAGAGAAAGAAAGAAAGAGAGAGAGAGAGAGAGATAGGGGAGTAGTCTTCATCAATGTTTCCATTCAGAAGTGTGTGGTAAAGGTGTTGAATGGTGTGTCGAAGCGAAGTACAATGACAGACAGGCTTCTAAAAAGGGCAGTCGAACGATATGTGAAACTGTTGGAGAGTGTCAGGTGTGTTTCTAATGAAAAAAAAAGCGATTTGGGCTTTCCGCGACCTGTGAGAGTCAGATCGGAACGGTTTAAACGCCATCGGATAGGTTCGCTTGGCCGGGAGATGCACACGTTTTTTATTCAATTCAACCGCGCGCTGCTGCGCGGCTTTATTAGTTTTAAAATTCAAACGTGTTCGTTTGTTCACTTTTCTCACTAGTTCTTTGCTTCCAGTATCGAAAATGGCGTGACACATATCTAGCAAAAAGTCTGACAGATTTCAAACTCATTTTTGTAAATTTTTGTAAAATGAGTACGGTAGGGTCGGGACTCTCACAACGAACAGTTAGATCTTTGTGGATTTAATTTATTATTCTTACTTTCAGTCCATTGAAATTGAAGGCGCATTACTTAATCGTTCATGTTTTTCGAAGCGAAACTGCTACGGTAACTAAGTAACCGATTTACGGAGGTCAGACTTTTTTACAGGTAGAGGAAGATATGTGCGTGAGAAAGCGCAGTTATAAAAATATTAGGTTGTCGATTAAGTATTCTAAC
>OZ022253.1:1794621-1807585 GCA_963978915.1 Caenorhabditis parvicauda
GGTAAAATCCTGTAATGTCAGAAAAATAATGCGGAGTCGGGAAAAATTTTTTCAAAAATGTTATTTGACATCCAAAAAAATGGGTTTTTTGGCCAACTTTGAGGCTCTGAAAAAACCCACTCAATCGGCTTCAATCTTAATGATTTTTTGACAGTTCACCAGGAAATCTTACGGGCTTTCGAATGATGTAAAAAAATTCGCATTTTTTCACAAAATTTTTTTTGCATTTTTTTCACTAAAAAATTGAAAAAAAATTCTCAAATGACACCTTTTCCGGTAGGTATGGAGGTGCTGATCACGACAAAAATTACGGTACTCAAAAATATTTAAATTTGAAAAAAGTTATGGAGCTTAGGGTAAAAAATCGAAATCCTAGCCCTAAAGGGTCTTGTAACTCCAGTCCGAGTTCCGGTAGAACCGTGAATTCAAACTGTCAAGCCTGGAGAATTACATGGCATACTCGCGATAAGGACCTGATCATTGAAGATTCATTTATCAAGTTGAGTGTAGTTCATGACAGAAATACACAGCTCGTGACATGTCTTGAAGTTGGGCTCGAAAAAATGACTTCTCGTTTCATAATGACCCACTCACGTAATTCACCTACTAAACTTTTTTGCAAGTGACTTCTCGTTTCAAAATGACCCTCCTAAAACGTCACGTAATTCACCTATACTACAAACTTTCTGTTTAGCGAGTGCTGATAGTAATTGTTGGGGTTTTACTTGTCCTGAACAGCAATGGGCCGAGATTTGTGAACATGTTTTTTTTAGAGTAAGAGAAGTTGCGCTACGTACCAAATAGCCGAGATTTAGGCCCTGGAGCGTTAGCACCGCGCCGAAGGCGCGGAAAGATTTCCATTCGTTGATTCGGTTTAGGTGTGGAGGGGTGTGGAAGTGCGTTGTGGGAAGTTAAGCTTGGAGGGTGGAGGACGTTCTGGGAAGTTAGGATTGACACGGGAGCCTAAATCACTCATTGTTTCTCTTTGCGCCAAAGATAGGATGACGTAGGGTTTCCATACCTTCATTGAAACGTCAGTTTCTAAGTTTTATAGAATTAATCATGGTTGTTGGCACAACAATGAAATGGATTTATTCGACCGTCAGCTTCTAAATGTGAATAATTCAAAATTGCAACTCTGAAAAAAAGCAAAACAAATTTGTCGGGCAGAGAATCGATCTGGACCTCATTGGCTTTGTAAACCGCCATCTCTGCCACTGAGCTCTCGGAGCTCGATGATCTCAGGAAAGTAAAACCAAATTAGATCGCGAAAATTTCCAAATTAGATCGTGAAAAAATTAAATTAGAATTGGCACGATCTAATTTGGTTTTTTCGCGATTTTTCTCACTTTTTTCACGATCTAATTTACTTTTTTCTGAACGTTTTTTTTCTCAAAATACCTTCAAATAAAAACAAAAAAATGGAAAATTCATCTAAAATAACACAATATGACAACATAAATACAAAAATAGGCATGAAAATGTTTTGTAATTGTCGTCATGTCCTTGCTGTTCTTTGACAATCTGGAATAGAAATATTTAGATCGAAATAACTATGTTTCATTCACCTCAGCTTTTTTGGTGTAATCAGGAGTTGAAGTTGCGTAGACCACCAGCCATTTTCTCAGAACGTGGTTTCCAGTTGTATCAGTACCATCTTCGTGTAGAACTTGCACGTAGAGTCTGAATTTTTCTTTTCATAGGTATCAAGTGGTTTATCAAAGCGCGAAACACTCTATTTCTGAAGACGTGAAAGAAGAATTTGAACATTGAATACTGAAGACAAAACTGATTCCTCAACTCAACTATCGGGAATAAATTGTTCGGCGTAAAAAGATCAAAATTTTGATAGCGAGTGATCATCATATCAAACTTTAAATAATTATTCTCTCGTTTAAAAGCAAAAATTTATTTTCCTACATATTCTAAACTTTCACAGATTTAATTCTTCAACTATGATTCCAGCGCAGTCGAATACTCTAGCTAATTCAGATCTCACGTGTCAGTTAATGGTCGTCATATTCTAGTCAGAAAGATGTCATAAAAACGATAAGGGGGACGAAGTATTCTTGAAAATTCTGTTGTTTCTTGAGGTAACTCAACTGGAAATCATACCCTTTCACTGGTTTAGTTACATGAAAAATCCTCCAGTGGTAGTAGAGTGGATGTAACCCTGTGAATCTGTAAAATTATTATTGCTTGAGTAACTTCATAGAACATCTCATATCAAACAATCAAATGACTTACCTTATCCGTTTTCCATTCGCCAATTTTTGGCTGGAATCTTACTTCATTCGTTCTTTGCGGAGATGTAAGTAACTTTTTGATATGGGGCAATGTCTGTAATCGTATTCTGATTTGAAGGAGAATCAAAGAGGTCCTTTTAATTGAAACTGTCGCATCAAGAATGTTGAATAAAACTCACCATTCACGTTTCGTCTGTATCAGGACCATTTCTATCCATATTCTCTTCGTGTCGTCTCTGTAAACTGAGATATTTCGTATCAAAAAGACGAATTGCGAGGAAAATGATTATGAACCGAGAATTTTCTTTTTGGCCGAAAAACTGGCTTCACCAAAAACGTACAGAAGCATTTTTAAAACTCAAAAGTTCGAACAAGGCAAACTTGTAACTTTGAATTCGCTAGTTAACATTGGAATAAAGCAACAACAGCAGAAAACGCGTGATGAAATGAAGAAGAGAATTCAAAAAAAAAAAAGAAACGTGTGAGATTAGCGTAGGAGCACACTTGCACATGGGTTAAGAACTTGTAATTTTTTTTCCTTCTTTCAACTTCCAACTTTTTTTTTTACTACGCTTTTACAATCGAGTGATTTCTGTTCACAATAAAAGTGAAGCCCTAAACTACTTATCAAACATCTAGTCATAACCACAGCACAAAAAAGAACGTATTATTTCTTCATCGCGATAAATAAATGAAGAAAAAGTACGAAGCATCAAATATCGTTGAAGATTGTGGGCGCAAAAAGATTCAATACGTATAAAATCATGCTGAAGTTAGGACCCCACATTTCTATTTCTCTACCTTGCTAGATGTGCACGTTAGAAATGAAAATGCCTCACCCAAAAGTTTGCCTCATAAGTTTAGGTGTAGCAAAGAGGTCGGTCCCATTGTACTATTAATTTTCATACTTTTCTCTACAATTCAAACTTTTATTCAGTAAACTAGATTCATTATGCTATAATTCTGTCTCCCTTGATGAATTAGAGGAAACTATATCTAGTTTACTCACTGCAATTTTCAAGTGTGCATAACTTTTGAAGAAAGTAAAATTTTCAAAAAATGAGAGATACGTATTCTTATAATTTCATACTCTACCGGAAAAGGTAGTTATCGGATGTGTCAGCCATATCAATTTAGATCTAATTTACCTCATTTAGCAAATTAGATCAAAATAGATCTAATTTACCTATTTTAATTTTTTCGCGGCATAACTTCTGAAGAAGTAGGAATTTTAAAAATCTGAGAAAAAAGTATTCTTATAATTTTCTACTCTACCAGAAAAAGTAGTTTTCGGGTCTTCCCGCCATATCAAATTAGATCTAATTTACCTCATTTAGCAAATTAGATCAAAATAGATCTAATTTACCTATTTTAATTTTTTTCGCGGCATAACTTCTGAAGAAGTAGGAATTTTCAAAATCTGTGAAAAACGTATTCTTATAATTTTCTACTCTACCAGAAAAAGTAGTTTTCGGATTTTCCGGCCATATCAAATTAGATCTAATTTACCTTATTTTTGGAAAATAGATCTAATTTGCCTATTTTCATCTTTTTCGTGGCATAACTTCTGAAAGAGGTGGAATTTCCAAAAACTGAGAAAAACGTATTCTTACATTCCCTTACTCTACCAGAAAAAGTAGTTATCGTAGGTATCGGCCAAATCAATTTAGATCTAATTTGGAAATTTCGCGATCTAATCTGGTTTTACTTCCCTGAGATTGACGTGAGCTCGGAGATGTTATAATAGTCGAGTTGAAATGTACACCTTATCACGTACTACTTCTACACTTCATCGCTCTTCCGCCATGTCCGTAGCCCTGATCAGTGGTAAGGGCATGTGGTGACTCGGGTTTTTTTGCACCATCCATGTTTTTTTGTGAATACAAAGTGATGGCCAAGAAGTGGGGAGCAGTTGTGACAGTTTGACGCGAGTTCCAGGAGCCTATCACAGGTTTTTTGGGCCTTTTTTGCTCTAAGCCTCACAACTCTGTTCAAATTCAATATTTTTGGATACGGTAAATTTTGTCGTGACCCACGTCACCAACCTTTCAGAAAATGTATCATTTTTGAGTTTTTGATAATTTTGACTGAAAAAATTGAAAAAATTAATTTTTGAAAAAATGCCAATTTTTTTACATCAATCGATTGCTCTTTGGATGGGTAACAAACTGTTGAAATCTCACTGCGATTTTCTCAAAACAAAGGGGTTAGATTTGGGGTTTTTGCCAATTTTTGGGCTTTAAGACCTCGTTTCAGGGGTAAAAAATAAAATTTTTCTGGGTTTTTTTTTGCTCAGATTGTGTGCCATGTAATTCTCCAGGCTTGACAGTTGAATTCACGGTTCTACCGGAACTCGGACTGGAGTTACAAGACCATAGGCTAGGATTTCGATTTTTTACCCTAAGCTCCATAACTTTTTTCAAATTTAATATTTTTGAGTACCGTAATTTTTGTCGTGATCAGCACCTCCATACCTACCGGAAAAGGTGTCATTTGAGAATTTTTTTCAATTTTTAGTGAAAAAAATGCAAAAAAAATTTTGTGAAAAAATGCGAATTTTTTTACATCATTCGAAAGCCCGTAAGATTTCCTGGTGAACTGTCAAAAAATCATTAAGATTGAAGCCGATTGAGTGGGTTTTTCAGAGCCTCAAAGTTGGCCAAAAAACCCATTTTTTTGGATGTCAATAACATTTTTGAAAAAATTTTTCCCGACTCCGCATTATTTTTCTGACATTACAGGATTTTACCGCTATCCAAAAATGTGTATTTTTTCAGTTTTAAAAATCATTTTTCAAAGGATGAAAAATTGGTATAAAATATTCAATTTTTAATGAAATTTTTTAAAAATTGGTTTTTCTTCATTTTTTGCGATTGTCTATCGATGAAAAATGGTGTCAACTCAAAACGCCTCATGTTCACTACAGTTATACGGAACACGCCCTACTTTAACTTTGACTTTTCGCCTTGGTGTCCCGGTCGTGTTCGTGGTGAAGGCGTCATGCTGGGTCGGAGATTTGTGTGCACGTCTACTGCCGACCTCGATGTGAGTTGATGGCGAAAAAGCCCCCGCCACAGGCACCCTGGAAGGTGGTTGGCCAACTCGTCAAAGTCAAAAAAAATGACGACTTTTTGTTTTTTTCAATTTTTAGCAAAAATGGCGTGGGTAACATCCGGTTTTCACCTCTCCGTTGTTATTTTCTCGCGATTCTCTATCGGATGAGCTGTCTTGCGGTCGTGTAGGACCAGTACTGACGGCGCGGCTGAAATGAGGGTGCAAAAAGTACCGACTTTGAGCCCGCGTAGCGGCGCGCGGAATAGAAATGCCTAAGCGTTTACGTCAAATTATACAGTAGGACCGGGAGTACTCTGGATTCCCAAAATTTCAGCACCGTATGACTATCCGTGAATTTATTATGAGCGTTTGAACAGACCCTGTTTGGCACTACTCTCGGGGCAGTACTGACAAATTTCAGTACTGCGACCCCCAATTTTTTTTGGTCAAACGTCCTGACTAATTTGATACATCAATACGTAGGGGGTTAGGCTTTGATATTCGGCCGTCTAAGGGTCGTGCAAGCCTAGTATGTCAGTCGACACCCCAAATCACCTCTCTCTCTCTCTCTCTCTCTCTCTCTCTCTCTCTCTCTCTCCTCTCTCTCTCTCTCTCTCTCTCTCTCTCTCTCTCTCTCTCTCTCTCTCTCTCTCTCTCTCTCTCTCTCTCTATCTTTCACGTTTCCAGGAACTCGGTGGACCTGGATGTTATCCGATGTCCTCAAAATACTTTTCGACATTGTTGGTGGAGTTGAGAATTCTAAATTTTTCCCTTACCAGCATACTCTTACCGAAGAAGATCTCAAAATCTTTAATCAAGACAAATTTTGGTTCGCGCCGAGAAGTAAGTTACAACAGATATAAGTGAACATAGCCGTTCTGCAACCCTTACAAAGCGGTCGCGAAGCGGCTATATCCACTTATCCCTTATCCGCAGTGTTCGACCCTTGCTTTGTTCACGTTTTTCAAGTGTGTTCACCGCAACTAATGCTTTTTTTCAGTGCAAATTTGTTGTTTCAAACCGTACGAAGAAATCCGCAGATCTTATGAAGAGGACACTGTTCAGCCAGCATCTCAACCTATTATGGAATTCTTGTCCGGAAGTTTGTGGTGAAGCTGGAGGTCCGACGAGAAATAAATTATACCTCATCTTACCTTTCCTTGTCAACCTCTTGAGACCAATTCCATCGTCTTCACCATACTTGAAAACCTATGAGACCATTCAACAGACTTCTTGGGGTTTTTTGTTATCTTGTCTCGTCCGATCTGACAAGTCGAGCTGCCTTGAGTAGGGTTAGCACTTCGATTGGTATTGTCCACGCAACTCGATAAATCAACATACTGAAAGTTCGAAGAGAATAATCGTGAATATTATTGTTGGTGGACACTGTATTATAGGAAGCTCAACGTGAACCATAAAATCATTTCTCGCAAATGAAGTTTCTTTCACTTATCTTTCTCTTGTTCTCAGTCTCTTCTGGATCTGAAGCGTTGACATGCAATGGAGGTTCGACTTCTCTCTCTTTCTCTCTCTCTCTCTCTCTCTCTCTCTCTCTCTCTCTCTTTCACTCATGAACTTCAGAAGTATGCCCTGGTACTGCAGAGTACTGTATCGATGTCCGTGTGCTACAGTCCGGACAACTAAAATCTAAGTTCATGTGTGATACAACTCTTCCGTGCAGGGTGAGAATTTTTTTGAGAATACAACACTTCACTTTACGCCTTTTTTAAGAATCGCGGTGGCCCCGGATGTCACCAAGTGTCAAAGGAAGAACTCGATGATATAAACAGCAGAATCGACGAACCAATACAAGCTGCGACGTGTAAGAATATCGATCCAAGCGCTAACTCTACTCAACGTTGCCTGACTTTTTCAGATCGGACGGGAGAATACATTATTCTGATTGGAATCCAATCTGACTTTCTTTGGATCTAATTAGTTTTTAGCGGTTTGCATGACAACCTAACACGTCATCACGTCCAAACTGACAAGTCCAGCAATGTCAAGTAGGGTTAGCACTTGGATCAACACTCGCCAATACCTGTTTCGCACAACGCAGATACTTAAACAGTACTCTATACCTTTTCAGACTGTTGTACGAGATACTCCGTTGACTTTTTCTACTCACCAAGAGCCCAATCCGTCTCAAAACGTCGTTCTCAATGGTCGGAAATCGATTTCGATGAAGTTTTCAATAAATAATTTACTCGTTATACTCTAAAACTTTTCCCGGTCCATCTGTCTCCCACTCACAGTCGCACTGTCCAATTCATTCACTGTTCAATATCAGTTTGATACATTATGTGGACACGCGTAACTTTTGCCGGATGACATGAAATTCTATATCCGCCCCATGGCATACGATAGTGGGTACCACTTTCAAGCTAAAACGGGCGTAACTGAACCTAAATGGACCAGTAGGCCGCAGGATCAAATATAGTCCAATGTTGGAACTGACATGTGCGAACACACATTACATGCTATAGTTCGATTTACAATCGTTCCTACTCCGAAGTGCAAAGAAAAAACGATCTAAAAAGTCGTCGAGCGCTAGATAGGTCATTGCAGCCACTCGCGGACATATCGCGGGTTTGGCGTCCAGTCCATCTGTCGCCCATCTACAGTCCAACTGTCGCCCGGTCCATCTGTCGCCCGGTCCACCTGTCGCCCATTTACAATCCAATGTCGGTCCGCCACAAGTTTTGGAGATAATTCAAAGTGCAGCTAACAAAGCATGATGATCGAAACGAGTGTGAAACTGTAATTATACTACGGGCTAATCAATATTTTCTTTTTATTTTATTGTAGAATTTTTCATTTCCTATGATTGCTGTTAGATCATGCTAGCGCCAGGGGGAAGTGGCGTAAGAGTACGTGAAGGGGAGAGACGCAGAGCAGGCGAGACAGTGTGATACTGTTGGGGTGTGTTAGAGTCCATACACAATAACTCTAAATCTGATTGAACTTTCTAAATTAACTGTAATTTGATCTACCGCGGTGCAGGATTTATGAAGGGGCGGGGTTTTGTGCTCGCTGCTTATTGGTTGCCCCCCCCCCCCCCCCTAGCTGCTTGATCCGACACTTTTCTGCTGTGTGTGTGTCATTAGATTGTGGAGTAAAATGAATCATCTCGTCCGATCTGAGAAGTCAAACAACGTTGAGCAGAGTAAGTTCTCGGATCCGCACTAGCACAGAGTTTCCATAATCGAATGATAATTATGGTCTCTAAGAAACTGCAACTATCTCGTGGACTGCTGCACGAAACGCCGCAAAAAGTATCATTCGATTATGTTGATTTGTGCATTTTTGTGGTTTAAAAGAAAGAAAAGACGACTGAAACTCATCCTGATGCAGTTCAGCATGCAGCAAGCACAGGTCCTTCTCGTGGTTGGTCGGCTCCTCCCACAAAACCTGATAATATATTCAGGTTCTGATCGCCACTATTGGTTCTGTTTCCGGCAAGTCGTGCAAGCATACTTGGGATTGCGAAGCTAAAGAATTTTGCATTAGAAATGAGTATGAGAGAGAGAGAGAGAAAGAGAGAGAGAGAGAGAGAGAGAGAGAGAGAGAGAGAGAGAGAGAGAGAGAGAGAGAGAAGAGAGAAGAGAGAGAGAGAGAGAGAGAGAGAGAGAGAGAGAGAGAGAGAGAGAGAGAGAGAGAGAAGAGAGAGAGAGAGAGAGAGAGAGAGAGAGAGAGAAAGAGAGAGAGAGAGAGAGAGAGAGAGAGAGAGAGAGAGAGAGAGAAAGAGGTTTTAAAAATGAAGTTATTATAACTAAAAACATCACATATTCCAGGTGTGTACCAACATTCCTTCTAGGAAAAAAGAGTAGCGATACTTTCCAAAAATCGAATGTTATCGGAGATGCCAGGGCCGATGAATGCAATACTGATAATGATTGTTGGTTGGATGAAGATTGCGTTCTTAATGAGTGAGTTGTAGGGGGAGAAAGAGAGAGAGAGAGAGAGAGAGAGAGAGAGAGAGAGAGAGAGAGAGAGAGAGAGAGAGACATCATACATTCCAGGTGTGTTGAACATAAGCTTGCCGAAATAAAGAGAAAAGGTGTCTTCCGAAGCGAGAGCGGAGCTTCTTGTATTACAGTTGGTTCTGTTCATGTGTAAGTGGAATGAGAGAGAGAGAGAGAGAGAGAGAGAGAGAGAGAGAGAGAGAGAGAGAGAGAGAATGTTCCAGATGCAACTCACTCAACAATGACCACGAGGAGCCCCTAATTCAGAAGGAAGGTGTTCGCCGCAGTCTCCCACAATCCGGAGGCGGTATCTGCATTACCGTAGGCATCTTCCGTGTGTGAGTTCACTTCTGGGTAGTCAATGATTTTACTGTTGAAGTGGTTCCACAGTACTCATATTGATTCAACCAGCAGCTATTCCTCGCTACGCTCGGGCCGCTGGAGTTTTTTGGCCAACGCTCCAAAACGCTTTTTTTCTCAAAAATCTATCTCTCTTTCCTTCTCTCTCTCATTCGCTTCATTTAAATTTCTCTTTCCCACGCTCTCCTAGCTGTCCGCTTCCGCACTCTCCGAACAATCCTAACTCGGCTAACACTAATGCAAGTTTGGCTAGAACTAATGCAACAACCTGCGAGGACCCCCAGTGGTCGCGCGAATGGCGCTGAAAAAAAACGTGCAGCGGTGACCGAGTGGTTAAAGCGCTGGATTTCTAGTCCCTTAACGCGCGTTCGAATCCCCTCCCGGCCACTTTTGCACAACCCCTCCCTCCAACCCTCCCCCAATCAAAACCAAAAAGGACCACCCAAAAATCGGCTTCAACCATTTGGGAGGCGGAGCAAAGGGGGCGGTCCCCTTGTTCTAATATTTGATTCAATAACAACAATAATCTACCCCATTTCAGCTGTACCTGATGTGTCCCGTCATCGAGGCTATACGTAATAAATCATTTGCAAATTCGTTGTGTTTTTTTTTGCTTGTAGATTATATGTAGGAAAGGTAGGATAAACATTGTGTTACAGTAGACGTTTGGTTATCAGTTTTTAGAAGATGCACCTTGTGCGGTCCTCAATCTTGACACCACTCAGAGACAGCATTAAGTGCGGTCTGCAATGAGTTCCGCGAAAGAGAGAACTTTCACTTCGTTAATGTATTAACCAATGTTGTTTATAAAAAGAAGGAAAGAATTCCAAAACTTTTCGTGGACCGGCATTGGATCGTAGATGGGCGACAGTCGTCCCGGACATGTGTCGCTCAATTACAGTCCAATGCCGGTCCATTTACAGTCCATCTGTCGCCCGGTCCATGTGTCGCCCGGTCCATCTGTTGCCCATCCGCAGTCCATGTGTCGCCCATTTACGGTCCGATGCCGGTCCGGTCCATGTGTCGCCCATTTACGATCCAATTCCGGTCCAAACTTGACACGCAGCGCACTCTCCCCGCCACCGGTCCATCTGCCGCCCATCTACAGTCCATCTGTCGCCCATTTACAATCCAATGCCGATCCGCCAAAAGTTTTGGAGCTTCCTCTACCTGTAAGAGAGAGAGAGAGAGAGAGAGTTTGAGGGAAGATAGTGTGAGAGAGAGAGAGTAAATGGTAAATGTATGACATTATTATGATTGAAAGGTGGCTGGTGAAGCCCGCAACTCTAGAAGAGGTTTAGAAGGACAGTGTGAAAAATCCGGTTCTCTAGAGAATTGATCTTTTTCTCTGCCTTTTCACATTTATTTCTATTATTGGATAGCTATTCGAAAGAGTTTAGTTTCACGAAAACAGCTTACAATTTCAATAGTCAGAAATTACCTCCTCCTAAAAATTCAAATACCAGTATTATGATGAACTTTCACACAATTATAATTTCTGAAAATACGAATATTATAATAATATGTGAGCTATAGTTTTTGGCAATATAATACTCGTAATTTTTATTTTAATGCTTTGATTTTTTAAAATAGTATTCGTATTCTTTATTATAATTGTGTGACAATTATAATACTCTTAGTTTGGTACTCATCTATTCAACCGTTCAGATGAAATCATGAGAAGAGTATTCGAATGTTTTTCAAAGTATAGAGGAGACACAAATAGGGCTGAAAGTGATCCAAGCAAAGGCAGAGCAAGCGGTGAGTTATATTCACTTCAAATGTGCTCCTATGATAACTTCCCGTTGTTGATTTAATTCTTACTTTTTTTTCTCTTTAGATCGTAGAAAATATTCATTTTGATTCAGCCGTTTTAGACGAACTTCAGTTCATATTAATTCATCTACTTTATAACACTTGAATCGTTTTGTGTATTCTGCACATAGCTTCATCTACCTGTAAAAAAGTCTGGCCTCCGTAAATCGGGTACTAGTACCGTAGAAGTTTCGTCTTGAAGTACAAGAACGATTCACGTAATGAGCCTTTAGTTTCAGAATGGACTGAGAGTAAGAAAAATAATTTAAATCCACAAAGATCTAACTGTTCGTTGTGAGAGTCCCGACCCTACCGTACTCATTCTGCTAAATTGAGATTAGAGCGCGTGTGAAAACGGCCATGCTTCTAGTGATATATGTGTACTGTAGGGGTACTGTAACGCTATTGCAATATTTGAATTTTGTTCTGTGCATACGGTAAGAATACTGTAACTCTACTGCATATCCATAATTTCGAAAAGTTATCAACTTGTACTCAATCAGACGATTCAGAAGCTAGAGAAAGTGGCCATTCAATGGGAGCAATTGGGTCGGTGCTACCAGCACCCCCCGGATCTGATCCTCCAAACTACCTTGATGAGCCTGGGCTGAGAGAGAAGTTCCGTCAGAACGAGAAGTTTGTTGCTCTGGAGTGCGCATTGAAGACTATATCGGCGAGCAAGGCTTCTGTTGTTTTTACCACAGAAGACGAAGCTGTAAGGAAAGTTAGTGATTTTTATTCAGAGAGAGAGAGAGAGAGAGAGAGAGAGAGAGAGAGAGAGAGAGAGAGAGAGAGAGAGAGAGAGAGAGAGAGAGAGAGAGAACGAGAGAGAGAGAGAGAGAGATGGATAGTACAATGATAATCATGTTCCAGGCGATTACTTTACTGGAAACGGAAGCCGGAAAACTGAATGTTGAATTGGTTATAGAACGGGTTCACATTTCGCCGGAAAGCCTGAAAAAGTTACAGTATTTGACTCATCATACAGAGGTCCCTTTGGTCTACATAAAGGTATACGTTTCTCTAAATTTTATCGAAAAACACTGATGCCTAGCCACTGCACACGGAAAAGTTATAAAAAGACCATTCAGGGTGACCCTATTGGTGGTGTTGAAAAGCTGGAGAACTTGGTGTCAAATGGCGTGGTCGGGCCATGGCTTGAAGATCACAAGTATGACTTGGTGGTTATAGGAGGCGGTTCTGGTGGATTGGCGGCAGCGAAAGAGGCAGCAAGGTATGAACTACTTCGTTAAATTTGAAAAAAAAACCGTTAATTCAACGATCAATAATTCCGTTAAAATTAAAAGTTGAAAACCATAGTGTAGTGTTTTTTCTGTCACAATCTTCGTCAATAGTGCATTTTTCAACAATGGTAGTACTTAAAAAACTTTAAAAAATCCCAATTTTATGTTCAATTGACCGCTTTTCCAAAATTTTCCGTTAAATTTGAAAAAAACCGTTAATTCAACGATCAATAATTCCGTTAAAATTAAAAGTTGAAAAACCATAGTGTAGTGTTTTTTC
>OZ022253.1:1807785-1812785 GCA_963978915.1 Caenorhabditis parvicauda
AAATTTGTCGAGTTTGAAGAGAGAAAACTGGAAATTGTTGAGAATATCACCTTTTTGACTGATTTTCTGTGGTTTCCGTTTACTGCTATTGAGAAGAAGACATCCTCCAGAGTTTTGGGTGGCCGTGAATGGGCGACCCTTGTACAGTCCAGCTGTCGCCCATTTACGGTCCGATGCTGGTCCACTCAAAACCTTGGAGATTGCAGTAGGAACCACTTCCAATGCGTTGCATTTTCCCCTCAACATCAGAATGTTGCTCATACCATGCTCATTGATTTACTTGGTGATGGTTTCAAATAAATTTTCATAGGGTTGTCGTTCTTACAACAAGAATACTCTAAGTGATGCTCTCCATCTGGCCGATTTAACGTTCAGAATAGTAAAAATTTAAGTTGATTTCTAGGAAGGTCATACTTGAAAAACGAGCCCAAGTAGAGTTTTTCTGTATCGAGACTATCTGTGTTTAGTTGCCCTTGTTTGAGGTAAACATCCCTGAAGATGAAGTGATTGCCGAAACGTTGGAAAAAGATGTATTGTGTGCAATTCTACTGCACATATCTAGCAAAAAGTCTAACCGATTTCAAACTCGCGGCAGTCGCATTTTTGTAAACTGACATGGGAATGCTACCAAGACACCATGAAATTGGAAGGTCTGACTTTTCTCCTAGGTTTTCAAATACGCTGAAGATGATAGAACTGGTCTCAAAAGTTGCGGAACCGACCCGGTTTCAGAGTTATGGCCCAAAAACCTAGGAAAAATATCGTTTTGAGCTATTGAGCCCATGCGATTGATCGAGCGAATGATATTTCGCTTCTGTTCGATGAAAAAATCATTTTGTGAAAAAAAAACTATTCATACGATGCGTTTCTGAAGAAAAAAGTCGTTTTTTCTAGTTTCAAAATTTGCATGGGATCATGTGTAAAAATGCTTATCATTGCAAAAAAGGGGTGTGCGAACTAGGGCGCCATCTAAATTTTGCAGAATGAGTACGGTAGGGTCCGGACTCTCACAACGAACAGTTAGATCTTTGTGGATTTAAATTATTATTCCTACTTTCAGTCCATTGAAATTAAAGGCGCATTACTTAATCGTTCATGTTTTTCGAAGCGAAACTGCTACGGTAACTAAGTAACCGATTTACGGAGGTCAGACTTTTTTACAGGTAGAGGAAGATATGTGTACTGGTTTACATAACAAGACGATCCGGTCAGCAACCACAAGAAATTTAATGGACATAAGCTAGGACATCCATGCGCACCACGGAGTGCCAAGATCAAAAAAATCGAGTGGTGTTTCAAAAAAGGCGCGAATCAGTCTACCCCAATCAATAGATTCAAATTTCCGCTTTTCGCTTTTTCGATGTATTCAATTTTAGTCCTCAATGAACAAGAAAATTGTTGTCAAAGTTGTTGTAAGATATTTTGAGGAGACTAACCAGTATTGATATCGAAAATGTAGTTTTGAAAATTTTGCAACTAAGCGATTTTTGACCGACCATCCTTGATGGTCCCGCCCCCGTTACGCCCACTTTTGGAATGGCCGAAAGTGTTGCACCGTGCACCAGACATCATGTAAAATACAAATATCTTTCAATCAAACCATTTTGACCCATTCTGATCGCAAAGTTCACAATCAAAGAAACGGTACTGACCCAGTAGAAAAGATGAGGTTTCTTCTAATTACCAACGCAAATGTTTGACTTTCAGCTGGGGCCATGTGAATATTTAACTCAACTGCAAACACAGGGGAGACCGTTCAGTACAAAAGGCGACGTAAGCTGTGATACGACACGTACCAATGGCTCCACTGCATTCCGTTAACATGTTTATGAACGATTTCGGCGTTCGACCGGACGACATCCGATCGTTCACTATTGATTCGCATATGAGAGGTGAGAGTTGCGATTGCTTGTTTTCAACCATTTTTGTGACTGAAAATTCGACCAAATTCGTTCATTTCGCAGGTAGAGGTCCAAACAGGGTGAAGCGGCTCGAAATCAACGGTCGTTACGTTCTCAGTGGTAGAAGTATTCCTTTCATCTCATCAGTTTTCAATCATCTGGAAAGTTTGAACGACGCTCAACTTGCTTCTAGGTGAGAGTTGGAGAGAGAGAGAGAGAGAGAGAGAAAAAGAGAGAGAGAGAGAGAGAGAGAGATATATAGAGAGAGAAAGAGAGAGAGAGATAGAGAGATAAAGAGAGAGAGAGAGAGAGATAGAGAGAGAAAGAGAGAGAGAGAGATAGAGGGAGGAAGAGAGAGAGAGAGAGAGAGAGAGAGAGAGAGAGAGAGAGAAGAGAGAGAGAGAGAGAGAGAGAGAGAGAAAGAAAGAAAGAGAGAGAGAGAGAGAGAGAGAGAGAGAGAGAGAGAGAGAGAGAGAGAGAGAGAGAAAGAGAGAGAAAGGGAGAATTTCAGAGACCTAACTCATTGTGCTCTCAACGCGATTCGAACAGTCCCGTGGAAGTCTGACGCTGTTGTTCCAAACGTGGACAAGAACAAAACAGACGGTGTCAGTGACGTGGCACCGACCAAACCCAAACCATCTCGACTCGAAGCCCCACGTGTAATTCCGACGTCCGTGGTCGAAATCCGTGAAGTCCCACCAAGTCCAAGAGAAGACATCCCATTCCGATCCGCCGGCTACGGGCTGGCTCATGAGAAACGGAAAATCTCCATTTCACGCAGTCCATCGCCCAATGGTGACAGGCTTGTCGAGGAGTACACCAAGGGTAAGCATTGTTGGTGGATGGCAAGTCTAGTACCATTATTTGAACTTAAAATTAATGAAAACTAAGCACATTCAGATTACCGCTCGCGCAGTCCTTTCTCTGACCACGGTTACTCTTCCGTTGCACCATCACCAAGTCCACGTCAGCGTGACGTCAATGCCACGTCGGCGAACGTGACCTCCAACGCCCCAGTCACCACGAACTACACAAACAGATACGGTAAGCTGACCCACATAACTCTTTGCGCAAACTATTGAGAAGTGCAACAGTGTGTTAGTGAAAAAATTCCCCGATAATTCATGAGCTGCAACTAATATACACCGAGCTAAAGGTGAACGTCATCGATTAGACGCGTTGCACGAAAATCATATTGAACGAAAATTCGCTAAAGGGCACGTTCGCACATCAGTATTTTTTTCGTTCTTTTCTCCTATTTTTCTCAAGTTAACAAGCGAATTTGTTTCGACGATTGCTATTGAACAATCGCAAATCATGTAACTTTCCTTCGTAACTAGCTTTTCATCGTGAATTTTGAAAATACATCAGAGAAGAAAGTTTTCAACTACAGTAACTGTAATTTGATCCACAGCGGTGCAGGATTTACGAAGGGGGCGGGGTTTGTGCTTGCTGCTTATTGGTCGCCTCCCCTCGCTGCTTGATCCGACACTTTTCTACTGCGCTGGGCGCAGTGTGCTAATAGCCTTAAGTCTTACCTAAAACTTGGGTAATTGATCCAGGTACATCTATCTTCAATCCATATCTTTTTTCAGAGAGAAAACACTACGAGACCAGTGACACAGTACCGTACCGTACAACCGGATACGGTGCCTATCACGTGAAAAGACAGTACGACCTGAGCCCTAGAAGTGTGGCTAATAGTGACTACGAGTCGACCAGTGGGTCAGTTGGCAAAGATATTCAGCAAAACGTCGCTGATCTTTTTTTTTTCGAAAGAAACGCACATAGCTTCCTCTACCTGTAAAAAATTCTGGCCTCCGGAAATCGGGTACTTAGTACCGTAGCAGTTTAGCCTTGAAATACAATAATAGATTAAGTAATGCGCCTTTAATTTCAGAATGGACTGAAAGTAAGAATAATAATTTAAATCCACAAAGATCTAACTTTTCGTTGTGAGAGTCCCGACATCGGCAATTTGCAGCCAAGAGTAATTAATCTATTATTATAAGCTTAGCTAACAGGTTAGAAAAACAACTTTTGTGAAGGTCCGAGCACATATCTAGCAAAAAGTCTGACAGATTTCAAACGCGCGCTAGTCGCATTTTTGTAAAATGAGTACGGTAGGAGTCGGGACTCTCACAACGAACAGTTAGATCTTTGTGGATTTGAATTATTATTCTTACTTTCAGTCCATTTTGAAATTAAAGGCTCATTATGTAAATCGTTCTTGTATTTCAAGACGAAACTGCTACGTAGCGTATACGGTACTAAGTAACCGATTTACGGGGGTCAGACTTTTTTACGGGTAGAGGAGGATATGTGCCGAGTCTTGAAAACGCCAATAAAAAAATTAGCCAAAATCAATTCCAGATCTGAGCAAAACTCGCCAAACGTCGAACACAACCGTCGCACCCTCATCCTTTAAACATGTCTTTCTGTCAATCATTTCTCTACCATTTTGAATCCACAATGAACATTTTATACTTTAACATTTACTCTAAGACAGATACACAGATAAAATTAAAATACACAAAAACAGACAGAAAAAGGAATGAACGTTAGAGCATGATCACACAGCCTTTCGAAACGAATTTCATTTTTTTTTCCTGTTTTCCTTACAGCATTAATTCATTATTACCAACTTTTTTTTCGACAACCCCAGGCAAATAATATTGTTTTGAAACACGAACAAAGTGGTTTTTGATACTTTTCGTTGACTTATCATAATCTTTCAGCTGTGTGATCTTCAAAAAATATTATCACTATTAAAAAAATAACATGAAGAATGAACTCCACCGACACCTTTTGTTCAGCAGGAGAACCATATCCCTTGGAGAAAGCAAAAACAACAATATGATGGGACACGAGACAGAGGAAAACCATGATAAAGAGACGACAATTACTCACTACCCATTCTGCAGCACAGACCAATATTGATTGACTTCATGTCGGTGATGTCGACCTTCGATCTGACTGTTCCTTCGTTGCCGTTGACAGACACCAGCGTTCCAGTGTAGCCAACATCGGGACCGTAGATGACACGAGTCTGTGATGATGATCATATGTTAGGTTGAGGAAGTAAAAATCACCCAACTG
>OZ022253.1:1817785-1840285 GCA_963978915.1 Caenorhabditis parvicauda
TCGACTTCCACCCGTCTGATATGCTGGGGTTCTGCTGCTACTAGACGACGTATCGTAAGCCGGAGTCCTGCTGCTCGTGTTGTAAGCAGGTGTTCTTCCGCCGTCATACGCCGGGGTCCTACCGCCATCGTACGCTGGCGTCCTGCCACCATCGTAGGCCGGAGTGACTGCACCATAGTGGGGTGTGCGATCTCCTGCCGCTGGTGTCATCGAACCATACATTGGTGTTTGAGCGCCGTACATCGGGGTCTTGCTGCCAGTGTACATTGGCGTTTTCGAGCTGTCGTGCGCCGGCGTCTTGGCGAACAGGCCGGTTTGGAAGTTGCTGGTGACGGATCCACCTTCGGTCACTACCTTGACACGGGTACGATCGACTTGGATTGTCTTGCACTGTGTGTGCAATTCAACACGGCACGTGTCAGTCGTTGCGTCTCGGACAATACCGAAATAACCCTGAAAGTTGATTGAATGAAGTGTAAGTGGTGAAGAATGTTATTGTGCATCGTGTTGATTATACTGGTCACAACAAGACGATCTGTCAACTACCACAATAACCCGGAAAGTGTATTTTTAAAAATAATCTTTTCAGAATTGTTTTGTTAGATGATGTTGGCCAGTATTTTCTATCAGAATCTATTAATAGAGGTAATAAAATCGGTTCTTAGCAAGATTGTTCACGAAGTTTCCGACTCAACGAAACCTTTAACCAATAAATTAGCTAGTATTCCAAACATAACGAAATATGTTGTTAAAACAGTCAAATTGGGTTCACTTTTGATGTTAGTTTTGTTGAAAACTGCCTGAATCAACAAATCGGTAATTATCAGATCCTCACAAAGAATCAGAATGTAAATCTTACCTTGAGAGGACCTTGAGTAATACGGACGTTTTTACCAATCAAAGTGTCGTCTCGTCGCACTCTCAAATTCGCCGCTGTACCACGTTGATTGTCTGAAACAATCAGAAATAATTCAATTTAAAAAATAATTTTCAATGTTTTCGGTTAGTTATATTAGGTTGCCAGAATATAGAAAAATATCCCGCTCACGACTAATTTGGTTCTGAAAAAAAAACGCACACCGCGCTAAAAGCAGTAGAAAAATGTCGGACCAAGCAGCGAGGGGGGCGACCAATAAGCAGCGAGCACAAACCCCGCCCCTTCGTAAAATATATATTGCCGTAGATCAAATTACAGTTAGTAAAGTTCAAAAACTTTTTTCTCTGACGTTTTTTTTTCAAAATTCATGATAAAAAGCTAGTTACGAAGGAAAGTTACATGATTTGCGATTTTTCGACAGCAATTGGCGAAACAAATTCGCTTGTTAGGATGAGAAAAATAGGACAAAAGAATGAAAAAATATTGATGTGCGAACGCGCCCTATAGCGAATTTGAGTTCAATATAATTTCGAGTCGAGTCTTGACGAGACAAGATACTCTTGTGGAGAAAAACGAGTGAAATTGAAAAAAAAGGACACAATTTTTAAATTCTAACGAAAATCTCACTTGGTGGTTGCCCTGGCCGTGGCGTCTGGCCTCCGACACTCCTGGAACCAACTGAACCCGCGTCACCACTTCCGTACGATGGGGTTGATCCACCATGACGTGGAGATGCCATGTTGTTGAGCACACGTGCTACAGGTAGTTCTTCTGGAAATCGAACAATTCTATAGTCAGAAATTCGGACTTTTCTCAGTTTTCACGTGGTGGATAGCGCACATAACTTCCTCTACCTGTAAAAAAGTCTGGCCTCCGTAAATCGGGTACTTAGTACCGTAGCAGTTTCGCCTTGAAATACAAGAACGATTTCCGTCATGAGCCTTTAATTTCAGAATGGACTGAAGATAAAAAATAGTTTAAATTCACAAAGATCTAACTGTTCGTTGCGAGAGTCCCGACCCTACCGTACTCATTTTACAAAAACTCGACTGGCGCGCGTTTGAAATCGGTCAGACTTTTTGCTATATATGCACATATATCGCTAGAAGCATGGCCGTTTTCAAACGCGATCTAATCTCAATTTTGCAGAATGAGTACGGTAGGCCTACCCTAGGGTCGGGACTCTTACAACGAACAGTTAGATCTTTGTGGATTTAAATTATTATTCTTACTTTCAGTCCATTGAAATTAAAGGCGCATTACTTAAATCGTACTTGTATTTCGAGGCGAAACTGCTACGGTACTAAGTACCCGATTTACGGAGGCCAGACTTTTTTACAGGTAGAGGAAGCTATGTGATATGTGTAGCGGTGACCAACTGCAAACGTCACTCCATATTAAGTTTTTTTGACATTTTAAAATTCAGACAAATATCGAACAGTGCAGCCGCACGACAGTTTGTTTACGCCACTGTTGGATACTTCTACGCAATTGGACAAAATGTCGCGATGGCGCATATGAAGCAACAGTACGACCCCTTATCGAGTCTAGAAATACCCTGAGAAAGATTCGCGATTACGTCCTCATGCAGGTAAGGCATACAACATTTTCTCAAAGAAGACAATAACCGTAACTTTTGTGACTGGACCAATTTTACACTATTTTTGACAATTGGACTCTTTGTTCTTTTGAATTTTTCACTTTCGCCTTCCGGGAATAAAAAGGCAACTCTGATTGGATCCAACCCCGTCTAATTTGGGAAAAACTAGAATCCAATCAGTTTACTTTTCTGAGTACTTTCAAATGCTCCAGATGTACTCGAAACTTGATTTAACAGATAGATCATGGACAAAAGTATTATGGAATAAATCATTATGATGTATCGCCATGGTTGTAGGCCTATTCTTTATCAAATAAAAAACTGGCGATTGGATCCCGACAGAACGGGATCCAATCGCCGCAGGCGCACTGGTCCATTTAGGTTCAGTTATAAATCTTTGGTCAGAGTATTTTGTAATATACGTCATTCGGATTGGAAACACAACTCTGGACCCAATCAGAGTTGCCTTCTCTGAGAACCATCCATCACATGACATTTTTTTAAGTGAAAAAATCTCACGTTTCTTTGCTCCTTGAAGAAGGAGATTTTTCGATCTAACGACAACCACTTTTCCTCCTTGTGCCATCTTCTTGCAGTGAACGAAGCAATATCCACGATAAACGTACAAAATCTCTCCGGCTGGATCCTCTTGCGAATCTCCACGTGCGGCTAACGGTCCTTGAATAATCTTGACCAAATCTGGAATCACACTCTGATTATAATCGTCACATTGTGACACAAGCGAGCACATATTTCACACTGCGGATCAGGGATGAGTGGCGATAGCCGCTCTGCGACCGTCCGCGGAGCGCACCTACCTCAGTATTTCATTTTCGATTTTTTTGCTAATATTTTAACCTATTTTCCTCGTTTTCCATCTCTATATATGTTTCGGTTTGTTCCCAAGGTTAGTTTTTCCGTTACTTTTTAACCGCAGTGTGTACTCTTCAATTTGACATTTCAAAAAGTTGTTCTTACAAAGAAAACATATTTTTTCAACAACATCAAAAAATACTAGTAGGAATTTGATTCATGAAAACGTTAGAGAAAAAGAAACCTTTCGCTTCAAGCGAGTTGTTCTGGTTGTCTAGAGCTCTGGAGAACCGGACGTCTTTCTTGCTCAAAATGGCTTGTGGCTTCATTCGAACCGTCTGAAAACAACGATGTTGTAAAAAGTGAGAGAAACCGGCATATGAAACCTAATTTATAAACTAAATACGCATACTAGAACTTTCAACACCGACATTTCTAAAAAGGTAAGCAATTTTGATCAAATTAAACGAAACTCTGGCAAGACCTTATTCCGAAATCAACTGGTCTTGTATGAACGTTACCAATTCTTATAAAATACCTTCATAATGTAAAAATTCTGAGTGTGAGAATACTCAACACTCACCAGGTCTTATACCAAGGATACCAGGTTTTATTCTCAACTTGCCAGGTCTTACACCAAAATTACCCGGTCTAGTCAGACTTTTTTTTGCACACGCTTACAAGAAAAATGACAAAAGCACACCTTTCCGTACATATTCAGCACTTCCAAACTTTCTTTCTCCAATCCAACAATGCAACCGACAACTCCGGTTTGATCGAGTAGTACGAGATCGTGGTACTGGTACTGACCCAATGAGTCCACTCCGGTCGTCACTTGTGCACACAGCTGCAGATCTTGAACCCTGACCGACAGCTCGTCCATTCCAAGATCCGACAGAAGGTAGACAGTGTTGTCTTTGACACGGAGGATAAGACCAGTGTGACCTTCATAGCGACCTCCGATAACCTGCAATTTTTGAAAATTTCGTTTTTAGTGTTCAAAAAATAGTGTATACGAGAACTACTGAATTCTGACAATCAATAATAATCTGTACGGTTGATTTGGCTGAAATGCCAACTACTTCGGATAGTGTACATCAGAGATAAAAAGAAGTGAAATTCTTTAACGGTCGTAGGAAGTTGGGCGTGCCACAAAGTCGAATAAACTCAACATCAGATATTTTGTAATTCGATAATTGACAAATCCTCCGCCCACTTTGCCCCGCCCCCTTTTTCGTGAGGCAAATTTTTGCGTGAAGCTTTTTGGTTTTGGTTGTGGGGGAAGGCGTTGTGCAAAAGTGGCCGGTAGTTGACGGGATTCGAACGCGCATTAAGCGAGTAGAAATCCAACGCATTAACCACTCGGTCACCGCTGCACATTTTTTGCGAGCGCTGCACACGTGACCACTGGGGGCCCACAAGTTGTTGCATTGGTTCTAGCCCGACTTGCATTAGTTTTCGCCGTACTTGAATTGTACAAGGAGTGTGAGAGCGAACAGGGAGTGAAAACTACTTATTTTTTCAATAAAAAGGTCTGAATATGTGTTTTGTAATAAAAAACGGCTCTGAGCGTAGCGAGGACTACCTGCTTGTTTTGTAATTCGAAAACAATTTTTAACGGAATTTTACATTGTTTTGGACAGGGTTCAGGTTTATCGGCCGCCGGCGGCCAAACCATAATGTCTTTTTTTCAGATTTTAGAAGCTAGAACATCAAATAAATCATGTTCCCACGTTTTTCTACAATTCGGCCGGCTTCAGACTGTCGGTTGGCCACCAAAAAATTTTGGCCAGAATGTAGATCAAACATATCAGGTAATCGTTTATCAACACCTCACTTAATTCGACAGCTTTTAAGGTCAATTTTTTTGAATTGTCAGGAATTTTGTTTTTTTCTTGTGAAATAGCTCTAGTTTGTCTAATCTATCAATTTAATAGTCATATCAGTCCTTAGAGTGGCTCTCAAAACTTATAAATCCTGTCCGGCCAGGATCTTGGCCGCCTGAAAAACTGAACTCTGCTTTTGGATGATAACTATGCGTATGGAAATAAAGTTTCAAACTTTTTGAAAAAAAAACCTTAATATGATCTCCTTCTTTGAAAAACTTCTTAATCTCATTGGCGTTCAGGGTGATGGGTTCCTTCCAATCGTCCTGGTCCGGCATGATGACCACTCTCGACCCTTCCACCGACAACACTTTTCCACGCAAGTTGACCAATTCTCCAGACTTCACTTCGATTACGTCACCGGGTACAAAAGTACTACCGTCCGCATCGCGAAGATTCGTTGTTTCCACTGAAATTTAGTTGTTTTTTTTGTTTCTGGAAGCCAATTTCAAAACTAAAATTCTTTAAATTGCAAGCAATGACGGGCGGAACATTCCTTTTTTAAAATATTTGTCTCAGAAAACTCACATTTCGTCTTCAAATCTTCGCTAGATTCTTGGAATCGTTCCAATTCGGCCAAACTTGGCTTTATTCCATCTGCTTTCTGGAATCGAACGACTCATAAGAAAAAATCAAAGGCACACTTCGGCACAGGCGTAAGAAAATATAACCGCTTCGCACCCGCTTTGCCGACCTCCGCTTATATTTTTGAAATTGTTTGTATTTCAATGTTTCACTTGACATAATGAACGTTGCGGACTGTTCCCAACGGCAAAAGGGAAAAAGCAGACACGCAGACACGCAGACACGCAGTCATGCTCCCAAGTCTGCATTTTGTCGTCGAATTTTCATTATTATTTTTTTCTTTATTTTTATACTCTTTCATTTTTCATTCCACTATTTCAGGCAGATGACGATTGCATGTACCTCTCGTGTCATCAATAGTAGTTATATTACATGCTGCCAGGAGTTGGATGTCTTCTACTAAGCTGAGATTCATTCGGTGAGTTACATTTCTCAAATCGAATATAAAAATTATAATGCTTCGAATGTGAAATAACAATTTCCAGATGGACGAAGAATAAAAACAGAGTTCCTTCAATGGTGGTGCCCACTTCAAGCAGTTTATATTTCTACCATCATTCGTCGCAACTTTTGCATTTTTCTGTCGGAATGACCTAATACAAGTCCATCTGAGTATTTAGTAAGTTATTTTTTTATTAACAACTAAAACTTTCATTTCAGAGAAAGAATGCAGATGACGATTGAATTCATTTATCGTGTCATTAACTGCGATCTTCTAATACCGTCAGAATTGACAGTGGTACGAAGCATAATTTCTGATGCACCCCATTTCTTCGAAGATTGTCAACAGTGCCTACCAGATCCTCAGTCATGCCATTCACCAATCTTCACTGGCATCAACTTTTTTGTTTACATGTGTTTGAAAAATAAAATTGAACCGTAGTAGATCTGTTTATTCATCGATACATACAGTTTTTTAGATAGATAAAATAAACACCAAACAGAAGTGTTGAGACGAGATAGGTTCTCCCAACAACGATCGCAACGTTCTTGCTCTGAAATGAAAGTTTTGGTTGATAAAAAATTAACTTACCGAATATTCTGATGAACTTGTATCAGGCCATTCCGCCAGAAGAATGCAGAAGTTGCGACGAATGATGGTAGAAATATAAACTGCTTGAAGTTGACACCACCATTGAAGGAACTCTGATTTTATTCTTCGTCCATCTGGAAATTGTTATTTCACATTCGAAGCATTATAATTTTTATATTCGATTTGAGAAATGTAACTCACCGAATGAATCTCAGCTTAGTAGAAGACATCCAACTCCTGGCAGCATGTAATATAACTACTATTGATGATACGAGAGGTACATGCAATCGTCATCTGCCTGAAATAGTGGAATGAAAAATGAAAGAGTATAAAAATAAAGAAAAAAATAATAATGAAAATTCGACGACAAAATGCAGACTTGGGGGCATGACTGCGTGTCTGCGTGTCTGCGTGTCTGCTTTTTCCCTTTTGCCGTTCCCAACGATAGTTTTACCTAATTCAACATTTTTCCGTTACGATTTGTGAATCTGGGATGAAAAAAGGTAAGAGAAATGGAATTTTTGAACTACAGTGACAGAAATTTGATCTCGATTTCCTTTGCTTACATCTTTCAACCGCGTTTACCGCAGTGTGCACCGATATTCTTGAGAACAATTTCAACTTGGATTTTGTGTTTCGTTTCAAACTTAATAATTCAAAGCGATTGAGCTCATACGATTTCATTGGTTTCATTCTTGATTGCAAAATTCGTATAGGATCGTATGTAAAAACGATTTATCAAAAGGGAAGGTGCAAGCTAGGGCGCCAGTCTCATAGAAAACTGGAGTTCTCGGTGGCCTTGTGGTTATGACAGAAGATTTACACTTTTGTTTTCAGGGGTTCGAAATTCTTAAAGTTTTACCTAATTCAACATTTTTCCGTTACGATTTGTGAATCTGGGATGAAAAAAGGTAAGAGAAATGGAATTTTTGAACTACAGTGACTGAAATTTGTTCTCGATTTGCTTTGCTTACACCTTTCAACTGCGTTTACCGCAGTGTGCACCGATATTCTTGAGAAAAATTGCAACTTGGATTTTGTGTTTCGTTTCAAATTCAATAATTCAAAGCGATTGAGCTCATTTGATGCAACCGGTCTGTTTTTTTGACTGAAAAATTTGTATAGAATCGTATGTAAAAATGCTGTATCAAAAAGGGGAGGTGCAAGCTCTCATAGAACAATGGAGTTTTTCGGTGGCCTAGTGATAGAAGACTTACGCTTTTGTTTTCAGAGGTTCGAAATTCGTAATCTTGTCGGAACAAAAAATTCTTAGCTTTTTTAGCGCCCACATTTACACTCACTTAGGCATGGGCATATTGCCAGTCATTAGCGATCGATTGGAAATGCCTCTTCTCCATTGCCAATAGCATTGGCAAAGCTATTGGCAATGCAGTTTGTTATAACACCATCTTTAACGTCAAGAAGGCCTAGAAATCAAAATCCAAATCAATTGCACTGCCAATAATTGGCAATATGCCCATGCCTACCTCTCGAATCTCACTCGAATAAGTGCAATCGACATTTAATGATTATTACAATAACTTCTTCTCGTGTTTCTTCAAACATCAAAAAAAGAGTTGAAGACATAAAATTTACATTAGAAAACTCACAATCGCGCCCATCGGGAAACTCTTGTACAGAAATCCTCTTCTGAACTGTCCTCCTTCGAAAATGTGGAAGTCTCCATCGGTAGTGATCTCTCCTCCGACCTCCTTGATGGCTGCCTCATCGAACAGTTTTGGCATGGGCCGTCGTTTGTTTTCGTACGACTTGTCCGCTTCCGTCCGCATCGCACCGCGCCGCTTCACGTAGTCAATACGTGGCACCAACTTGAGGTGGACTCGGTTTTGCGCAATATCAACCATGTCGACCTGAAAAAATGAAAAAAATTGCGGAAACTTTATATTTCTGTAAATTTTTCGCACACTTAATAGAATTTCCGCTCCCATGAGATTCTACCGATGTCTACAAGCGTTGTATGCATCATTTCAAATCATAAACTTCGAAAAACTTAGAGAAAGCAACTGATTGGATCCAGCCAGAATTAGTTTGGGAATGACCCAAATCCAATTTGACTTTTCATGGATCCAATCAAAATTTCCTTTTACGAGTACTTCCAAATGCTCTCAATTTATTTGAAACTTGAGTTAACAGATAGATCATGAACAAAAAATTAAGACCCAATTTCAAAAATACAAACTGGATCTAGATAGGATCCAATCTGACAGCACTGGACCCAATCAGTTGCCCTCTCTGAGAAGTTCCTTTCCTCCTATCATGTTCAGAAAAAAATATCGTACCTGAGCAAGATCGTCCTTGTAGAGTCTGGTCTTGAGTCGAACAAAGTTTCCAACTTTGAGTTGTGGAACATCTTTCACGACACGAAGCACGTCGACCATGTCTTTGATCGGAACCATCTGCAAACATTAAGCATAAGAATCTACATCCGACACGAAAACAAGGAAAGTTGTAAACTGCAGAGTTACCGCACAACCCCACAGTATTTTTCTTTTTTAGTCTGATTTTAAATGTTTCGTGTACCCCGGAATTTTTCTAAGTCTGGGAAAACGAGACCGGTTCTGCGCTCTGCGGTGACTTTGTTTTTTTATGAATTCTCAGAAAACAAACCGTAATGTTAAACTGGTTGAGAGCACTGATACCCTCAATAGCCGAAGCCACGTTGGTCTGCTTGAAGGACTCTACGTAGATCATTCCTTTCAGCCCTTCTTTGACGACAATCGATTTGATTTGCAGAGGGTCCTGGCTACTCTCATACGCCAAAAATTTTCTCATCAACTGAAGAGCCACCAGCTTCTCTTCGCCCATTCTGCATTTGACAATCCAGAGATTTGGCTCTTTCGTAGATGGTAGGATTCCGTTTTGGGAAATATCGTCTGAAACTTGTTACTCGAACTATTTTTCGGAGGAATGCTTCACCCCGAGGGAAACTTATCACTCACCCATTGCAGAGTCATCATAATTAACGTCGACTTGGCCATGAGCTTGTTTCTTGTACTTCTGTTCAAAATACTGTCCAAGATCATCAGCAGTCATGTTTCTGAAAGAGTTAACTTCTCATGATTCATTTTCACAGAAAAATGAAGCAAACTTACGCGAATCGGGACTTTTCGTTTCTTTTCTTGTTCATCTCCATCTCTTTCATGTATCGTTCAGCTTCTTCTTTCTCATTGGGTTCAAGGTCTCTGGTTTCATCCTCGTCGTATTCTTCTTCGTCTCCATCGTCATCGTCGACGTCAACATCACGAAGAATGAAATCCATGGCTCTTGGACGTTTGGCCTTCTTTTTCTTCTTGTTCGAACCCTTTTTCTTTCTCCCAGAATCTTCATCATCGTCGTCAGAACCAGCATCACTGTCTTCATCCTCCTCTTCTTCTTCCTCTTCACTGTCTGATTGTACCTAAAATCATTACTTCGAATTTGAAAAAATTCCTTAACTCACTCTTCGTTTTCTATCTTTCGACTTTTTAGACTTTTCTATCACCTCGTCTTCACTGTCCGACCGGATGTCGGAACCGGCATCTTCCACTTCTTTTGTTGGCTCATTGTACTCACCATCACTTTCATCCGACGACATTCTTAAAAAGGTTTTGAGCATAATTGGGACAATAAGTATGCAGTGAAAAGCATCCGGTCGCACCGAGTTAGTTTCAAAATGGAAAGAAATATGTGCGCTACCACGGACACTTCTTTTTAGGCCTTGGTTGAGTTAAGGCCATCTTAAGGTTAGAGCTGAGACTAAGAAAAAGGTTTTTAAGATAAGATGTCCCAAGCAAAGTTATCCACGTTTGGAAGAAATGGGATGCTAAATGTAAGTACGAAGGAATGCGTTTTACTGAATGCGGTAGCAATCGATAGTTTAGCACACAATCAGGAGACAAACAGGAGATAGGAATAGTAAATCTAGAAAATCTACATGAATATATTACGCACATTAGTCAGAAGAACTCAACACGTATGGCAAGGAACCAAGAGTATATCAAAAAGAAATGAGAAGCCGCTTGGGCAGAATTTTTTGAAAAAAAAAACAAAAACACCGTGGACACACGACGCGCAAATGCACACTTGACTAGTTTTGCGCGTACTATATTTTTATTTATTTATTTCAGACCCGCCAATTTTGCAACGGGTTCTCTGCCTCACCTGTGTTTCTTTTATGAATTTTTAGTATTTCGAACTCCTACACTAAACATTCTCTGTTCTTAAAAGAATCATTGATCTTTTCTATCGGAATTTCCGAAGTTTTGAAAAAAAAAACAAGTTCAAGTATTTAAAAAAAATATTTAAAAATTCAAGTATTTTCTTGAAATCTTTATTTTTTACCATTATTCAAAGACTTTTGTGATCAACTTGTAAACATTCATAATTCTCATACCAGTAATTTTTCCGGTTTTACAACGAATTTTACTCGTTTATTTCAAGCAGGCAAAGAACCCGTTGCAAAATCGGCTGGTCTATCTATTTCGTTTTCTTTTTGTTAACTAGTTCAAATAGTTTTTTTTCTGTTATGGGAATCATCTCATTCCAAATAATATTTTTTAATTGTTGGTGAGTTGTTCAAATAATTTTTCAGTCATGGGGAATCACCTTGGTCGAACGAGTGGTGACACTTCCGAGACGGAAAAGAACAGTTCTGTCGAAGACATTCTCAAAACATCGTCAATTCCTAGAAAAAGAAGGGCAGAGTCTTCGGAGAGCAATGAACCAACCTGCTCCAAAGTAACGAAGCTCGACACTGCCAAATATGTTTACGAGAAGCTGTTCTTGACGGTATTTTTGTATGAAAGCGAACAATTTTTAATATCTGTTCAGGGCGAAGGCTCTGATGTCACGCTACATGCGTTTGGACGAGACTGGAAGCTCCACAAGTTGTATCTTCGTCAGTGCAAGTATTTTGAAGCTCTCATCGACGGAAATTGGAAGGATTCAAAGTCAAGTCTTCACCTCGATATACCTGACGACAATATAACACTGGAAGGGTTTGATGCTGTACTCGCATCTTTGTATCATAATGAAATCGAAATTGATTTGGACAATATCGTATCGATATTGGCATCAGCGATGCTTCTCGGACTCGTGAGTTTTTGTTTCAAACATTATTGTCTTGATCATCGACATAGTTTGAAGTGTGTGATATATTCCAGGACAGTGTGATTCTCCGATGTCAAGAATCGATAACGGAAAATTTCAATATCAACAACGTTGTACAATTCTACAACATTGCTGACACCTATGGACTTACCTTTGTGAGTTTCGAGAAAAGTTACGGTAATAATCAGTTTTAGGTACGAAAGAACGCGTTGAAAAAAATCCGAAGCCAGTTTTATAAATTGATGAAAAATCGCGCTATTCTACAGGAGATTAGTGAGAGTCTGATGACAATACTTCTATCCTCATCTGACCTTCTGATCTCCGACTCCGAGTCTGACCTCTATACCATGGTTAGAGCGGTGAGTTTTCAGACTTCATGAAAAAATGTATAAAAACATAGATGAATTTTTTTCAAAAGAAAACTTGAAAATACTTTTTTCTGTCGAATCAACGTCACTTTCATTCATCAGAGTACTTATGTGATTCCTGCATTAGTACCGTTATGTCAATGTGCCGATAGTTTCAAAAAGTCACGTAAAGCTTTTGAATGAGACCTTCTGGCTATCTCGAACATATAAACGTACTTTATTACCGAATCATTCTCTAGAAAAATTTAATATAGAGTTAATTGAGGCACCAAGAAAATTAACTCTGAATGTACTCCAGAATTAACTTTTTTTTGCGAACATCTGAAAGTAAGATACCGAAATAGTAGAGACCCGGAGATGATTTTCAAAAGTTACTGGAATCAGTTTTAGTTGCTTTTTTCTTTTTATGACCTCTGTTATCGTTCAACTTTATATGAAGTTAATTCCGGAGTACATTCAGAGTTAATTTTTTTGTTGCCACTCAATTAACTCTATATTAATTTTTTTTCTAGAGATTGTCATTAGGGCTGGGCAAATCGCCAGTCATTGGCGAGCGATTGGCTATTCAATTGGCGAAATGATGTCATATGAACAACACCATCTTCAACGTCGAAAAGGCTCAGAAAGCTCAACTCCACTCGCCAATTGAAAAGCCAATCGCCAATACAATTGGCTAACGAAAAGAAGATATCCAATCGTTTGTCATGTGCTTTTATTACACTGTTTAAGTGGATCTTCATTCAAGAAAGTGAAGACAAGACTGATTTGGAGTCTATCAGCCTAAAGGAGTTCAACGATCTGGCCAAGGAATATTTCAAGTCTGCTGATGGTGAAGCTCTGTTCGTCAAGTATGCGGGAGTTTTTGGAGCTCTACGCCTGAAGAATCTCGTAACTACGACTGTTGCGATTAACAGACTTCAAGATGATGCTCTCATACCCCAAGAAATCATTGACTCGCTGTGTCGAGATCAGTGGAAAACGATGCTCAAAAATGAAGAAAATCCGACAATGTGAGATTTTTTTATTTCCATTCACATAAAGACTTCATAATTTTCAATTTTTTTCACCTGAACAGGAATTGACCTTCCGCGTAATTCACATCCAGAGTTGGGACCTATTCAGATTTGTTAAGCAGGTCAAATAATTAATATTACATGTAGAAAATTTTCGCGCGTTTTTTGTTTCTACATGAAAAGTTCATTATTTGACCTGCTTAACACATCTGTATAGGTCTCAACTCTGGATGTTAATTACGCTGAAGGTCTATTCCTGTTGAGAGTAGCAATAACTATGGTATGATTTGCAATAATTCAATTTGAAAACCGTGAAAACGAAAAATCTCAAATTTTCAGAACAGAGGAAATCACAGAAGACGCATTTAACATGAGTGCAGTGAGGTTGGGACGACTTGTCGATTCGTGCCCGGTCTGTTTTATTTGTTCTCTGAAAAGTTAATGTCAATTTTGTCAATGTTCTAACACGAGATTTTCATATTTCAAAAAGCACGAATAATGATCTCATATGGATTTTGATATTGATTTATTTAAATATCTTAGGAAACATGAACTAAAAGCCGAAGAATCTATGAGATCTGAGTAATCTCATAAGTTTTCATATACTCTGTGGTCTGTGCTCACTCTGCAGTATGATTTATTTCAATATCTTACATGAAACATGTACTAAAAGCCGAAGAATCTATGAGATCTGAGTAGTCTCATAAGTTTTCATATACTCTGTGGTCTGTGGTCACTCTGCAGTATGATTTATTTCAATATCTTACATGAAACATGTACTAAAAGCCGAAGAATCTATGAGATCTGAGTAGTCTCATAAGTTTTCATATATGGTGAAGACGATGGAACTGCATTCAAAAAAAAATGGAAATCCCTTTCTAAAAAATGAAATTACTTTCTCAAGCATTACAGAGCATTTCTCAAGATCCCTTTTCTTGACACTTCTGTGTGAATTATGTTTTTGACCTCAACTCTCGAACAAGGTTGGTGAAGCAACTTTTGAGCACAGTTCCATTGTCTTCACCATATTTGAAAAGCTATGAGACTCATAGATGACCCGTGTTAGAGTACCTCAGAGCGAGAGATAGAGTTTTACCCAGTGTTTCACTAAAAATTCTACCCGACATTTAAAATGAAATCTTTCAGAAATGTTGGCGTTGGACGGGCTTCAACAACGGTGTAGATGTGTTGATGCAGTGTACCAGCTAGTAAGTTTTGATTTATAATCGATATTGTAGAAAAAACCTCTAGAAAAAACAATTAATATAGAGTTAATTGAGACACCAAAAAAATAAACTCTGAATGTACTCCGGAATTAACTCTGAATGTACTCCGGAATTAACTCTGAATGTACTCCGGAATTAACTCTGAATGTACTCCGGAATTAACTCTGAATGTACTCCGGAATTAACTCCGAATGTACTCCGGAATTAACTCTGAATGTACTCCGGAATTAACTTCATATAAAGTTGAACGATAACAGAGGTCATAAAAAGAGAAAAGCAACTAAAACTAATTCTAGTAACTTTTGAAAATCATACCCGGGTCTCTACTATTTCGGTATCCTACTTTCAGGTGTTCGCAAAAAAGTTAATTCCGGAGTACATTCAGAGTTAATTTTTTTGGTGCCTCAATTAACTCTATATTAATTTTTTTCTAGAGAACTGTCACTTTCTTGGGGAAAATTTCTTACTGCAGAGTGACCACAGACCACAGTGTCTTCCCTTTTTCAAGCTGTTAGAAAAATTAGAAATTTAAAAATTTTGGAACTTTCCTAAACCATGAAAAATCTGCATTTCACAATTTGCCTTTTCGGAGTAATATACGATAACTTTTTTAGAAGAAAAACAACTTTCTCTGCAAATTCATAATTTTCGTATTTTGTGCTTCATAGAGACACAGCTGTTTTCATATTGTTTGCATAGTTTAATGAAAACAGTAAAGGGTATAAGGAATAATCTGTCAAAGTTAATTCCGGAAAAAATAAATGTGATTTGCCATAAGAATCTTTAAAGGCCATTTAAATTTCTTTATAGCACCTTTAAATGCCATTACTTCTTCCGAATGTTAATTAAAGACATCTGAGATATCTTTATGGCACATTTGAATTCCATTTAAATATTAGGCGTTTCTGAGATGACTTCAAAGAGCATTTAAATGTACACCGGATGACATTTAAAGATTAGACATTTCAAAAGTGAAGAATAGTAGTCAATCACATTTAAATGTGCTATAAAGAACATAAATGAACTTCAATTCAGACATAATCTTTACAAAACATTTATTATTTTCCGGAGAAGTTAAACTTGCAGTGTGATCTCAATTTTCTAAAATTCCACATTTTCAGTTCGTTAGTAATCAAACGCAATTGTTTGAACCAGTCGACGCCGTATTCGATAAGCCTACAATCCGAAAGGAATTTGCACTTCAGGTAAATCGAACATTATATCCAGCCCCTAGAATATAAGTTCCAGAGTTATAGTTGCTTCTGCTGAAGGACAAACGATCTTCGATAGCGGTAGGCAGAAAACTGCTTTACGACCAGATCAAGTTTGTTTTTTTCTCTCTTTTATTTATATATCGATTTAATTTATTCATCATTTCAATTTCCGAGGCACACCGCGCAGTAGAAAAGTGTCGGATTAAGCAGCGAGGGGAGGCGGAGGCGGAAAATTCATGATCCACATATCTAGCAAAAAGTCTGACCGATTTCAAATTCGCGGCAGTCGCATTTTTGTAAAATGAGTACGGTAGGGTCGGGACCCTCACAACGAACAGTTAGATCTTTGTGGATTTAAATTATTATTCTTACTTTCAGTCCATTGAAATTGAAGGCGCATTACTTAATTGTTCGTGTATTTCAAAGCGAAACTGCTACGGTAACTAAGTAACCGATTTACGGAGGTCAGACTTTTTTACAGGTAGAGGAAGATATGTGTGATAAAAAGCTAGTTACGAAGTAAAGTTACATAATCTGCAATTTTTCAACAGCAATTGGCGAAACAAATTCACTTTTTAAGATGAGAAAAATAGGACAGGAGGATGTGTTTTGTGTGAAAAGAATAAATTTTTCAGTCAATAACCCTGGCAACGTTCCCACTGGATATGACGTTTCCAATATCTGTACATTTGCAATATTTGGCCATTCAACCATCGACACCATCATTTTTATATGTCAACAAGTATGTCAGTGACTTGGATGAATAACTTCAAAATTCTGAAGAAAAATTTTGGAGTAAGTTATCTTCATTTTGATTGTTGTTTGACTTTTTTCCTGTTTTTACACACTCTAGAAAAAAAAAGTTAATATAGAGTTAATTGAGGCACCAAAAAATTAACTAATGTACTCCGGAATTAACTTTTTTTGCGAACATCTGAAAGTAGGATACCAGAGTTGCACGGAAGTAAAATTTTTCAAAACGAAAGTCGGAAGTTGGAAGTGAATTTTTTAAACGGAAGTCGGAAGTAGAATTTTTTCAACGGTAGTCGGGAGTGCAAAAAAGTTGAAAAAACCCAGAGATATTGTATATTCGCGCATTCTCAACAGGTGATAGGTCAATTCCATACTGAATAGAAACGATTTCACGGTTTTTTCGTCATTTTTCACGAAAAAATTTTTTTGACGGAAGTCGGAAGTAGAATTTTTTAAACGGAAGTCGGAAGTCGGAGTTGAACAAAGGGCGGAAGTCGGAATTCCGTGCAACTCTGTAGGATACCGAAATAGTAGAGACCCGGAGATGATTTTCAAAAGTTACTAGAATCAGTTTTAGTTGCTTTTCTCTTTTTATGACCTCTGTGATCGTTCAACTTTATATGAAGTTAGTTCCGGAGTACATTCAGAGTTAATTTTTTTGGTGCCACTCAATTAACTCTATATTAATTTTTTTCTGGAGACAAGTATTTTCCGAGAAATCGCAGGCTCTAGTCTTTTTTGTTTCCTTTTTATGACCATGCAAAACTATAGAAAAAGCCTGAGATTTGAAGTCATTCAGTGTGTGTTTATATAGATATTGTACTTTTTGTACATAAATGACAAAGTAAACCCTATTCCATAATAAATTTTTCAAAATTCTGTTTCAGCATCGCTGGTTACGGTATTGAGAAGGGAATAAAAACGTGGAAACGTGAAAGCTTATTTAGAAGCGGGAAATCAAAATGAAATCACATCAATATTTTCTCATTATTTTGTCCTATTTTTCTCATCATAACAAGCGAATTTGTTTCGCCAACTGCTGTAGAAAAATTGCAAATCATGTACCTTTCCTTTGTAACTAGCTTTTCATCATGAATTTTGAAAAAAACGTCAGAGAAAAAAGTTTTTTAACTACAGTAACTGTAATTTGATCTACAGTAGTGCATGATTTACGAAGGGGCGGGGTTTGTGCTCGCTGCTTATTGGTCGCCTTCCCTCGCTCCTCGATCCGACACTTTTTTACTGCGCTTAGCGCGGTGTGCGACTTGTTAGCCAACTCTTGGTACTACAGAAAAAAAGAAGACCAGAATTTCTTCCAGAACGCCAGGAAGTATCCCACAGAGATTGCATCGATCGGCTCCATGAACATAGTAATTATGTTGGAGTCGACTTTAATAACAACCGAGTCGCTCAAACTTCTTTTTATTGCATGTGAGCTTCCCAGTCACAGCTAGATATAACTTAATAAAAGTGCGACTGAAAAGCTTTCGTGCGAGAAGTGAATCTTCTTCAGTTTCTTTCCAAGTTCCCCTGTAAGGTCCTATTCCCCCTGTACAATACTGACGATGTAAACAGTGATCCATTACCAGTGCCACATCATCATCTCACTAAGATGAGCACTTTGTGTTTACCATTAGAGTCGGATCCTTTCATGTACCACAGATGTTCTCCACAGTTGTGTTATACAGATGTACGCCCCCTTATGACCAACCACCACCATCATTCCATGTCTCTGTGCTAACGCTACGAGGTGTCTCACAGACCCCAACCTTGTCGACAATAAAGGTTTCTACAAAGACATGTTGAACTTCATAACATATAAGCACCGTAAAGGCTTATAATGTTACATGGAGGTTCCACCGAGGGGTACACCATCTCGCGATGGTGAACCACGTGTATCTTCTCAGATGCACAACTCGGCGACCGCCTGCTGACTCCCGCTACACTATTCACTACACCTCAGCAGTGCGATGAACATCACCATGGTCATAAGGAAGATGGAACTCGACCAGAAAAATGTTATGGACGGAAAGAATAAAGAAAAACGAGCACGTCCTGGAAGTGAGCTGATGTCCCTATCCACGAAGAGCCAAAGGAGCCCGTGTTGATGTCCCCTGTTTTCCACGAAGAGCGAGAATGCCCGTGAAGTCGCAAGAAGAGAGCCGAATGCCCCTTGCTGAGTATTGCCTGCTACAAGGCCACCTGTCCCCTCCAGCTACACACGCAGCTCGTCTCGTATTATATTTCTACTACTTCTGAAACTATATTTCTGGACTACTAGAGTTGGCGACATCAAGAAGTTAAGGAGAACACAATCATTGTCAGTTGAATCGAACATAAATTTGGTATGTCACGTGAGGACACGTAACTTGTGAAGCCCGGGGATGTAAGGTCCTATTCCCCCTGTACAATACTGACGATGTAAACAGTGATCCATTACCAGTGCCACATCATCATCTCACTAAGATGAGCACTTTGTGTTTACCATTAGAGTCGGATCCTTTCATGTACCACAGATGTTCTCCACAGTTGTGTTATACAGATGTACGCCCCCTTATGACCAACCACCACCATCATTCCATGTCTCTGTGCTAACGCTACGAGGTGTCTCACAGACCCCAACCTTGTCGACAATAAAGGTTTCTACAAAGACATGTTGAACTTCATAACATATAAGCACCGTAAAGGCTTATAATGTTACACCCCTTAGGTTGTCTGATTCATCTTTTTTTTTTATTCTGAACTCAGAAACCTACAGTTTTAGTTTCGCACAATTACAATCCAATTCCGGTCCGCTCAAAAACTTCAGAGTTATCATTTCTGAAAGAGGTAATTGTTCTAAACTCGAGGTGCACAGAATTCCGACTTTCGTGATTCACTTACGACTTCTCACTTCGGGCTTGAAAAATTTTTGTAAAAGTCACTTGTTCATCCTCGATACCCTTCCACAGTGTATCAAGAAATAACCGTCCTCGGTCTGTCCCATGGGCATATTTGGCATGGGGATATTTGCAATCAGTGGCAGTCGATTGGCAATGAGCTTCTGCAGGATGCGTTAAATATTTCGTAAGATATTTTTCTTGACAGCTTTCACGAGGGCTGGAGTTAGAACTGTGACGGAAAACCCACTCATCGGTTTCACACGAAGTTTATCAATCGTTTTAAACAGTTCCCATGTTTCCCGGACTAGGCATCGAGGAACGTCGAGCTCTTAAACGGTCTCCGGCAGGTGCTCTCCCTCATTTGACTTTTTGAAAAGTGAAGGGTGGTATGGTTATGGTGTCACTTCTCCCGTTAAAGTGGAAATATGAAGACTAAATTTCGAGGGAATATACCTAAAGGTTATACGAAAATAATAAAATTTTAAAAATTGAATTTTGACGCGTTACGTGGCAGCATACTACACGCAAAGTGATCGACCAATACTTATGGTTCACCCTGTAGTTTGTTATAACACCATCGTCAACGTTCAGAAGGCCTGAAAATCAGAATCCATATGCCCATGCCTAGCCCCGCCCCCCTGACACAGCCACGTTTGGAATGGCCGAAAAGGGAAACATGACTAGGGGATCGAACACGCTTCCAAAAGCTAGTGGCTACCACACCCGATCCCTTCGCACTATTGATTTGTGGATGTTCGAGACGTAGAGGTGTTGGCTACGTTTCAGTGAGGATGGATATAACTCGGAGAGTGGCGAGGCAGCTTTGAGTGATGAGAAGAGAGAGATAGAGAGAGGGAGACTGGGCCGACACACTCGAGCAGCACAGAGACTGAAAGAAAGTGGTAGGGGCATCGGCTTGATACTACTCATGCTAGTGGCCTTCTTTTTTTCTGATTCTTGCGTTTTAGGTTTGTTGTCGAGGTATCTACGGCACATAGCTTCCTCTACCTGTAAAAAAGTCTGACCTCTGTAAATCGGTTAATTAGTACCGTAGCAGTTTCGCCTTGGAACAAGAACGATTAAGTGATGCGCCTTTAATTTCAATGTTTCAAGAATAATAATTTAAATCGACAAAGATCCAACTGTTCGTTGTCCCGACTTCTACCGTACTCATTTTATAAAAATGCGACTGGCGCGCGTTTGAAATCGGTCAGACTTTTTGCTAGATATGTGTACGGTAAACCTTTCGACTCGATCGATTTGAATGAAAACGAATGCGGTAATGTTCGGCGCAACGCATTCGCATCCCAATCAGCATTTTTGAGTTAAGTCGAATCTTAGGTTGACCCGAAATCGTAGGCGTAAGTAGTGGATAACCGTTCCGATTAGCTCTTTTTAGTCATAGGTTAAAGCTTAAGCTGACCCAAACCTATCCGAAGCCTAAAACAGAACAGAGCAGTTCATGGCTTACATCCCGTTTTTTTCAAACGTTAATAACTTTGCCCAGAACAGCCCGATCACCTTGTTTTTAGGCTTAGGTGGAACCTTAAGCTAGCCCCAACCTAACCTAAGCCTGAAATAGAGGTGTTCATAGTGACCCACATCACGTTTTTTGTGTTAGAAAAAAGCGGGATGCGTTTACTAAATACCGAAATGTTTCATACCATCTCTTCCAAGATTTTTTTCATTCATTCCTTGAGTGGCCTTACGTTGTCGCTGTAAACAACTTTCACTTCTTCAGAGACTTCTACCAATTTTCCAAAAAACAGTATCTACCATTTTGGCCAAGCATAAGCCTAAATGCATCACAGCCAATCAGCATTCATAGAACTTAACTTTTTTCTCATAGAGAATGAATTTTCATCAAGAAGATCCGTCTTCATCGTTTAAAAACTGCTTTTTCGCCATTTGATTGTGTAAAACCAATGCAAATAGATTACTTGAATCTCTTCAATCAAACCCAATATCATGAAGGGCTTTTGGGATTCTCATTATTTTTCATCTATTGAAGCAATTACCATGAAATTGGGAAATATTGATTTGTCGTCGAGTAGTTATGGCGAAAAATTAGGGAACATCTCATATAACATGCGAAACAAGTCATACACAAGTTGTTACGAGATGTTGCCTTGTTTGTTCATGTCTCGAAGTCTTGTGGGGAGAGACGGAAAGATAGAGAGAGAGAGAGAGAGAGAGAGAGAGAGAGAGAGAAAGAGAGAGAGAGAGAGAGAGAGAGAGAGAGAGAGAGAGAGAGAGAGATGACGAGAGAGAGGGAGAGACAGAGAGAGAGAGAGATAGATAGATAGATAGAGAGAGAGAGAGAGAGAGAGAGAGAGAGAGAGAGAGAAAGTGGAGCTGTGACGTAGTTTCTGTTCACCTGGTATTTGTCTCGACCTATTCAAGAATCTAATAATGTTTTCACAACCTTTTTTTCCCTTTTTGGTCTCTCTCTTCCTCTCTCTCTTTCTCTCTCTCCCCCCCTCTCTTTCTATTTCTCTCCCTCTCTTTTTCTATTTCTCTCTCTCTTCACTAACACCAAAATTCTTTCAGCCATACCTCTGTGGCGTAGAAAACCGTTCAAAGCAATGGGCCATTGCACTAGCAAGGATCACAAGGAAGGCAAACGTCTGAATCGACGGATCGACGAACAAATCAAGAAGGACCAGTCGATGAACCTCCGGATCATCAAGTTGCTTCTTCTCGGTGATTTTTCAGTTCTAGCACATGTGATCCTCAGTAAGAACAAAACAAAATTCCTCCGACCTTCTGACTCATAAGAATTTGATCCCAGCTCATTCCTGACACCTCATTATATGCCCGCCATTTTGAGCCATGCAATTTGACTGGATTGCCAGGCGAAAGTTCAATGATTTGCGTCGATCAACGGCTTTGAATCCCAATTTTGAATGAGAATGAGAGAAACTGCGACCGAGAGTATCTCTAGGGACCGGCAATTCTCTCTCTCTATCTCTTTCCCACTGGCCAAATTCGTCAGATTTTGAGTCCCTTCAAGGTTTACAACTTGTGGGACAGAGAGAGATGGCACATGTTTGATCCAAGTGCTAACCCGACGCAAAGTTGCTTCGGTTGACAGATCAAAGAGGCCTTGTGTCTCAACGTTGGCTGCAATGCATCTGGTTC
>OZ022253.1:1847785-1900285 GCA_963978915.1 Caenorhabditis parvicauda
ACTTCCACTGTGACTGGAAAGACAATTTTTGCAAAAAGTCTTCTCCCTTCTCTGTAGTAACCTACCCTCCTCTCTATCCACTCTAAACTTCTGTTCTATCTTACTCTCTATTCCCACCCTCTATCTTTTTCTCCCACCGTTTCCCACCCCCAAGTAGCATTATCCTATCCTCCCTTCACCTGAGCATTTCCCAGATAACTTCTCCTTCAATTGATACCCTATTCGTTCTTTTATTTATCCAACTTTCTTCTTATTGTAGTCGCCTATTGATAGGGACTAGTGGTGTATTAGAATCAGGAGATTTAAAGGATTTATTAACTAATTATCTGTGATGTCTTGTATTGGAGATGTCTTGTGTTGTAGCGGACCCGGAGTTGCGGGGAGTCGAGGACTGATTATACTCAGGCGGCATTTTGACCTGTCACCTTCACGTCACGTCACTTCATTATTATAATACTGTTCTAGATTATAAAGTGGCGTGTTGGCCACTACATCCCCTTTTCTGAACCAGCAAGATACGTCGCATGGTAGAATGGATTCCAAAATTGCACCCGGCAAGATCATCCTCTACTTTGAACTTTTTGAAATGGTTGTGGTCGGTTTCTTCTAAGTCGTAGTGATTCTTACGTCTGCTTTTCCTGTTGTTTTCATCCTGTGTTCTGGTCGGTTCCTTTCTTGTTGCTAGTCCGTCATCCTTCCATGTTTTCATCTTCAATTTCACTATTGGTAGTTTTGGACGCTTACCGCCAGTGCTTTCACAATTACGACTTATTCGTTGCCACATTTTGGATCTTGTGTCGTTGTTCTTGCTGTCCGTGTTGTCCTTGATGTCCGTGTTGTTCTTGATGTCCGTGTTGTTCTTGATGTCCGTGTTGTCTGCGTTTTTCGTTTCTTCCATGATCGGTGTTTCCGTTATGGTTGGTGCTGCTTCCTGTACCGAGTAGTTTCTTATTTCCTTTCCTATTTTTTCCATAGTCCTTGATGCTTCAAGTTCTAGTTGTTCTGAACTTTTCCCTTTGTCAATTATATCGATTTTAAATGTCCATTTGTTCGCTTCTCGACACATCTTCTCTAACCAATCCAACGTTCCCGGCTTCTCGATCTCCATGATAAACGAGTCCACGGCTACTTCAAATGCTCTGATTCTAGCCTCGGCGATTATCCGCGAAACATTACTTCTTTCTTCTAGATAATTGTCTCCTGCTGATTTCATTCTGAAGTATAACATCAATATCTTGTTCAGGAACAAACGCTCTTTGTCGACTTCTTCTCCTGTTCCCTCCATCTTCTTCTTTACGCTTTCTTTTCTGTAGTCTTCTTGTGCTGCCGTATGAGGTCTTACGTTCTTATAGTTCAGTTCTTTCTTCTTTCTTGTGCCTGAGATAGGTCTTCCACGGCCGCCGTCAATGCCTTGTTCAGGTCTTATATGGTAGGGTCTTACGTTCCTGTTCTGCTATCGGTGGTGGTAGTGCTTGTCGCCTCGTTTGGTCGATGCACCACTTGTAGTCGCCTATTGATAGGGACTAGTGGTGTATTAGAATCAGGAGATTTAAAGGATTTATTAACTAATTATCTGTGATGTCTTGTATTGGAGATGTCTTGTGTTGTAGCGGACCCGGAGTTGCGGGGAGTCGAGGACTGATTATACTCAGGCGGCATTTTGACCTGTCACCTTCACGTCACGTCACTTCATTATTATAATACTGTTCTAGATTATAAAGTGGCGTGTTGGCCACTACATCCCCTTTTCTGAACCAGCAAGATACGTCGCATGGTAGAATGGATTCCAAAATTGCACCCGGCAAGATCATCCTCTACTTTGAACTTTTTGAAATGGTTGTGGTCGGTTTCTTCTAAGTCGTAGTGATTCTTACGTCTGCTTTTCCTGTTGTTTTCATCCTGTGTTCTGGTCGGTTCCTTTCTTGTTGCTAGTCCGTCATCCTTCCATGTTTTCATCTTCAATTTCACTATTGGTAGTTTTGGACGCTTACCGCCAGTGCTTTCACAATTACGACTTATTCGTTGCCACATTTTGGATCTTGTGTCGTTGTTCTTGCTGTCCGTGTTGTCCTTGATGTCCGTGTTGTTCTTGATGTCCGTGTTGTTCTTGATGTCCGTGTTGTCTGCGTTTTTCGTTTCTTCCATGATCGGTGTTTCCGTTATGGTTGGTGCTGCTTCCTGTACCGAGTAGTTTCTTATTTCCTTTCCTATTTTTTCCATAGTCCTTGATGCTTCAAGTTCTAGTTGTTCTGAACTTTTCCCTTTGTCAATTATATCGATTTTAAATGTCCATTTGTTCGCTTCTCGACACATCTTCTCTAACCAATCCAACGTTCCCGGCTTCTCGATCTCCATGATAAACGAGTCCACGGCTACTTCAAATGCTCTGATTCTAGCCTCGGCGATTATCCGCGAAACATTACTTCTTTCTTCTAGATAATTGTCTCCTGCTGATTTCATTCTGAAGTATAACATCAATATCTTGTTCAGGAACAAACGCTCTTTGTCGACTTCTTCTCCTGTTCCCTCCATCTTCTTCTTTACGCTTTCTTTTCTGTAGTCTTCTTGTGCTGCCGTATGAGGTCTTACGTTCTTATAGTTCAGTTCTTTCTTCTTTCTTGTGCCTGAGATAGGTCTTCCACGGCCGCCGTCAATGCCTTGTTCAGGTCTTATATGGTAGGGTCTTACGTTCCTGTTCTGCTATCGGTGGTGGTAGTGCTTGTCGCCTCGTTTGGTCGATGCACCACTTGTAGTCGCCTATTGATAGGGACTAGTGGTGTATTAGAATCAGGAGATTTAAAGGATTTATTAACTAATTATCTGTGATGTCTTGTATTGGAGATGTCTTGTGTTGTAGCGGACCCGGAGTTGCGGGGAGTCGAGGACTGATTATACTCAGGCGGCATTTTGACCTGTCACCTTCACGTCACGTCACTTCATTATTATAATACTGTTCTAGATTATAAAGTGGCGTGTTGGCCACTACATTATTCTCACTTTTTCCGCCTTACGGAATAAACTATATATATATATAAAAATGAGTTAGAAGAGGGCAGTAAACGAACTTGTGACGTAATGTCGCATAATTTTTGTATGAATTCCGAGATACTATCGAAACAATTCAAAGATCAAACAAAAATTCTTGCCACTCGATAGCGAAATTTCTCCATATCTTGATCTTAATTTGGCATATCTAGATACAGTTTTTTAGGGAAGTTCCGTAACTCGTACGTATCTTGATGTATCATGGTGCGTATTACTGATTGCCCGAGTCTGTATCTAGCTATGCCAAATTAAGAGCGAGATGTGGAGAAATTTCGCTATCGAGTGGCAAGAACTTTTGTTTGATCTATGAATTGCTTTGATCTGTTGAATTTGATTCCAGTATCTCGGAATTTATACAAAAATTTTGCGACATGACGTCACAAGTTCGGTTCCTGCCCTCTTCCATCTTATTTTTGCAAAAATAAGATTATTTCCAGTCACAGTGGAAGTTAATACGATAAGAACAGATACTATCGTTTCTCCTAGTTCATTCCCAAGTTGACCCAACCTCAGTCAGTCGCGGACCCGCCGCTGGTTGGAAATGACGAGATGTTCCAAGATACATCCTGTTACGTACTAAATTTCATCGCGCAACAAAACTTCCATATCATCGCCCTAACCTTACCATTTGCCTCTTTTTCGAGAGTTATGGAAAAGATACGTAAAAAAATGGCCGATTTACTGATGTTCTGCGTACTTCTGATTGCCTGAGTTGTCCTCATGGACTTTGTGTCAGAAAAAGCGCAAGAGTGATGAGTTTAATTATGAAAACAATAGATTGTCTACCTCTCAACCTCATTGCTTACCAAATTTCTTGTGAGCGCCTTTTTTTGAAACATGTCTTTTTTGCTAAGTTTTTAGAATCTTGTGTGAGGTACTAGGTTAGTATTCGGCTGACATGAAGAAAAGCCGAGAGAAACAAGTGTACGCGTTTTTTTGAAACAGACGATTTCCAAAGATGACTTTTGGATCAGATTAAGCGCTTTAAATAGGAACCAAGTTTGCACAAAAAGGGTTAATTAAAGCGGAGGAAGATAAACAAGTTTGAGTTTTCATTAGATTTTGCAAAGCCAATCTCAATGATTTCTCATTTTTCCTCCATAAACTAGGTAAAAATGATTTCCGAGACAAGAAAACAACACATAGAAACAAAGTTGAGAACAGGAATGTAGGACATTAGGACGGAACCTAATAAGCGTAAGCAAAAACCAAAAGAAAAGCAACTAATATTTATTCACACATCCGTAAAATTTCACATTTTCCAATTTCTGCAAGAAGCTTCCACTTTTCCACTTTCGTCTTGACGATGACGTTGTCGAGCGCTTCTATCACTGTCTTTTTGAAGTCACCATCGCATTCGATGGCAGCCACGAGGATGGGGAGCCTGAAAAACAATTGTAAGAAATATGAAATGAACTTCGTTTTAAAATTTTTAATAAAAATCTTTTTTTTAATTTTCTAACTCCTAGTTATAGAAGCGCTTTGACTAAAGTTTTAACAACTTCATCACTTATTCCAATTCTTCAGGAAAAATTCATAATGCACAGTGTATCAAGATCAAAAACATCAATTGGGGGCGGAGTCTCAAAAAAAAGATCGAGTCAGTCTACCCCACATATCTAGCAAAAAGTCTGACCGATTTCAAACTCGCGGGAGTCGCATTTTTGTAAAATGAGTACGGTAGGGTCGGACTCTCACAACGAACAGTTAGATCTTTGTGGATTTAAATTATTATTCTTACTTTCAGTCCATTGAAATTGAAGGCGCATTACTTAATCGTTCATGCATTTCAAAGCGAAACTGCTACGGTAACTAAGTAACTGATTTACGGAGGTCAGACTTTTTTACAGGTAGAGGAAGATATGTGTACCCCAATCAAATCCATATAATCTTGTCTTAATGGAACGAGAGCTATTTTTTAAAGTTATTTAAACATTTTTAGAGGCGACTAACAAGTATTGTCATCGAAAATGTAACTGAACTCTCGTTTTGATAACTTTGCAAGTTAGAGATTGGCCAGGTGATACACTGCACTCCTAGGCACAGGCATAAGACATTATAACCGCTTCGCAACCGCTCTGCCGGCCTCCGCTTTATTTTCGATAGTGTTTTTACCTTAATAAATATTTTACTTGACATAATGAACGTTGCGGACTGTTCCAAACAATAGTTATACCTACTTTAAACATTTTTCCGTTACGATTTCTAAATCTGGGATGAAAAAAGCAGGAAAAGTAAAATTTTTTGAACTACAGTAACTGAAATTTGATCTACTCTATCGATTTGCTTTGCTTACACTTTTCAACTGCGTTTGCCGCAGTGTGCACTGTGAAACGACAGTTCAATTTAAACAATTGAATTTTGCCATAATTAAAAAAATACCTTTTCAAAATTTCCACTACCAGGACGAACGAGGCAGTCTCCTCAAACGATTTGCCTCTTGCGACCTCTCTTCTCAATGTTTTTTCGATGAATGGCCAGACGTCTTTTAGAAATTTGCGGTGCACAAAATTCCCGGACACTTCTGCCATTCGTGATACTACCTGAATTCTAACAATAGGATATTGAGAAGAAGGGAAAATGAGAAGGGATAGGGTCGGAACCGAACCTGTGACGTCATTTCACAGAACTCCGAGATAACGCAATTCAAAGACAAAAAGAACATCTAAAGCTCCAGGAACTTAGCGCACGGGGAGAAATTGCGGATAATAACATGGTGCAAAAAATTCTACACGGAAAAGTTGAGATTAATCCTGAAGACTTCTTTAAAATTACAGAGTCAAGAACAAGAGGTACCTCGCGGAAACTCTCTTACGACTTACCAAAGAAAAAGATCCGAGAATACGCATTTGTACCTCGTGCAGTTGAATCGTACGACGCTCTTTCAAAGAAGAATAGAATCGAAACATAATTTTATGACTTAACGAATTTTACACATCTTTGACATATATATTTTTCTCCTTCTTTTTGTATATCTTTCACTCTCGCCTTCCGGGAATAAACTATCTATCTAACATTCTCTGTTTTCAGTGAATAAAGTACGCTTTTTTCGAAAAAAAAAAGAAGAAACAGATTGTAACTTCAAGTAACTTTTCGAGAAAAACTGGGTTCACTGATGAATTTAGAAAGAAAAAACAGTCTTGAAACACATTTTTGGTGGATTTTGAAGATTATTTCAAGAAAAGTTGCGAAAAAAACCTCAAGGGCAGCACATACTGCAATCGGCTCATCACTGTGAATTATAGTTACCAAGGTCTGCCAATTTTGATGCACCATTGGGAGCACTGCATCCGAGTTGAAACGAAGTAGGTGCAGACCTGAAATCTTGCTGTAAGCACATTTGTTTATCAGGAAAATTGTAAAAGGCACCCTGGCGGACCGGCACCTCGGCACCATCAAGTCTGCCATGGTGGGAGTGGTACCACTTTTTGCAATTTGGCACCACTGTTCGGTGAGAGTGATGCCAAGGACGCCGAGTGGTGCCGTGCTGCCAAATTGTAAAAAGCACCCTGGCGGACCGGCACCTCGGCACCATCAAGTCTGCCATGATGGGAGTGGTGCCACTTTTTGCAATTTGGCACCACTGTTCGGTGAGAGTGATGCCAAGGACGCCGAGTGGTGCCGTGGTGCCAAATTGTAAAAAGCACCCTGGCGGACCGGCACCTCGGCACCATCAAGTCTGCCATGATGGGAGTGGTGCCACTTTTTGCAATTTGGCACCACTGTTCGGTGAGAGTGATGCCAAGGACGCCGAGTGGTGCCGTGGTGCCGAATTGTAAGAGGCACCCTGGCGGACCGGCACCTCGGCACCATCAAGTCTGCCATGATGGGAGTGGTGCCACTTTTTGCAATTTGGCACCACTGTTCGGTGAGAGTGGTGCCGAGGGCGCAGAGTGGTGCCGTGGTGCCAAATTGTAAAAGGCACCCCGGCGGACCGGCACCTCGGCACCACTGCACCCTCGGCAATTTTTTTTTAAAAATCGAAAAATTTTTGTGAATTCAATTCAGAATCTGACATTCGATTCTGACGTCATCGTCGACGACATTGTCGGTGACGTCGTCAAAAAAATTTTTTGGCAATATACCCATGCCTAGTGCCGAGGTGCCGGTCCGCCGGGGTGCCTTTTACACTTTGGCACCACGGCACCACTCTGCGCCCTCGGCACCACTCGGCGTCCTTGGCACCACTCTCACCGAACAGTGGTGCCAAATTGCAAAAAGTGGCACCACTGTTCGCGGCACCACTTCCATCATGGCAGACTTTATGGTGCCGAGGTGCCGGACCGCCAGGGTGCCTTTTGCAATTTGCCCTGTAGTTCAAAAATTTTACTTTTCCTACTTTTTTTCGCCCCAGATTCACAAATCGTTACGTAAAAATGTTTGAAGTAGGTAAAACTATAGTTGGAAACAGTCCGCAACGTTCAATATGTCTAGTGAAACATTTTTTAAAGTACAAACACTTTCGAAAATGAAAGCGGAGGTCGGCAAAGCCGTTGCGAAGCGGTTTTATTGTCTTATGGCTTTGACGAGGTATGCATTTAGGTAAATATGTACATATGAAAAGTTGAGCAACTTTCGTAAAATGTTTTGAGTTTGAAAGATCGTTAAAATATTTCAGAAAATTTCGCAAAAAAGTCTTTGGAGCTCAATTCTAATTACATGTTTCATCTGCAATATTATTTTCCGATTGATACCCGTCAAACAATCGAAAATACTAAACGGTCCGAAAAATAGAATCACCTAAAAACATTAGAAAGCAGTTTCGGATTGATTTGCAACTTTCAGTAATATCGGAAAAAAACATTTTTATTCATTCAAATCAAATTTCTCCACTCTACATGGAAACTGTTAATGAATGAAAAAAACGAAAATAAATGTGAAGTGGAAAAATTCGACTTTGACAGGTTTGAAAAAATGTTTTTTATTGCGCTGTTATGTCCTATGTTTTCTTTATTTTCAAGCAGTACATAAAATGTTTTCTTCGACGTCTCTGAAAGTTACAGACGAATCCGAATATCCCAGGTTGATATACGCCAGAGATTTCAGCGTTCGTATCTTTATGGACGGTACTGTATTTTGTAAATAAACCAAAGAAACCTTCGGAAACAATTCTCATCACAGAGATTCTGACGGGGAGTAGACTCGATGATAAGAGATGCTTCGTTCTTCTCAGTACTTCCTCTCCGCTTTTCACTTCGTCAGTCCACTCGGGCTTCGATTCCATTGAATCTTCTTCTTGGTCAATCTGAAACTTAAAAGAAAATGAGAAGGTTATCGGGATCCAAGGTTGACATCTTTTTTAAGCAGGCCGCACACCTCGGCAAAGGCATAAGACCATAAAACCGCTTCGCAACCGCTTTGCAGACCTCCGCTTTCATTCTCGAAAGCGTTTGTACTTTAAAAAATGTTTTACTTGACATAATGAACGTTGCAGACTGTTCCAAACGATAGTTTTACCTAATTCAAACATTTTTACGTTACGATTTGTGAATCTGGGACGAAAAAAAGTAGGAAAAGTGAAATTTTTTGAACTACAGTAACTGAAATTTGATCTACTTCATCGAATTGCTTTGCTTACACTTTTCACCTGCGTTTGCCGCAATGTGGGTCGAACAATGAAGTTATTTTGTAGAAAATTTTTGCGAGTTTCTTGTTTCAAACGAGATATTTTAATGTAAAAATAACTTTCTCAAACTCATCACATGAGCCAGAAAAGCACTAAAAATATGGATAAAGTATCGAAAACAACTGGTAGTGTGATTGAATAGTACGATTTGGAGAGAAAATATTCTGCTTGTAGAAAAGGCGCAAAAAATTTCTACACTAAAAGTTCCTAAAATTTTATTATGAACAAAATTAGCTAGGTCTCAACTTTGGATCCAAATAAAGTTCAAGGTGAACTCTTGTTGAGAAAAAAACATGAACAGATTACAAGGAGTAAACGTTCAGCGCAAATTCAACTACATCGGCAACAGATTGGTTTCAAAATGTTTAATTCAATTTACGAGACATCGTTAGTGGTACAACTAAAGAAAATATGAACCTATTTTTTGCATAACAGAGTTGCACAGAATTCCGACTCCCGCCGTTTTTTTCACTTCCGACTTCCGTTTAACAAATTCTACTTCCGACTTCCGTCAAAAAATTTTTTTCGTTAAAAATAACGAAAAGACCGTGAAATCGTTTCTACTCAGTCTGGAATTGACATTCACCTGTTGAGAATGAGCGGATATACAATATCTCTGGGTTTTTTCCTACTTTTTTGCACTCCTCATGGTGTAACAAGATAAAAAAATAGAGTGGGGGTAGAGTTTCAAAAAAAGGCGCGAATCACTCGACCCCAATCAATAGATTTGATTTCACGCTACGGATGACCGCTTTGCAGCCGTCTATTGGTATTTTTAACCATTTATTCCATACTATTTTTTTTCTCGACTTGAAAATTTTGCAAGTAGGCGATTTTTGACCAACCATCCTTGGTGGTCCCACCCCCGTTACGCCCATTTTTGGAATGGCCGAAAGTGTTACACCGTGCTCCTGACTACCTTTGAAAAATTCTACTTCCGACTTCCGTTTTGAAAAATTTTACTTCCGTGCAACTCTCTCTGCATAATCATATCTTGCAAAATTTTCAGTTTGAATCAAACTTTTGTGTAAATATAAAAGATACCTCTTCCGGCTTGGACTCTGGGAACCAGCGATTCAATGCTTTCACATAAGAATGTAGAGCTCTGAGCAAGGAAATCGTATTCTTCTGTAGGATGAAATTTTAATCGTTTTTGAAACCAACAAAAACCTGTTCGAAGATGTCCAACGCGTGAAGTACTTTTTGAGCGATGAGCCATGAGTCATTGAACATAACAGCATTCTGGCAGTGGTCCAAAAATGCAGAGAATACGAGGGCACCGCGTCGATGATCCGACTCAGAATCGGAGGCTAAGGCTACTGCGTTCACGACATATGCGCCATAGTGGGCAGTAATTTCAGGTACTGTCATTTTGAGATCCTTAGAGAATGTTTTTATTCTTCTTTAATTTTTTCTGAAAAATTTTGCACTTAAAAACGAAAAAAACCTTGGCGAGTACTGTCAAAGCGAATTCTGCACTTTCTTGTACAATCCATGTCGATTCTGTAGAATAAAGTAGTAGTGCGTTGATGGTTCGAGTGAGAAGCTGAACTTTAGCATCAAAAATAAGAAAATACAAAAGAAATGATTTTAAAAAAGAGAGCGAGGGAGAGAGAGAGAGAGAGAGAGAGAGAGAGAGAGAGAGAGAGTAAGTGTGAAAGAGAGAGAGAGAGTAAGTGTGAAAGAGAGAGAGAGAGAGAGAGAGAGGTTGGCGAAAAAAATCAGCAGTCCGAGCATAGTGAGGATTAGCTGCTGGTCTAGTCATATGCACAGCTAAAACAGCTATGGGTGCGGTGGCTCGCTCAGAAATGAAGTAGGAGATGTAGTGGCATAACGGTGGGCATGAGAAAGAGAGAGCGGGGGAGAGAGACAGAGACAGAGACAGAGAGAGGTTGGCAAAAAAAAATTCAGCAGTCCGAGCGTAGTGAGGATTAGCTGCTGGTCTAGTCATATTCACAGCTATAACAGCTATGGGTGCGGTGGCTCGCTCAGAAATGAAGTAGGAGATGTAGTGGCATAACGGTGGGCATGGGAAAGAGAGAGCGGGGGAGAGAGAGAGGGGGAGAGAGAGGGAGAGAGAGAGAGAGTGAGAGAGAGAGTGTGTGTGAGAGAGAGAGAGAGAGAGAGAGAGAGAGAGAGAGAGAGAGAGAGAGAGAGAGAGAGATGATTATCTTTTGTCAATATCGAAAGTTTGTCTTGAAGAAAAATTACCTTAAACTTTGCTTTAGGACTTTCAATCAGTTGCAGCAACTCGACCAGGCAATAACACAACAATGCTACCAGAACCGACTCATGGTCGAGGTGACTTGTCGTTGCTGAAATCTTTCGTTACACTGCTTTTCCAGCACCAAACATCCGGAATTCTAATTCAACAATAGTGAAATCGAGTTCTTGAAAATACTCTTCTGAATAGAACATTATCAATTTTGTGTCGACCATTTTCTCATGGACGCAGGTCGATCCGTGTCCAATAGGTTGGCTTTTAATAATCACAAATTTCTCATAAACCAGAAAGTATTCACAGTGGTGATTTCAACGATGTTATTTTTTTGATGAATAGTCAAAGGATTTTTCGAATTAGGAAGCTTTTTAACGGAAGAAATTTGTTTGTTTTCTAATTTCAATTAAAAACGAAGGATCCTCCGCCCACTTTGTCCCGCCCTCTTTTGGTGAGGTGTGTGTTAGTTCTTTGCTTTAATCAATCGGTCACCACTTGCCCGCTGGGGTCAACGCCTGTTATTGCATTGGTTCCAACAGCATTGGCATTAGTTATAGTGAGAAAAAAAGAGAGAAAAACAGCGAAGACGTTGCCTCTAAAAACCACTTCTTCTTCCAATCAAAAAAGGTTAAATATGCGATCCTGTTATGAAAAAAAGGAGAAATGGCACTGAGCGTACCCAGGACTACCTACTTGTCTTCAATATTAAGAACTGAACCTAAATAGGTAGGAATCTCTGATGAATACTGATGAATGTTTTGAATTTCATTGAATTCATTAGGAATGAAGAAGCGTATTTTCATCGTGAACAAAAATACCTTTCACAACATCATCGTTGACGTTTTCCACGTCGTGCTTCTCCATAACTTCGAGTAGATAGTGTAGAAACGACGTGACCAGCACTTCATCCGACTTCTGTTTCTTTTCGAGACAAAATGAGAGAAGGAGAGCGACGGAAACCTTTCTCTGCGTTGAACTTGAGCCAAACTCTTCTTGAATAGTTTCCAGAATCTAAAATTTATTCTGATTCATACGTTGGGAAAATAATGATGAGAATATGTGAGGTCTAACTGGTTCCAGGGTTTTCTACTACGCTGAAAGCGATATACAGTGGCGGACATAAACATTTCCACTTTTGGTTTTTTTGGTAATATCTCAGTCATAAGTTGTCCGATTGCTTTCAAATTTTCACAGATATTTGTTTGTACATTTCTAAATTCAGTCAACTTGATAAATTGTTGATAAATCTCAAAAAAAAACATAGTGATCATTTTCCCCATACATTTCCTAAGTCGACTTCGACGTTAACCTGAATTCACTTGAATTCAGAGCTTGTGAGAGGCCAAAATATCGGAAACTATTGAACACTTATTGACTTAGTGTTTTGAATCATGAGAACATCACATATTCCAAACATGGACTCCAGAATCCAAATTCGTAGACTTAATAAGTGAGGATTTCACTTCGCATGAGTTTTTGTTTTTTTTTTCTAAGAATCTGGATTTTGTTTTTATTTTCTATTGAATAAAGCTTGAAAAAACCTATACGCATGGTTTGAGTTGAGTACTGGTGACAGTCGTCTCACAATTAACATATCCTTCTACCGAAACAGACATCGCGTGAGTCGGTTTGAGTGTTCGGAGTTGTCATCTTGATTGAAAATGAAGCTCCATTTCAAAACTCCAAAAACAAAAAAGGAGTGTTTTATGTCAATGAACTAGTTCCCAAATCATCTTTTTCATAATTTCAAAACTCGTGACTTTACCGTTGACTTAATGAGCACTGGAGTAGCCCTATAATAACGTCATAAAAAAGGAAATTAACTACTTTTTTAAAAGATTTAACAAATTCGTTAAACGTTAAACGTTAAATTAAAGGTTTTCCCACTTTTGACAGATCCTTTGAACGTTAAGTTAACAGTTTTTCCAATTTTCACGGAACTGTTAATCGTTAAATCGAATTTAACGAAAAATTTAGGTAAAAGTCATGAGTATACCTCAAATTTCGTACCATCCGCAATGAGAGTACAGATTTTTGAGATCTGATCGAAGGAAACTTGATTCCGGAGTGGAAAGCGACGCAAGAAGTCTGAAATGGAAGATTCAGGAATGCTTTTTCGATAAAATTCCAACCATTTCTCTTGGATGCCGTTTCACTTTTTGATATCAGCATGCGCTGAATGTCAACTTCAATCGATGCAATCAATGCTCGTAAGAGATTGGATAAAGGTGCAGAATGAGTTGTTGCCAACGTCCAAAGAGCGTCCTTCTGACGTTCCAGAATGGAAGTGAGCTGGAAACTGAAGATAAGAAAACCTTTTTTTTATTCATGCATAGAACTTGCGCGTTCGATGCCTTCATCAATAATATCAAGTCCAATGGCATTAAAACAATTACCTACTACCAATTGACATACAGATTTTCTGAAGACACTATCAACTGGAACATCTAAATGTACTTTCAAATCTGAATATCGAGAATGAACGCCAACGTCACTAAACACCTATGAATACTATTTTGAGTGATATTCAAATCTCTTTCACCCTTGCGAAATTCAAAAGGTACTACAATCATTCTCATTGTTACCTTTCTGATTTCTCAGACACATGTTTTTCTTAAACTCTTGAACATTCTTCTTGACTCATGGGTCTGCGGAACCTCTGAACAAGAAAAAATGAAATTACTTTTTTCCATGTACCAGAGAAGTAAAACCTTGTGAGATTTCGTGCTAAACAAACTTTCTCACCCTAGTCTTACATGATAAAACTGCGAAAACGACAAATTCGATATCTATTATAACGTCTCCAATGTGGTTAAAAACCCTGGAACCTACTCTTTATTTCTAGTTTCGTGGGTTCTTGGAAGCATTCAAATGCGAGTAATATTTACTGTGTTTCATATCAACTAATTTTATTGCTTCTAAGAATAAATTATGGTGTAGAATCTACTCTAGTGGAACTTTTTCTTACCTTTGAAAACGCTTATTTGCATAGTTTGCCATTCAAGAAATTTTTTTTCTCTATTCATAAGTCTTAAACAAGATAATTCGATTGAAATTTTTGTATGCACTGGGAGAGTGCAATGATCTTTACAATTGATTGCGTCTTGGAAGAATTTTTATGTAAGTCCATTAAATTGCAACGAAAATTTAATGAAACAGTTTTTTTGTTGATAGATTTGATAGATTAATGAAAAACTACCATTTTTAACGCCTCGGGACATCTTGTTCCTCTTGTTGAACTTGGAAGGGAGATGATCAACTGCTCTAGTTTCTCGAAAAGACGTGTATTATAGAAGTTCCTGCTTCGCTTTTCTAGAATCGCTTCGAGACGAGAAACTGAACCTCTGACACTGAAAATGGAACTCAATCAACTTTTTTTAAATCAAAAAAAACCTTTCAAAATCATCCTCACACAGTAAAAGAATCAAGTCTAGCGCAGCCACATTCAACGACTTCCCAAAACTTTCAGAGCAACTGAAAATTTATTCTCATTCAACAGCATCTATCTTCAGTACCTTTCAAAAACGGTCAGAAACAGATCGACGAGGCTAGTTCTGATAAGTTCCGACTTGTGAACTGCTAGGATGGCCGAGATTGTCAGAATCTTGAAAAGAATTGAATTTCAGTAATGGATAATTGAAAAACTACCTGTTCTTTGACGCTGGAACACGTTTCTGATCGCCACTCGACAGTTCGGTTAACCAGCAATCTTCTGATTTTGGGATCGACATCATCAATACATGACTCGTGTGTGAATGTAGTATCTCCAAGTCCTTCGGTTACACACGTTGCGTAAAGCTGAAATTCATACGATTATGATTGACTGAAGAAAATATCTAGTTAAACCTGCTAAACGTGAACAAAACTATGGAAAAACCAAAAAAAACAGAAAAATTCATACCAAACTCACGAGGGAATGCCACCAAGGGGCCACGAAATTATGCATTCTGCCTGGTCTCCTAGGTTTTCGAATATGGTGAAAATGATAGGACCGGTCTCAAAAGTTGCTTCATCGACCTGGTTTTTGAGTTACGGTCGATGTCATTTTTACATGTAAATTTGCAAGAAATCGCGTACACCCTCGTTTCTGCGCATCAACGCAAGGTTGTTTCAAAAATTTCGTGTTTCGTCGCCTAGTGGTTAAGATCTAGGACTCACGCTATTGCTTTTGCGGGTTCGATTCCCATCAAGTACCATTTCGTTTTGCTTTTTAATGTGAGTTGTAAATTTTCAAAAAAACAGGTTCTAAAGTTGTCCTCACTGCTTCTATGGTTCTTGATTCGTGAGTTTGCAGTTACTTTAAAATCTGTGAATCAGTTATTAACTACCAGCAGATATTCTTCGCTTCGCTTGGGCTGCTGGAGTTATTGCGCTAACGCTCCAAAACGTTTTTTTTTAAAAATAAATTTACCATTCATTCATCCCTATCTCTCTCTCTCCCACTCTCTCTCCCACTCTTTCTCTCCCACTCTTTCTCTCCCACTCTCTCTCCCACTCTCTCTCTCCCACTCTCTCTCTCCCACTCTCTCTCTCCCACTCTTTCTCTCCCACTCTTTCTCTCCCACTCTCTCTCCCACTCTCTCTCCCACTCTCTCTATCCCACTCTCTCTCTCCCACTCTCTCTCTCCCACTCTCTCTCTCTCTCTCTCTCTCTCTCTCTCTCTCTCTCTCTCTCTCTCTCTCTCTCTCTCACTCCCCTCTCTCTCTTGACACTAGGTAACATATCAGGTTAGAAAGATGAAAACATAGGAATTCTAATGGAAAAGCAGAACAAAATGGTACTTGATGGGAATCGAACCCGCAAAAGCAATAGCGTGAGTCCTAGATCTTAACCACTAGGCGACGAAACACGAAATTTTTGAAACAACCTTGCGTTGATGCGCAGAAACGAGGGTGTACGCGATTTCTTGCAAATTTACATGTAAAAATGACATCGACCGTAACTCAAAAACCAGGTCGATGAAGCAACTTTTGAGACCGGTCCTATCATTTTTACCATATTCGAAAACCTAGGAGACCAGGCAGAATGTATAATTTCGTGGCCCCTTGGTGGCATTCCCTCGTCAGCAGGGACATTGATCCGTTCGAAAACAAACTGTGAAAGGCTTTCAAAAATAATTCCGAAAGTTATGTAAAAGAAATGGGCAAATAGTAAATCGCATACCATCGCTTCCTGCAACCCGCTTTCAAAAATGGAATGCGATAACTTTTTTCGCATCGCATGAACACCTCTTTCTAGGCTTAGGTTAGATTCGGGTCAGCTTGACGTTCAACCTAAGCCCAAATACAAGGTGATTGGGCTGTTCCGACCAAAGTTACAGACGTTTGAAAAAAACGGGATGCGATGGGATGCAATTTACTAATTGCCAAAGAAATGCTCATCGTCATAAATTATGAATTCATGTTTCATTTTCAATATTATTATCTGACAAAAATACGTTCAATATTTTCGGATTCATTTCTTTTTTCATAAACATTTCAACACGTCGACTTTCCGAACGCTCCGACTTCAATGATTTCACACATTTCGGTAGTATTGGCACATTAATAACATATTTTACATTTTTTAACCAGAAAAATTACCTCGACAGAAGATATTTTCACCGACAGATTGTCATTCGGATCAGTTTTTATGATGTTCAGGAGCTTTGATAGAACTCCCGGGATAATGGTAGAAATTGACTGCTTTCTCGTTCCCGACAAAGAGATGAGCGATTGAAGTGAGTTTGCAGCTTTTTTTCTGAAAGCTTTCTGAGAGTGTATGACAAAAGTTCTTCACACATCTATTCTGATTCGCAGAAAAGATCAAAGTGAATAATGAGAACAATTTTGAAGTGTCCAAATAATTTCTAACAGGAAAATTTTCCTTTAAAGCAAAAAATCAAATAGTAAAGTTTCAAAATAAACCTAATTTCAGGATCGCAGTCGCCTTCCAGTACAGTCAGCAGTTCTGTTACCAACTTACTCAAAAGTACAATGTTTTTGGGGTGGAAAAAATCTGAAAAAATGCCGTTTGATCTTAAAAATTTGTACAAACCTTCGTGAATTTTACAGCTTTTGGATGCGAACTCAAGTAATTTGCTTAAAAACTCAGTTTTTGCATTGACACTCTTCCATTCACCAAGCGAGTACGTGAAGATTGGCAGGACGTGATGAGATTTCAGTGAACGGATCTGAAAAACACCATATTCATAAAGTCTACAGCACCTGGGTCTCGTGGAGTATTTTTCTGGATATCTAAATTTGAAAGGGAACTCTCATGTGCCAATTTCAACTTTTCTCTAGAAGTTACAGAGATATTCAGACCCGTTGAATTAAGCAGAGCTTCGAATTAAAATTCAATACAACTAGGAAATTCCACTACCGTTAAAGTGGAAATTGAAATCCTGTAGCTACTCTTCTCAAAAATGCACTGACAAAAAAACCTACATTTTCTGGATCATCAATAATCAACAAAATCTTCTCGACCACATGGACGATGGACATCCGTACATTCCGACCATCGCTTTTGGTCAACATCGGGAGGGCAAGGAGGACAGCCGCCGCTGCAGCAATTCCTTCATCGCGGTCCGAAATTTTCGAACCATCTGAACTATTAGTAAGTAATGGATTGCACTCGAAGTAGAACTTACGTTCTAGAGTGTCAGAGAGCAGGGTGATCAACTTTTCAGGGTCACCACCATGTTTTTGAATCGATATGATCGTTGCGACCGACTCGTGAATGGCTTGGAAGAATGACCCGTTAGACATCTTGAGTACAACGTTATCAGACCTTATCAATAAGATGTTCGTGAGATGATAGTATAATACGAAGTATGAAAGCAGGTCAAAATGATTCAGAAGTTCGAGGAAAATGAGACATTTAGAAATGCTGGAGGCATGTGGATAATGCAACGTGTGAAAAATGAGAAAGATACAGTGAATGAGTGCGAAGGTTTTGGATATAAAAACCGTTACGTTTTCCGTGAAATATTTCAAACAGAACCATTCGAAGACAATAGTTCATATTTCAGACAGAACCATTGGAAGACAAAAACTCAGATTTCAGTGAGATTTCCATGAGAGTTTCGTGAGATTTCCGTGAGAGTTCTGGTGATAAGTTTTAATTCACCGGAACTTCATCGGAATTCTCAAAAATTTTTTTAGAGTCAAGAAATAAAATTTCTGGGACAGCTAGAATGACGAGGACTAGCGAAATAACGACGTGTGGACAAGATGCGTTAGAGCTACTCAAATCAGAATTACATTGTTGCACCAAGAATGTTTGACTGTTCATTCGATATGACGAAACTGTGAAAGTGTGAATTCAAAAAAGAAAAGAAAGTCTGCAGAACTTCGTCAGGAATGCAGATAAAACATAAACTTTTCGTCAATTTAACATTTCACTATTTTGCTTTCGTTCACGTTTTTCATTGTTCTTTCATTCATATTCGAACATTCCGTTCATCATTCACAGTAGTACTATCAATTTATTCAAGACTCTCTCATAGCAGTTCTTCTGTATTCATTTGAATTCAAGAATCATTAGAAAAATTAAATTTTTATTGTAATTTTAAATTTTATAACTAAAGTTCTCTATTTAGCGCAATTACAAACAAAAAGAAATAGACAAAGACCCGTTATTATTGGTGACTGGGGGACTGTATTTTACAGATAAGGATTGGGTAACATATCACATTGGGAAGGGGGCTAAAATCTCGCAACTTGTCGGCTTCGCCCGACGTTGTAGAAGTTGTCTGTGATAAGGTCCGTGTAGTCGGCTGGTCTGAACACTTGGCCAACTGCCCACTTCAGGATTTCCCCTCCTTTCGCCGTGATCGGAGCGGTCTGAACACAACATTTAGGAGTTAGTTGAACGTTCCACTTCTTCTGATTTAAATCAACAGAAACTCACTTCATGGTACGAGACGAGGTCAAATAGTTGATCATGAACCACTTGGTTCGTGCCCAAAAACTGGTACCCTTGTGGTATCTTCTCAACCAGAAAGTGTTTGAATGAGCCATCACCGACGACATAGGAGACGGTGTAACTGAAAGTTCGTTTCTATATCAACTATCACGACTATCTTGATTTTGATGATTCGCACCAGAGTTGCATGGAAGTAAAATTTTTCAAAACGGAAGTCGGAAGTCGAAAGTTAATTTTTCGAACGGAAGTCGGAATACGGAAATGGATTTTTTCAACGGTAGTCGGGAGTGCAAAAAAGTTGGAAAAAACTCAGATATATTGTATATTCGCGCATTCTCAAAAGGTGATAGATCAATTCCAGACTGAGTAGAAACGATTTCACGGTTTTTCGTCATTTTTCACGAAAAAATTTTTTTGACGGAAGTCGGAAGTGAAACTTTTTCACGGAAGTCGGAAATCGGAAGTGAAAAAAGGGCGGAAGTCGGAATTCGGAAAGTGCAACTCTGATTCACACTATGACTTACGTTTTACTGAGTTATTTCATAGTCAGAAATTTTCAATGGATGATTTATGAAATAAAAAAATTACCCCCATATTCTCTCCGATACTCTCACGAGGAACGACCCGGTTGGCTTTCCTTGCAGTAAGATTTCTGCCTGCTCTCTTGATATAATTCCTAAATTTCTGTTTTATGTACAAGTCTCGCTTAACTCATTGTATGAGTTTCAAACTTACCATGGAACCACGGGGCGGGAGCCTTCGTCTTGGGGTCTAGGCCCGTGCCACGTGGTAACTCCTGGTTTTTGAACCAGTCGACGATAACCGCGCGGGATTTTGGTTTCGGCGGACGAGGGAGATTCTTGCTGGAATATGTTACTGTAGAGGTGGAAAACACTAACTTTAAGGACAACCAAGTCAACCTAGTGAAAACTTCTTCTCCCAAGATTACTCAACACATATCTTCCTCTACCTGTAAAAAAGTCTGACCTCCGTAAATCGGTTACTTATTACTGTAGCAGTTTCGCCTTGAAACACAAGAACGATTAAGTAATGCGCCTTTAATTTAAATGGACTGAAAGTAAGAATAATAATTTAAATCCACAAAGATCTAACTGTTCGTTGTGAGAGTCCCGACCCTAGGGTAGGCCTACCGTACTCATTTTACAAAAATGCGGCTGGCGCGCGTTTGAAATCGGTCAGACTTCTTGCTAGATATGTGCTCAATTCAAATCCCCAACACTTTTCTGTATTTGCAAACACGTACATAGCTTCCCGGAGACTTGTTGCGTTCGTGTCTTTCAAGGCTGGTAGAATGCTGGTACTGGTTCTTATCAGCTGACGGTGTTGCTCCCTCGCTTTTTGTGCCATTTCTCTCATGGCCGTTTCAGCTTCACGGGCTTTTCTTTCTGAAACTTCTCTGTGAGAGTGGCTTCATACTCATTAAAAGTCTTCCTGTTTTATCAAGATTTAGCTCCTCACAAAAGTTCTCTACCAACCTTTACTAAACAGTATATCTATAGAGTGTTAAGATGTAAGTAAAGTACTGTAAATCGAGATTAGTAACTTAATGATAGTTTTTGTCGCCGTTATGTCGCCATTCAATGTGGCTAAGTATAGCCGACAATACGATGCACACCGAGCTACAGGTGATCGTTATCGATTAGACGCGTTGCACGCAAGTTATATTGAAGAAAAATTCGCTATATGGCGCGATCGCACATCAATATTTTTTCATTCTTTGTCCTATTTTTCTTATCTTAACAAGCGCATTTGTTTTGCCGATTGCTATTGAAAAACTGCAAATCGTGTAACTTTCCTTCGTAACTAGCTTTTTATCATGAATTTTGAAAAAAAACCTTTGAGGAAAAGTTTTTAAACTACAGTAACTGTGATTTGATCTACGATGATGTAGGATTTACGGAGGGGCGGGGTTTGTGCTAGCTGCTTATTGGTCGCCTCCCCTTGCTGCTCGATTCGACACTTTTCTACTGCGATTAGCACAGTGTGCGACTTCGGTGGGGTACACCGAAAAGCGACAAAAATATCATGGAGTTACTATTCTCGATTAGGGAGTGTAATAACTTCATGTGTTATTGGTTTAATCACCAATTAATATTTAAAAAAAAAAGTTAAAACGCTCACGTTGTTCCTCCCATTCGGCGCGTCTCCTTGCTTCTTCTGCCTCCGCTTCCCTTTGAAACCGTTCTCTTTGCTCCTATAAGACGAAAATAGGGAAACATCTAGATTCTCGGTTATAAAAGTTTTCTTCACATCAGATCCGTACGATTACGTTCAGAATTGTTACAATTTCTGGGATTTTGGAAATCATTATAAAAGTACCAGAATTATGACTACTCCAAGTCACCACGATAATGTGCGAACAAGTCGCACTAAATAAAGCAAATGAAGAACGGCAAGCGAGTTTTGACCGACCGCAAAGTTATTGACCTATCACCAATTTGCAGGTTGGTCAGCTGACCCGCGAAGCCCGTTGTCATCTAGCAGAATCTCCCACAGATTGACAATCAAATCGAGCAAATGCAAATAGGAGAGCATCAAGCTCAAGGTATCCGCAATCTCATCTATGAAGCCACCGAAAACGGGGCCGTGTCGGCAATAGTGGAAGTCAAGCAGGTTAAGGAAGAGATATGTCAAGAACTGGTGAGTTACCTATTCAATACCAATTGACGATGTACACTTTCAGACAGCGGTGATTCATCAACGAGTTGATTGTTTAGCTACGCATCTGATCAAGACAGCTCAAAGACAGTTCGAGGAGCTGAGAGAAGCAGTACGTCAAATGGAGGAAATGATGAAAGTCCGACTGCCAGAAGTCAATCATTGCTGGTTATGTAGTCGGAGCGACCATGCAGCCGAATTGTGCACGACTTACCGCAGTGCTATCACTCGCGTGACTCGAGCCACGCAGTTGGGACTCTGCCCACGCTGCGCTGAACTTAAGACCGAGCCTCACGAATGCAACCTCGACAACAGTTGCGGCAAGTGTGGATCCACTGACCACATGGTCGTATTCTGTCTAAAAGACCGAGAATTTCTAAGCGCCAGAGGAAGTGGAAACCGAAGAGGAACTAAACCCAGAGGTTACCGAACAAGACCGTACTAAGTAAGATTTGATACAACTACCTACCAAATTTATGCACAAAGTCATTCATTGAGGTGGGAGATGTGCGAACAAGTCGCACTAAATAAAGCAAATAAAGAACGGCAAGCGAGTTTTGACCGACCGCAAAGTTATTGACCTATCACCAATTTGCAGGTTGGTCAGCTGACCCGCGAAGCCCGTTGTCATCTAGCAGAATCTCCCACATGTGTTACTGAAAAGGTTGTTAATCTCCTCGCATTATAAAAGTATCATGAGACCATCTTTATTCGAATCATTCCTCTATCATTCCTCCATGTCTCGATCTACTTACACACCAATGTTGAATACTCACCGGGCTGACTCGGAAAAAGAGCTCACAGACACGTAAATTATGGATGTACTCGATTTCATAAAAATTATACAATTATCATCGAGTCAGTACCTCACACTGCCATTCAAATTTCAGAATCATTGTTCAGTTCTCACACACAAGAAATCTCCAATTGTTAATTCACCCTTCAATCACTATATCATTCCCTCAAATCATGTCGTCGTTATTGTAATCATGTTTCCCCATCTATCTCCATTGTCTGTTCCACGGTTTAATTACCCTAGTTTGAGGTCTACACTCGACTAGGAATAAATATTCATTCATACACGCATTCTACCACATCCACAGACACCACCGATCGCACAATAAAAATGTGGGGTGACTGTCGCGAGTCGTCTGTATGGTTTCTAGAATCTATATTGGTTACTCGGTATCTTTATGAATCCGTAAAGACCCATAAAGACATCGATAGTTTCCCTGATCTCTCCGGTTCTCTCTTTATTATACTCGAAAGCTCACTTGTAGAGTCTGGTATATTTCCGATTCCCTTTTCTTGACGACTTCTTCTTCTTTCTGAGGAATTCGATTCTGACGCATTCGAACGCCATTTATCAGCAGCTCCTGTTGATCGTTTGGCTGAATTGCATTTTGCAGACTTAATTTTGGATTTTAATGAGATTACCTTGGTCAATGACTGCGGTTTTGGCAGAAGCGGCGGTCTCGGTCGATCTCCACGAAGTACTTCAGCTCGTTGTGGTGCAGGCATATTGAAGCTTGACACCTGGAATGTGGAATTTTATTTCACTTCTTTTTCAGAAACTAGACTTCAAATCGAAAGACGACCAGGATGGTCGGTCAAAAATCCGCCTACTTGCATAGTTTTCGTTCAACGATGACAAAAGTTGGGAAGAATAGAATGAATGAATAGAAAAATAGCAATAGGAGATTGCAACGCGGTCATCTGGGACGTCTTTTTTTGAGATTCATTATAGAATCCCTCTCCCCAACCTTTTGTTTGGAAATACAACATAAATTCTCACCTTCGCCGCAGTAACAGTTCCATTCGGTGGTGGATACGGGTAGCCGTGATCCTCTTGAGATGTGCTCTCATGAGCTGGTGGGTACCCAGGCGTCTGTACCTTGTTCGGTTGAAACAACAGCATGTGGTTGAGTTCAGTGGCATCATCGTAGAATGATTCCTGAAATGTTACACTTTGAGCAGATTCATAGTTCTGTCCATCAATTTACATGGATTGCGAAACACGGTAGTCAGTTAACTAGTTACATTCTTTCTAACGGCTTTTTCCTTCGAAGAGGAAAGAAATTTCCAATTGAAATGAGAGGTAACTCACATGGGATTGCCACCAGGACACACTAAAATTGTGAGTTCTGACAGGTCTCTAAGGTTTTCGAATGTGCTGAAGATGATAGAACTGCTCTCAAAAGTTGCGGAACAAGCCTGGTTTTCGAGTTATGACCGACACCAGTTTAACATGTAAATTACAAAGAAAAGTGGACATCTATCGATTTATGATGGTATCCATATATCAACTTTGCCTCGATTCACAAAAAATGTGTTTCGGTCGCCTAGTGGTTAAGACTTAAGACTTACACTTTTGGTTTCGAGAGTTCGAATCCCACTCGTTCCATTCTGTTTTGCTTTTTCATGATGACTGTTTACTTTTTCGATAATTACAGTCACTCATTGTTATGATTGTTGTCGAAACTCCATAGTAGCAACATCAATGTTTTTTCAAGGATATGCTGGTTGTAGAACCCTCTTACTGTTGAACAGGATACCACACTTGAATCAGCCATACTCACAGTACTCTCTCTTAATTGGCAATCCGAACCCACGTAATTATAATCGATGGAAAAAATGCAGATTTCATTGTTTAGTGACAAGTTGACCCACGTGGGTGACTTGCTGAAGAAGGAGGGCATTGTCCAACTATAATAGTACGTCGTGGCATAATGAAGTGAAAATTCATTCCAGATGGTTGAGGAATGATTATACATTTATTGGTTAGAACTACAAAAAATCAATTATAATCGTGAAAAAAGCAAAACAGAATGGAACGAGTGGGATTCGAACCCTCGAAACCAAAAGTGTAAGCCTTAAGTCTTAACCACTAGGCGACCGAAGCACATTTTTTGAGGATCGAGGCAAAGTTGATATATGGATACCATCATAAATCGATAGATGTCCACTTTTCTTTGTAATTTACATGTTAAACTAGTGTCGGTCATAATTCGAAAACCAGGCTTGTTCCGCAACTTTTGAGAGCAGTTCTATCATCTTCAGCACATTCGAAAACCTTAGAGACCTGTCACAACTCACAATTTTAGTGTGTCCTGGTGGCAATTACATGTCAGAAAGGTTCATTATATGTATAGAGAGCAAGATTTGACCCCTCGCCCGAGATCAAAACTTTTGTAGACTTTCAGCGCGCCAATGATTGTCATCACCTGTCCCCTTTCTTCATTTGTTTCCCTTACTTGTATTTTTTATCATCCTCATCTTCTAATATGTTAATTTGGGTTAACTACCCTGGTTTGAGGTCTTCACTCGACTAGGAAATAAAGATTTCTTGTTGAAAGCGTTCTACCACACACACAAGAGCCACCTTTTTGCACAAGTAGTGCATCGACCGGGAATCCGAAGCTGTGCGAACAAATCGCACTAAAAGCAGATAAAAAACGGCAATCGAGTTTTGACCGGCCGCAAAACTTTTGACCTATCACCAACTTGCAGGTTAGTCAATTGGCTCGCAAAGCCTAATATCATCATGCAACACATCTCCCTGTTTATGCGCGGAGGTGAGAACAGTAGCGAAAGTGAGAGAGTACAGAGACAAACCCCCGGTCATAGAATGTTTTGTGTAGATTTACGGGATGCAAGAGGCTACTCGATATTCTCTTCTCATTTTTCCGTAAAAATTTTCATTTTCAATAAGTATTTGTGAGTGAGAGAGTGTGACAGAAGGCGAGACTGCTGACGCGCAAGAGCTAGCGAAACAGTGAGGACTTTTTGGAGTGACCAGAGTTCATACACCTTCAAGCAGTAAGCAGGGAGATGTGTGCTATCTCTTACTATCTCTTAGTTCTATTCAAGTTTATCAGTCTCATAATCCTCGATCCTCACTCAATTTCACCTCTTCCATGCTCCAGTTGTTCCATTTACACATTAGCCTATCATATGGCAATGCTAGAACACTATAGGGCTGACTCGAGAAGGAATTCAAATTGATAAATAAAGTCCTAATTCACTCGAAGTTCATAAATAAAACAGGCAAATCAAGTCGAGTCAGACCACCAAACGCTAACTCAAATTCTCAAATCATCGTTCATTTACTTCGTTCCAAATACTTCCAATTGTTGATCTCTCACCATTCGTCCTTTGTATTATTCCCCAAATCATGTTTTCATTCATTGTAAAAATTCTTTCCCAATTCGACTCCATTGTTTCTCCAAGGTTTAATTACCCTAGTTTGAGTTTGAGGTCTTCACTCTCGGAAAGAAAGAATGATTCTTTTGTCGCCAGAACGTGGCCGTATTGTCACCCTTTGGCAGGGTAAACCGAATGACGACAAAAATTCTGAACAAATGTGTAGACAAACTCACTGTTCCCGCGCCTACTTTCAGGCTTCCTAGCTGTGCCATCAGAGCTTCTTCGCTGTTCGAGTTGAATGAAGAGCTCGGTGCGCTCATCGAGCTAGAATTGTGCCCATTGACACTGAAAAGTCACATTTTCCGATCACTTTCTATGTCTGCCTCTAGGCTATTGTCTTTTTTAACCTCAGCCTATTCTTATTTTTACTGTATAACACTCACGGAGCTTACATGGGACACCCCGAGAATCTATGAGATCTGAGCGGTCTCAAAGGTTTTCAAATATGGCGAAGACCATGGAACTGCTCTCAAAAGTTGCTTCACCGACCTCGAGTTATGCAAAAAAAGAGATTTCACATGCGATTTTCAAAAAAGTGGGAATTGTGGTGTTGGAGAATTAGAAGAAACAAGTGATACACTCTGTGTCAAAAAAACGTCCACACCCAAATTTTTTAAAATTTCTTAGTTCATATTTTGCCTAGCCGCTTGCCACTCTATTTACTGTTAGTAGATGTGAAAACACTCTTATGTGAACAATTTTAGCTAGATCACTTGTGTTAATCAAAAGTTATAATTAAAAACACCGAAAATGGTGTGTGTCAAAAAAACGTACACACTCTGAAAAATCGTTCGCTTCTTTAAATTTCTAACCTTTACTATTTTTTCTAATTTCTCTGAAAACAAAAAACAATTCTCGAGCAGACAAAAGGAGTCTAACTGCGTAGAAGTGAGAAAAAAAGAAAAAAAAGTGAAAAATGTCAATTTTTCGAAAATTTCTCAAAAAACGGGAAAAATTAATCTTGAATTGGTCTGAACATTACGAACATCAGCAGATCATTTTTGTTAATCATTTTCCAATTATAATCAAACAACACACCAACAATGGAGGTTCAAAAACTCGATTTGAGAGGAAAAAGGTGTCCAACTCAGAAACATGAGTTCGCTCATCGTCCCATTTGTCCGTGAATCTTGATTTATCTGCACTGTTTTGAAATTGGTATGACGAATGCGATCTTCTAAATTGTGAAATGAAGCATAAGATCCCAATCCAACGCATTCAAACAAAATTGTGATGGTTGGAAGAATGATTTTCCACTACTGATTTAGTAACATACCAAAAACTATTCTTTCTCCATTAATTGTTTTTTCTTACCATTTATTTTGAGGAAAAGCGTTCTTTGACATGTTTTACGTTCTCAGAAAAAAAAAGTTGAAACTGTTTTCAAGGAAAATAAAAAAGAAGAACTAATTAAAATATTTTTTCCAAACCAGTAGTGGTATACCATGGTACATCATTATTCCAATCGTCGAAAATTTTTGTTTGAATGCAAGATGTGGGATCTGATGAATGGTTTTACAATTAAGATGATTGCATTCATCATACCAATTTCAAAACAGTGCAGATAAATCAAGATTCACGGACAAATGGGACGATGAGCGAACTCATGTTTCTGAGTTGGACACCTTTTTCCTCTCAAATCGAGTTTTTGAACCTCCATTATTGGTGTGTTGTTTGATTATGATTGGAAAATGATTAACAAAAATGATCTGCTGATGTTCGTGATGTTCAGACCAATTCAAGATTAATTTTTCCCGTTTTTTGAGAAATTTTCGAAAAATTGACATTTTTCACATTTTTTTTCTTTTTTTCTCACTTCTACGTAGTTAGACTTCTTTTCTCTGCTGGAAAATTGTTTTTGTTCACAGAGAAACCAGAAAAAAGTAGAAAAGATTAGAATTTTAAAGAAGCGAACGATTTTTCAGAGTGTGTACGTTTTTTTGACACACACCATTTTCGGTGTTTTTAATTATAACTTTTGATTAACACAAGTGATCTTGCTAAAATTGTTCACATAAGAGTGTTTTCACATCTACTAACAGTAAATAGAGTGGCAAGCGGCTAGGCAAAATATGAACTAAGAAATTTTAAAAAATTTGGGTGTGGACGTTTTTTTGACACAGAGTGTATGTAAAGTCAACGCGAAAAGTTCCATATGAATTATGTTTTTGGCCATGACTTCTGAACGAGGTAGGCGAAGCGACTTTTAAGAGCTGGTCCATGGTCTTCACCATGTTTGAAAAGCTATGAGACCACATAGATTCTCGGGGTTTTGGTATATGTTAGATGTTCGAATAAAATTTACCCATTGACAGTGCCGGCGACTCCTTTCGATGCAAGTTCCCTCAGCGCCAAATCGTGTGCCTTCTGCCGCACTTCCTCATCAAGAATCTCGTCTATTGACTGGTCTTTGGGGTGTTCACCCATCACCCACACCCACACGTCGTTGTCCTGTCCGAGTAACCACCTGAACAATTTTGAGGTTTTTCACCCTCGGGTCAAAATCTGTTAGTTTTCAGGAAATATCTGAATAACGTCAACAGTGATTTTTTTTTCAGAGAAAACGCGAAATGATTCAATTCGATAACGAATAATAGAAATCAGTCGACCCCAATCAAAACATTCAATTTTTACGCTCCTGATGACCGCGTTGCAATCGCCTATTTTCCAACAATTGATTTTGTTTCTGAACTCTAGAAACGAAATACCGTTGATATGAAGTTCATAGACTGTTAATGGAAATTTATGAAGTTCATGCGCTTCTGATGGATTTTATGATAGATGTTCTATGAAGATCATAGGCTGTAGATACCTATGACCCATGACGTAAATGCGCTGTTGATATCAACCGCCTATGAACTTCATATCAGCGGTATTTCGTTTCTAGAGTTTACTTTTGGTAATTTTCCAACACAAATACCCACCTTAAAGATTTCTTCTTCGGCTTCCTGGGTGGCATTCCATCCCGTTCTAAGGCTTCTTCGGACGCTTGCCACTTCCTGACCTAAACCTTCTATTGATTAACAAGGTAGTCCTCGCTACGCTCAGAGCCACTTTTTTCATTACAAAATGACATACTGAGACCTTTTTATTGAAAAATAAGTGTTTTTTACTTCCCGTTCGCTTTCACACTCCCTGTACAATTCAAGTACAGCGAAAACTAATGCAAGTCGGGCTAGAACCAATGCAACAACTCGTGGGCCCCCAGTGGTCACGTGTGCAGCGCTCGCAAAGAATGTGCAGCGTTGACCGAGTGGTTAGAGCTAGGCATGGGCATATTGCCAATGATTGGCAGTCGTATGGCAATGCCTCTTTTCCATTTCCAATAGAATTGGCAGTCGATTGGCAATGCTATTGGCAATGTAGTTTGTTATAACATCCTCTTTAATGTCAAGGAGGCCTAGAAATCAAAATCCAAGTCAATTGCATTGCCAACCGACTGCCAATGCTATTGGCAATGGAAAAGAGGCATTGCCAATCGACTGCCAATCATTGGCAATATGCCCATGCCTAGTTAGAGCGCTGGATTTCTACTCGCTCTACGCGCTTTCGAATCCCGTCAACTACCGGCCGCTTTTGCTTGTTCTATTATTAATCTGATTTTCCTCTAAAATCACCAACCTGTTCGGCTCGCATCTGACAGAATAGCAGCTGTTTCTGCTCATCGTCCAACGCGTCCAACAATTCCCGATCCACGTGCCCCTGAAAAATTCCGCTAAATTTTGAATGAGTGCGCAGAACTATTTTTGCTGTGCATTTTGGAAAAGTTATTCTGACCCTCTACATCAGAGTTGCACGGAATCACGAATTAACGTCAAAAATGTCTTTTCGTGAGATGGATTTCTTGAAAAATAAGGGGGAAAGACAATGAAATCGTTGTCTACTTCATCTAGTTCATCTAAGATTGAGCGGATATACAACATTTTTTGGTTTATTCGATTTTTTTGCACTCGAGACTTCCTTTAAAAAAGGTTTTTCTTACAACACTACCTCTATATGAATTCCTCTTATTTCTCATCTAGGATTATAAATTTTCAATCTGCAAAAATGTCATTTTCATTCTTTGATTTTCAGAACCTTCAAAAGTTTCTCTCTTGAGAAATATATGTGTTTCGAACGATTTTCAAAACTGATAAAAATCGATGTGTTGTTACTTCTTCTTTTTTCATGATTTTCAAAACTTACCGAGCTCAGGATCTCCGAGAGTATGCTCATCGCGGTGGACAAACGTCTCCAAACCCTGGAATTTCTTGTTGAGCAATAAACAAATAAATTACACGAGGAAAAACGATATGATGGGGAGAGATGTGACCCATTCGAGTTAATAGGTTCCGGCAGTTGTTCGACGGACAGCATGAAACTTTGTCTCGAAATGTTTTTTATCGCAACACAGTTTTTGATAAGGTCGTTAAGGCAGACATTATGTATAACAGATCATAGTTTAGTAGAAAGAATGAGAGAGAGAGAGAGAAAGTAAGAGAGAGAAAGAAAGAGAGAGGGAGAGAGAGGAAGAGAAAGAAATAGAGAGAGAGAGAAAGAGAGAGGGAGAGAGAGGAAGAGAAAGAGAGAGAGAGAGAGAGAGAGAGAGAGAGAGAGAGAGAGAGGGAGGAAGAGAGAGAGAGAGAGAGAGAGAGAGAGGGAGGGAGAGAGAGAGAGAGAGAGAGAGAGAGAGAGAGAGAGAGAGAGAAAGAGAGGGAGAGAGAGGAAGAGAAAAAAACAGAGAGAGAGAGAGAGAGAGAGAGAGAGAGAGAGAGAGAGAGAGAGAGAGAGAGAGAACGACATCAACAAAGCAGGAACGCAAAATTTCCAATAAACTGCTTGTGTGAGGCAGCTCGAATGTTTGTAATTCGATACAAAATATCCATTGAGCTGTTGTGGGAAAGGATATTGGTGTGCCCCTATAGCTGGAATTACCCTATTCGGGAAGGTTTTATGTCGCATGGAGGGTGCTGCATGTTTCATGTCGTGATCAATATTCTAATTCTATCATTGAATACATAAGACTGTACGAGTTAGAAGACAAATAGAGAACAGATCTAAAGAAATCAGTATCATTTTTTCAAAAATATGTCAAACACAAAAATCACCTCGGTGACATAGAGTCAGACACAAACATAACTGTGGTGCGTGCAAAGTTGGAAGGCGATAATGCGCGGTGTAAACACTGCACGCAGCACTTAGAGGCGGTTTCTCAACATCAGATTCAGCGTCTTGAATGCAATGAATGTGAACTGACTGAATTGTGGGAAGTGACCGAGTCATGTGGACCAACAACTTTCGAGGATAATGTGAGATTTTGATTTCTGAGGAGTTAGCTCCAAAGTTGGAGGTGGACCCGCATTGTAAATGGGCGACGATTGGACCGGGCGACAGTTAGACTGCCGATAGATCGGCATAGGTCCTTAGAGTCCAATGCCAGGCCACCCAAAACTTTGGAGTAGAGTTTAGGACTTTTGAATTGCGACCATTAATCAAGTACTACTGACCATCGTATCACTACTAAACACTACATGTGTTCACAATACAGAAGTCTTGTCATCGTCGAACACCGTCTAAATGTAAGGCTGGAGATATGTAAATGTTACGTATTTCCACTCAGAGCTTGGTCGACCTGGGCATAGATAACTCTTTCCGTGTACGCTGGTGGACAGAAACACAACCCAATCCACCACACTAGTCGCTAGATCAAAATTCTCATAGAGTCGATTCCTTTTTCGCAATTCAAAATTGGCGAAATAGACGAGCACGTTACACTGCTTCTTTCGGAATATTTTCGACTATTCAAATTAAAACGTCTGTGACAAAGTGAACCCTAGGGAACACACTTCTCTCGTAGTAATAGCAATGATAGTAGTGGGGAGGAGGGGAGACTTGCGTGACACCAAACAGAAAATGAGGTTGAAATTGGTTAAAGCGACATGCTAGTTAGCGTGTAAGGCTTTGAGTTGGAGACAATCGCTTGGAAGCAAAAATAGCGAGAGAGAGAGAGAGAGAGAGGGAGAAACTTGATTTTTTCTATATTCTGAATTATGACAGTATTTCGAGATAAGAGAGAAAAAACGAGGCAAATAAGGTTTCTGTTGATGTTTTACACGAGCCGACTGGCTGAACAGGCGTCATCGAACTCGCAAAATCAATCAGGGAATGGGGAGAGAAAGTTTGTTGTGCTCGAGTGTCGGCAAGGGTCAATTGTTGCGGAATAGTGCAATTGTCTCTTTTTTTTTCTTGCTCATAATGAAGGATAAATATATAACTGTTGGCAGCAAATTGGAGATTTTGAACAGTAAAAAGAGAGGAATATTGAACGAAATCGTCGGATTTAAGATTCATCGAAATTCGGATTCTGTTATGATAAAAGTTATTAGACGAAAAATAGTTGAAAATGAGTAAAGTATGAGTTGAATAAAAAAGAATGATTCTTAACTAATCTTCAAAGTTTTGGGTGGACCGGCAATAGACTGTAATTCGGCGACAGATGTCCGAGACGACTGTCGCCATTTTAAAGTATGCAGATGGTTCGCCCAAAACTTGAGAATACTTGATTTCTTTGCTGATCATCAAAAACTTCTTCAAAATCTTATCCTTTTTGCGAAAAATGCTTTTCTCAGTAATAGAAGATGAAAAGTGAAAAATTTAGCTACTATTCAACTCCAGTGTTGTACATAAATGACTACAGTTGCATGAATCTCGACGCAACGTGTAATAACAATAGGAAACTCGTAAGAGAAAAAACTGCCAGACAATAGCTGGCTACTGAATCATAAAGAGAAAATAAACTGGAGGAAGAGGGGGAGGGAGGGGAGCCATGACAGCCATGAACAAAATCGTAAAATCTCGGAGGGAAAAAGTCGTCGTTAAAACCAAACATTTATGCTTTTCTTACTGCAGCACACATTCTTGGCGGCTAAATTTCGCCGCCGGATGTTGTTTTTTGTCGACGCTTCCGTTCCCAACTTTTCTTGGAGAACTTTTCGATGAGAAGTTAAGATGTTTGGAGTAACTAGAACAGATAGCTTCATATCAAAAAGACAAATAAGTGAGAGAAAGAGAGAGAGAAAGAGAGAGAGAGAGAGAGAGAGAGAGAGAGAGAGAGGGAGAGAGAGAGAATTAGAAAAAATGTTCCCTTCAAAAACCACTCCTGTTCTCAATTAAAAGTCTTAACAGGTGATTTTATAAAGGAAAAATGGGAAACAAAGAGGGCCTGAGTGTTGGCAAGAGCCACATGCTTCTATAGGATACACAGAAGCGAACAAAAAAGTATAATCGATAGGAAAAAGGCGGGAACGATTGTGTGATGACTGTCATCAGGCCGAATAATGGTGTGGAATGGGAAGAGAGAGAGAGAAAGCGAACGGCCGATCAGCGTCAGTCTCATTCTCACAAGGGACACACACAAATATACAGCACACACCGGAATAGCCAAACAGCTGGCAGGTTGGCGTCCCTCCTTCAATGGTAAAAGGGGGCACCTTGGGTGTGGCACTCTGTCATACACATACACACACGCACACCTTAACGCGCCCTGTCGACTAACCGTGAAGATGACCGACCGTTAGGCGCCTATTTGCACCATACACATATCTAGCAAAAAGTCTGACCGATTTCAAACGCGCGCCATTCGCATTTTTGTAAAATGAGTATGGTAGGAGTCGGGACTCTCACAACGAACAGTTAGATCTTTGTGGATTTAAACTATCATTCTTACTTTCAGTCCATTGAAATTAAAGGCGCATTACTTAAATCGTTCTGGTATTTCAAGGCGAAACTGCTACAGTACTAAGTAACTGATTTACGGAGGTCAGACTTTTTTACAGGTAGAGGAAGCTATGTACCATATGACTTCGAACTTTTTGGTGGGCGACAGTTGGTTCGGTCACCCGTCGCCCTATTACAATTCAATACCATTCGCAGTACATCGGTCCCCCGGTCAGATCAGATAGACTACACATAGCTTCCTCTACCTGTAAAAAAGTCTAACCTCCGTAAATCGGTTACTTAGTACCGTAGCAGTTTCGCCTACAAGAACGATTTAAGTAATGCGCCTTTAATTTCAATGGACTGAAAGTAAGAATAATAATTTAAATCCACAAAGATCTAACTGTTCGTTGTGAGAGTCCCGACTCCTACCGTACTCATTTTACAAAAATGCGACTGGCGCGCGTTTGAAATCGGTCAGACTTTTTGCTAGACTACAAATCGACTAAAATTGGCCGACATAGATGTCCGACCCAACTATCGCCCATTTACGGCCTGATGCCGGTCCACTCAGAACTTTGTAGACATGGCGTATTGCAATGTTTCAGGTAAAAGTATAGAAAATTTCAATCGGGACGACAACCGAAGTTTAACAATATGTAAATATCACTTGAAAGTGCTTGCGTAACCGATATCAACGGTTCTAGACACCTCGTTCACTCGTTTGCATTTCTAAATGAGAATTTGAATTGCATTCTAAGCACCCTTGTTAGCCGGTGACATGTGTCACAATGAAATTGTCATTATTTCCATCGCACTGAATTCATTCGGATTTGTCCGAGTTCTCATGAGTCAAGTTTTTTATGAGGATTGTTCTGGAGAGAGAGAGAGAGAGAGAGAGAGAGAGAGAGAGAGAGAGAGAAAGAGGGAGAGAAGGAGAGATAGAGAGAGAAAGAGAGAGAGAGAGAGAGAGAGAGAGAGAGAGAGAGAGAGAGAGAGAGAGAGAGAGAGAGAGAGAGAGAGAGAGAGAGAGAGAGAGAGAGAGAGAGAGAGAGAGAGAGAGAGAGAGAGAGAGAGAGAGAAGAGATCTCAATGTTTCGGCATCATAAAACGCCAATAAACGACGCAAATTAACAGACACCGATAGAAGTTCGCTGGAATAAGGATCTAATGAAATCAGAAGTCCTTGCAAATTCAATGAATTTCGCAAAAATGAATCGAGAGAGTGAAGATTGATGGTTGACAGGGTGAAAGCCTTGTATATGGAATAGAAGACACACGCGACAAGGTGACGATCGGCCGTATCAAGGTCTAACTATGTAAAGGGAGGAAGGAAGGGAACTTACACACACACACAGCCGCACTCTCTTCCTTCTCTCCCTCAACCCTGCGCAATGGGTGATCCGTTGTGTGCGCGTGCAGTAATGTGATTATATGCGCCTTGTCTGACATTTACAAACTGGCCAAGAACAGTCCGAGAGACGGAGGGAGAGCGAGACGAGAGATGAATGAGGAAATTGACATTTCACACTTCTTGTGTGAAGTGATACCCTGCTGGGATGACGAATTTTGGGAGTACTATCACGAGATTCTGAACAGGAGAAACTTCAAAGTTTTGGGTGGACCGGCGTTGAACCGTAAATGGGCGGTCGATTCGCAGTCCATGCCGGTAAATTCGCAGTCCATCTGTCATCCGGTAAAACTATGGCTATCAAAGGTGCACGAAAGAAAAAAATTTCTAAACGGAAGTCGGGAGTGCGAAAAAATGGAATAAACTAAAAAAATGTTGTACGAAAAGAATTTTGACGAAACTTGGAAATCGGAAATGAAAAAAGTACATCCGATAACCGAGGAATATCGTAACCTGTTAGTTAGCGATTAATGAAACATCGACATCAGGATTTTGAGCACCTCGCACTGGTGCACAGCGCCCTTCTTACCCGTTAGACGTGGTTCGAACACCATGGTGTTCCATTCTCCAAAACTTTTGGCGGACCGGCATTGGACCGTAAATGGGCGACAGATGGACTGTAGATGGGCGACAGATGGACTGGCCGACGGATGAACAAAACGGCGAAACCCGCGAGATGTCCGCGAGTGGCTGCAACGACCTATCTAGTGCTCGACGACTTTTCAGATCGTTTCTTCTCTGTACTTCGGAGTAGAAATGATTGTAAGTCGAACTATAGCATGTAATGTGTGTTCGCACATGTCAGTTCCAACATTGGACTATTTTTGAGCCTGCGCCGCACTGGTCCATTTAGGTTCAGTTGCGCACGTTTTGGCTTAAAGGTGGTACCCACTATCGTATATCAGGGGTCCGGATATAGAAGGAAAAATATTTCATGTGTCATATCCCCCGCTAAAGTTATGCGTGTCCACATAATGTATCAAACTGATGTTGAACAGTAAATAAATTGGACAGTGCGACTGTGAGTGGGCAAGAGATGGACTGTGGATGGGCGACAGATGGACTGCGGATGGGCGACAGATGGACTACGGATGGGCGACAGATGGACTACGGATGGACTACGGATGGGCGACAGATGGACTACGGATGGGCGACAGATGGACTGTGAATGGACCGGCACTGGACTGTAATTAGGCGACAGACGTCCGGGACGACTACGGTTCAATGCCGGTCCACAGAAAGTTCTGGAGATTGGTTCCGTCATTCTACGCAAAACATGAGGAAAGGGGAAGGATTGATCAGATAAACCATAAGATGTTCGCATCCAGAGTTGACACAACCCACAACGATCGCGCTGCATGTTCACTTCAGAACTTTACAACACTCCGAACACACACACACACACACACGAATCCGAGAAGAAACAGCAAGTCAGTCATGATGACACAGTCTCTCTGTGTGGATGAATGAATGCTGGAAAACAGGTCGTGATAAGTGATTGTCTCTCTCTGCGTTTCTGTCTGTTTGTATGGTGTTTCTCTGGATGCCATCTTTTCGAGTGGCGCGCTTGCAATCACACGCGGAAAACCGTTGCCGGTGTTTCAAGCTGATGCACAGTCTAAAGGTGATCATTTTTTTGGTCAGATTGATAGTTATTCTGTCATCGCTCAGGGGTCGAAATACGATCGTTTTCAGTGATTTCGAGAAACAAAGTGGCCGTTTTGTTCTGAAAATCACTGAAAACGATCGTATTTTTCGGAAATTTCTGAATACTACTTAAAATGGCTGAAAACGTCTCACATATCTAGCAAAAAGTCTGACCGATTTCAAACGCGCGCCAGTCGCATTTCTGTAAAATGAGTACGGTAGGAGTCGGGACTCTCACAACGAATAGTTAGATCTTTGTGGATTTAAATTATTATTCTTACTTTCAGTCCATTGAAATTAAAGGAGCATTACTTGAATCGTTCTTGTATTCCGAGGCGGAACTGCTACGGTAATAAGTACCCGATTTACGGAGGCCAGACTTTTTTACAGGTAGAGGAAGCTATGTGCGTCTGATTACTACTGAAATTTAGCCGTTGAAAACGATCTAGTGTTAGAAATTAGTGCGTGATAGGACTCGTGTGGGAGAGTAGAGGTAAGAAAGGTTCATGTGGAATCACCGAACTTGGAACATGGAACAGTTACGGTATTCAATAAGTTGTTCTGAGAATTGAAAAAAGGAAAACCTTGTTGCTCAAAGTATCGTCCATTTCGCGCGAACAAGCTAAAATTGAACAGAATCATAACCAAAACTGTGAGAAAAGGTTGTTGGAAACGATACCAGATTGACATTGCACAATGAAACAAGTCACGTCAATAATTTATTCGAAAATATGAACAAAATGTGATACGGCGAGAGTGATAATTTGGATTCGTTTCAAATTTTTGAATCAATTTTAATGTGACGGAATTTGCAAACGAATTCTAACGTGACGAACCAACGTTATTACAAAATTACAGAAAAGATCTAATGAACGCCCGTTTCGATCAAAAGAAAAGACAAAAACATACAGAACAACTTTACAAGGCCATGTTTCTGCCTTCGAGAGAAACCTTCACAGCACGTGATGCATTTGACTTTCTGGTCCTCTCTTGGAACTCTCGGTAAGCTTGGTCGTATCGTGCATTTCCTCTGCTCTTGCGTTCACCCTGCAAGAATATTTTCTTACTTGAAAAAAAATCTCTGCTGATCATATAACTCTCGCTTCCGCGAAACCTCTTCAAAGGAACTTATTCAAAAATCAACTTGATTGTTTTCTCTGTCAATAATTTCATTTAAAAATGTTGGTTAAAAACCGTTTTACTTTTTTTAACTCTATAGAGTCCTATAGGATGAAACATCAAGATGAATGAACTTTTTTCCTGATAAATAAATCCGAAAAAAAAACAAAAGTCAGATGATCAACATTTCGATAGATTGAAAGAATTTGATTCACTTTGTAATTTAAAAAATTGTGAATTTTCCAAAAACAATTCCTAAAATATCCTACTTTCGCGAAAACTATCTTTTATCGAGCAAAAATATCTCCATTCGTCGTGATAATTGTCCTCAGAAAATGACATTGTTTTCTTCTACATATCATAGTTTCAGACATTATTTTTGCTCTGTACTTTATAATCGCATGATTGAAGAAAGATCCAAGACTTTCTCGACACCCTAATATTAATTCAAACTTTGAAAACTTCAAAAAAATCAGTAAACCACACATTACACCCCTCGGCAAAGGCATAAGACAATTAAACCGCTTCGCAACCGCGTTGCTGACCTCCGCTTTCATTTTCGAAAGTGTTTGTACTTTAAAAATGTTTCACTAGACATATTGAACATTGCGGACTGCTCCCAACGATAGTTTTCCCTACTTCAAACATTTTTACGCTACGATTTGTGAATCTGGGACGAAAACAAAGTAGGAAAAGTAAAATTTTTGAACTACAGTAACTGAAATTTGATCTACTCTATCGATTTTCTTTGCTTACACTTTTCAACTGCGTTCGCCGCAGTGTGCATCACAGTCGACATTTTTCACGCTGTGCTACAAAGACGGGAGTGAGGAATTTGACACATCATAAAATGGTTAATTTCACAGTGTAATTGGGTATCCAAGAGTTGGCTCTTCACAAAAGTTGTTCTTTCAACCTAATATAAGATTATTATGAAATAAAATAACTGTTGGCTGCACACATATCTAGCAAAAAGTCTGACCGATTTCAAATTCGCGGCAGTCGCATTTTTGTAAAATGAGTACGGTAGGGTCGGGACTCTCACAACGAACAGTTAGATCTTTGTGGATTTAAATTATTATTCTTACTTTCAGTCCATTGAAATTGAAGGCGCATTACTTAATCGTTCATGTATTTCAAAGCGAAACTGCTACGGTAACTAAGTAACCGATTTACGGAGGTCAGACTTTTTTACAGGTAGAGGAAGATATGTGCTGCAGATTTCAGATTGAGATTAATACATGACGTCATGAACTCGGGTTTTTGCAATGTGTCAAATTCCTCACTCCCTTCTTTCTAGGATTCCGTACATTTTTCTATGAAGAAAGTTCACCTTGAATTCTCCTTCGACATTCCATTTCGGTCGTACCACATAGTCTCTGGTTGATGGTTTTGGGACTCGTGCTCGGTTTATATACCCTTTGTCCCCTGGTTTCAGCTCTCCCGCAGTCGCCGACTTTCGCGACTTGACGTCAATTCTCGTATCCGTCGCGATTCTTCTTTCTCTTCGTTCTTCAACCTGAGACAACAATCTTATGTGTACAATTTGTATTCCGAGGTTGTTGTACAATCTCACCCATCACCTTCTCTACTTACAGTAATTCAAGTGTTCTCGTTTCATAGTAACACCCTGTTTTTTTTGACATTTTCTATTATAACTGCTGAATGAGTTGTTCGATTCTACATCTACAAAGCGTTCGCCTAGAGAAATAACTCTAACATGAATACAAGATGAGAAATTTGTAACAGAGTGTACACGGCTTCATTCATCACCGTTCCGATTTTCAAAACTGTGACTTTGTACTACTCGGGTAACCAAAAACGAGTATTATAATAGACTTTCACACCATTATAATAAAAAAAATACGAGTATTATAATAAACTTTCACAACATGAAATGAAGAATACGAATATTATGGAAAATGAAAAAATTCCAGAGAATAATGATTAAAAAAATACGAATGAAGTGTAAGTGGTGAAACAAAGAAAATACGAGTATCATACGTTGCCAAAAACTATAACTCACATAATATTATAATATTTGTATTTTTTAAAAATTATAATTGTGTGACAGTCTATTATAATACTCGTACTTGATTTCAATCATTGAAATTTACCTCTTCTCTTTCCTTGTCTACGTCGAGCTTCTTCTTCTTGACTGCCGGCATTCTCTCGTAATCGCGTTGAACACGTTCTTCTTTACTCATCGAGCTGTAGTCGGTGTCAAGCTGAAAAACTCAATTAATTTCAGGGACCGCCCCTTTGCTCCGATCAATAATTTTCTTCAGGCAATATTTTTGAGTGAGGCATTTCCGTTTCTGATATGTACATCAACCAGGGTACTCAGGCAATCAAAAATACGCAAACGGTATATCAAGATACGTACGAGTTACGGAACTTCCAACTTTAAAAAACTGTATCTAGATATGCCGAATTAAGCGCGAGATATGGAGAAACTTCGCCATCGAGTGGCAAGAATTTTTGATTGATCTATGAATTGCTTTGATCTGTTGTGATTCCAGTATCTCGGAATTTATACAAAAATTTTGCGACATGACGTCACGAGTTCGGTTTCTGCCCTCTTCTCATTTTTGCAAAAAATGTCTTTCCAGTCACAGTGGAAGTTAATACGATAAGAACAGATACTATCGTTTCTCCTAGATCATTCTCGAATTGACCGAGTCCAACCTCAGTCAGTCGCGGACCCGCCGCTGGTCGGGAATGGCTAGATGTCTCAAAATATAGCATGATACGTACTAAATTTCATAGCGAGACAAAACTTCCATATCTTTGCTCTAACTCTAGCATTTGCCTCTGTATCGAGAGTTATGGAGAAGATACGTAAAAAAAAATGGCCGTTTTAAGGATTTTCTGCGTACTTCTGATTGCCTGAGTAGAGGGAGAGAGAAATGAGGGGGGTACTCCCGTCAGAACTATTATTTCATAAAAGGCTTCCTAAAAGATTGATGGCTAACCCACATGTTTTCTTATATGCTTTTCAAAAAAACAGAAACAAGTTTGGCCAAACGTTTTGGCGCGTTAGCATCAAAAAAAGAGAGGCTCGAACGATGAATATTTTCTTGAATTGTAAATCTCACGTTGAAAATCGGTCTGGCCCATTCTCCGATGAGCTTGTTTGCGATCATCTTGTTCTCTCTCGTCTCGTTGGGATGCTTGTAGAGCAGCATTACCGCTTTCCCGAGACCAGAGTGTTTCAGTGTACTCTGAAGGTTTTTGAATAATAAAACACATCCAACGAATATTATTAAGCTAATATTCATTCAGTGAAGTCCGCGCGTTGCTGCACGGAATATTCTTCAAGAATTCCACATACCGCGAAACATGACCGCGCTTGATAAACCTTTCCGGATCCTATGAGAAAACGAATAGAAATACAAAAAGGTTGTAAAAACTTTTTTTGGATTGTAAGTTCTACCGGGAAAAAACGGGCGCGAAAATGTATACAACAGAGTTGCACGGAATTCCGACTTCCGTCAAAAAATTTTTTTCCTTGAAAAATAATTTTTTTGCACTCCCGACTACCGTTGAAAAAATTCTACTTCCGACTTCCGAGAAGAAATTTCACTTCCGTCTTCCGTTTTGAAAGATTTTACTTCCGTGCAACTCAACGAATATTCATGAAAAATAAATAAGAAGAACTCGGTTATTCTTTTGAAGATGGAAAACTCACCCCATCGAGCTTCCAGAATCTCGGGTTGTGCAGCAGCTTTAGAACAGTCACTCGAATGTCGAGAGCCGGCAGACACTTGTCAGGTAGTGGTGCGAGCCATTCCGACAGAGCAGACATGAACCCGTTTTCGACCAGAGCTTCAAAGAGACCAGCCTTAAATTACCATAATCAAGAAAAAGTATGAGAGGTGACGACGGTCTGGTGCTTTCCATTTCATAAGACCGCCAAAAAACGCCGTTCTAGGAAGACGGAAGTGAGGAATTTGACACATCATAAAATGGCCAATTTCACAGTGTACTTGGGTATTCAAGAGTTGGTTCTTCACAGAAGTTTCTCTCCCAACCAAACCTAAGCTTATTATAATAGGAAATAACTGTTGGCTGCAAATTGCAGATTGAGATTAATACATGACGTCATGAACGCGCTGTGTTTTACAATGTGTCAAATTCCTCACTCCCGTCTTTCTAGGACTCTGTGCCAAAAAAAACGCGAAACATCATTTTCCAAATTAATGTGTTAAAAAATTGTCTGTCCTGACCAAACAGCCCTTTTACATAGGTTTCAATTGCAGTCTCCATTCCCGATGGCTCACGAGCACACACCAACTATTTCTGGTTCGTTTTTTGTGCTTCTTTGTAACTTTTTTTCCTAAATTAAAAAATGTTCTTGCCTTTTAAAAAATAGTTTTCGTGAACGTTGTAAAACACATCTCCCTGTTCATACGGTGAGATAAGGCACACCTCGGCACAGGCATAAGGAAATATAACCGCTTCGCGACCGCTTTGCCGACCTACGCTTTTATTTTCGAAAGTGTGCGTACTTTAACAAATGTTCCACTTGACATGATGGACGTTGCGGACTTTTGCCAACGATATGTTTTCCTACTTAAAACACTATTACGTTACGATTTGTGAAAAAAGTAAAGTTTTTTGAACTACAGTAACTGAAATTTGATCAATTCCATTGATTTTGCGTTTACCGCAGTGTGTAGGGTCGTGGTTTTGGAAACGGAAAGACTCAGAAGTACAGCATGAGGTGACTTCTAACTGTTTTCGAGGACATGTAAATGTTACTCTTAACGATCGCATCCTGCCAGCGCTCTCGGTACCAGGGCGGATTACAAAATTTCCGATTCAACGAAGCCGTAAACGTTAAATTAACGGTTTTTCACTTTTTAACGAATCCGTTAATCGTTAAACTAACGGTTTTTCCAATTTTAACAAAATTGTTAATTTCGTTAACTTTCGTAAACACCCTGCTCGGTACCCTATCTAAAAAACGGAACTCGCAGCATATTTGGAAAAAGCCAAGAACGCAGATTGGAGTATTTTGTGTTTCAAAACAGTTAAAATTACCCTGACAAGGACAGTCTTCACTTCTGGCAACATCTTCATCTTATGAATGGCCGGGCGTCTGTCCATGTTGGCTTGGCGATCGAGCTGGAAAGCAAGATGATGAGTATTATACAGTACGGTCCATAAAGGTACGAACACTAAGCTATCTGTTGTGACTGTAGGAATAATCGATGTTGTTCTAGAAGGTTATAGAACATTGCTTCTTGAATGTTCTAGAACCCTTGTAAATTGTATATAAGGCCGAGTTTCCTGTAATAAAGAGTGAGATGATTCTACTTCTACATTCGACACCTGGTACTTGGATAGTACTACACGGACGTACGAAGAGACTACAACTCTAACAAACATTAGCGTTCGTATCTTTATGGACGGTACTATGTCTGTCTGTACTGTGTCTGTCTCATTAGCGTTCGTATCTTTATCGACGGACCTGTGTCTGTCTGTAATCTCACCTTCGCCGCATTCTTCATCCGTTCAACCAACTTGCTGACGATCCCATCGTCGTCGTTGATGATGTCGATTCCACCGTCCTTTCTCCTCACGCGTCGTTTTCTTTCAGCTTTCTTCTGGCGCATCATGACATCAAAGTCATACTCGAATCTGATAATTGAGGCGATATCTTTTCTATTTTCCTGCACATATCTATCAAAAAGTCTGACCGATTTCAAACGCCCGCCAGTCGCATTTTTGTAAAATGAGTACGGTAGGGTCGGGACTCTCACAACGAACAGTTAGATCTTTGTGGATTTAAATTATTATTCTTACTTTCAGTCCATTGAAATTAAAGGCGCATTACTAGAATCGTTCTTGTATTTCGAGGCGGAACTGCTACGGTACTAAGAAACTGATTTACGGAGGTCAGATTTTTTTTAAAGGTAGAGGAAGCTATGTGTTCTGTTTTTGTAATTTTAAACGAAAAAGTAGACTGAATCATGAATCTTTTTTCATTTATCTTCGTCGACACCTCAAACTTTTGACTTAGGTAATGTTCAAAGCACTAGTTAGGTACAAAGATAAGATTTGATCAAAGTTTAAACTTGATCACCACAAAAAATTTCACCTTGTAAGGAAGTAATTCTTGATTCGATGATTCAGTCTAGTTTTTCGTATCAAGTGTTTTTGTAGCGGTTAATATTAATCAGTTTAAAAAAAGCCAGTTTCATAGTTATGAAACTTCTCATCATTTCGAGTCACACCTTCGGAAAACTTGAATTTAAAAAAATAATGTTAGAAGGTAATGACAAGAAATCAGGTGTCTCAGTTATGAAAACTGTGTGAAACACGCAAAAATAGAAGAGTATGAGAATTTAAATATTATATTTGTGTACCGGTAATTTGTTGAAATTAAATAAAAAACTCTGTGAAAAAAATTGAATGAAAAATCATATTATTAATTGACAAATCCTCCGCCCACTTTGCCCCGCCCCCTTTTTCGTGAGGCAAATTTTTGGGTGAAGCTTTTTGGATTTGATTGGGGGGGGGGGGGAAGGAGAGGGTTGTGCAAAAGTGACCAGAGAGGGGACACGAACCCGCGACGGTGCGCGTGAAAATTGTCTGCTTTAACCACTCGGTCACCACTGCACAAATTTTGTGGCGACCTTTCGCGTGACCACTGATGGCTACGGGGATCAACGCGCCGTAGTGCTTTGGTTCTAACAACATTAGCATTAGTTATGGCCGCAATCAGATTGGTAAAGGAGAGAAAAATAGCAAAACCGTTGCCTCTAAAACCACTTCTTCTTCCAATAAAAAATTCAAACAGTGCGATTTTGCTCAGAAAAAGGAGAAAAGGGACTCTGAGCGTAGCGAGGACTACCTGCTTGTGAAATCAATTGAATAAAGAGAATGCGCGGATGTTGAGAATGCGCGGATATACAATATCTCCAGTTTTTTTCAACTTTTTTTGTCCTCCCGACTACCGTTGAAAAATTCTACTTCCGACTTCCGAGAAAAAAAACTTCACTTCCGTCTTCCGTTTTGAAAAATTTTACTTCCGTGCAACTCTGCTATTTTCTATATTCACTTTCACTCACATTTTTTTTCACACTCTCTACTTCAAAACACAAACATACCCTCCTCTTCTGCTGCTCGACCCTCCATCCTCCACACCTTCATCACTGTCATCGTCTCTGGCTACCTGCCCTTCCTGGTTTTCGCCGACTTCATCCGGCTCAGCGAACTCGTCTCCTTCTTGGTGATCCAAAGGACGTTGACCGCGATTGTTGTCATCGTCGTCACTGTCATCTGAAGTGTGATTATCCGAGTGTTAATGCAGTTCCAGAATTAGACTCACCTCCGAACATGGTCGAACTTTTTGCAACTTTACCACCATCTTCGACATCAGAGTCGTCAGAGACAATGGCACGTCGTTTTCTCGACTTCTCTTCGTCATCACTTTTTGGACCTTCTTCATCATCTGAATCCATAACGATACGTCGTTTGTCAGCTGATGGTGACGTTGATTCTTCCTCTCGGGCATGTTCTGTAAAACTTCGGTGAAATTAGACCAGTCATAAAGCACTACTGTTGCGCTGCAGACAAGAGTTGAAAATGAGGAGAAAAGACAATGAAATGTTTATCAACTCTGTCTAATTCATCTAAGAATTAGCGCATTTAAAAAATTTTCTAGTTTATTCAACTTTTTGCAATCCTCACTTCCGTTGAGAAAATTTTTTTACCGACTTCCTCTTTGGAGAATTTTTTTTCGAAACTAAGAGAGCTCTGCAGCGCAGGCTAGCGTGATTTGGTTGAGTTTTGATCTTGATGTGCATCTCGCTTTCTTCTAGATTTATAAACGTTCAGGATTTTTCATAAATATTCAATTACCAAAACAAAAATCTCGCGCTACTTGATTTATTCTATTCCTACCGACCTGCGCGCTTTTTTCTTTGATCTGATTTGGTACATAAACGTTCAAATCTTTGGAAGAGAACTCTGAAAAGCCAAAGGTTCATAAAACTTCAAATTTCAAAAATAAAAAAAAACGAACCCGGTGATACAGGTGTCTCGCCAACCTCTTGCTGTTCTTCATTGTCTTCGGGTGTATCTCTCATAGGATCTTCCTGAATGTGCTTCTCATGGTACAAATTTTGAAATACAGCGTTTCAGAATTTTTTTCAGGAATCAAAGTGATCGGAAGTACACTTGCGTTTCCTAATAAGTCGAAGTGAAGTTCGTAAGCACTCGTAGACCGAAATTCACTTTATGCGTTTTCCCACTTATCATGTATGAGTTTTTCGTGTGAATGACAGATCGTCTCAGTGACCACGGGTTTAGCACAAAAATATTTATTGAGACCAACGTTTCGGCGTCATGCCATCATCAGGGACAGTAAGTTAACTTAACACGAAAGAAGAGCTGACTGATATGGTGGCATCTTTTGTTCCCTTGGACTGATGCTCAGACAACACCGGCTGGGGGTTCTGGTCTTACAAAACATTGACCAACTCGCCTTGCACTACTTTTTGACCGACTACACTACCTGTTTGCCGTTAAACGGTCCCTTCCACTAACATGTTTTATTTTCATTTCTAACCACATCAACCTGTTTTTCAAACTAACCTCATAGTGCTAACCTATCTAATATTTATAGGTAACTTACTGTCCCTGATGATGGCTTGACGCCGAATCGTTGGACTCAATAAATATTTTTGTGCTAAACCCGTGGTCACTGAGACGATCTGTCATTCACACGAATCTAACAAACGATGCACAATAACACCATCCGCAACCTACAACTAGTATGAGTTTTTACCAGGGCTGTTTACGGATTTAACATGTTTAACGAAATTTTTCGTTTAATTCAATTTAAAGACTAAATTTCCGTTTAAAATGGAAAATTCCTTAATTTAACATTTAACGTTTTCGTTCAAAGTAGAAAAAACTTTTTTTTTTCAACGAAACAATGTCCTATAATTCGTTCAATTACGTAAACAGCCCCGAGATATACCTTACAACAATTAATGAATCCAAAATATTGTAATTTTATAAAGTCCGAAACACAAAAACATCTTTACTTTCAAAATAAGAATATTGTTTGAAACATCAAAAAGATGCGCACTTTGCCGATGACTTTTCGGCTATCACTGTTGCTTCTTCTGCAGTGTTTATGTTTTTTTTCGAAATCTTGAACATGAATCTGTTCCTTCCATGAATAGTTTTTACTCAGAGAAGGCAACTGATTGGATCCATACGACGAAGAACTTTTTTCTACTCAGATAAGGCAACTTATCGGATCCATACGACAGAGAACTTAAATCATATGAGAGAGAACTTTGCAGTTATCAAAACTTCAGAATTCATCACTCGTCAAATCAAAAGACTCACATCCGCTGTATTGTCGATAATCTGCTCGCTAGACGGAGATTTTGGTTCGTCGGCTTCATAGACTGGATTCTCTGCGTCTGGGGATTGCGGAGCATTGGCATCATCCTGATAAATTACGAAATTCAAGAAAATCAAGTATTTCCGATCTTCTCTGTAAGAATCTGAACCAGAAACCAAAACGTATCCTAATCTTGGTCTGCAATCTGCAGCCAACAGTGATAACAACTTGTGAAATGTCTAACAAAAATTTACCTCCGAGTTGTATCCACGTTCTGGTGACTGCGGTACATTTTCCTGGAAAACAGTTTTCAGATTTTCCGAAATCATAGATCATGTGAAAACTTTGAACTGTTAACTGACTGACCTTAAAAAATCGTAAGATATATTTCATGAAACGCATTTTAGAAAATTAATCGTGGGAATTATAATTTTTAACTCACTAAAACAAATAAGTTGTTTCGTTATCTTCAAGAAAATTTACCTCGGAGTGCTGAAAATCTTGTCCTGGATCTGGTGAAGACGGAGCGTTCTGATCGAAGACTTTTTCACAAGGGGAAACAAGAAGACAAACCTCGTTCAAAGTTTGATCTGTTGGACTGGATGGATGATCGTCGTCAGCCATATTTGACTTCTGCAAAGGTAGAAAATTATATGAACGAGTGTCTTAGAAGCGAAAAGAGGTGAAATGTAATCGATAGATAGAGTCGGCAACAATGAAATCAATCTACAGCTGAATACAAAAAAAAACAATTACCAGATCACACCACAAGCGCACACACACACGAAATAATGCAGATAGGACTCTTTCTGCACCTACAGTAACGCGGAAATTTCATCGCCATAAAATTCTTAATTTCTCCGTATAATTGCGTTTCCAAGACTAGGCTCTTGACAAAAGTTGTTCTCCCAACCAAACCTAAGCTTATAATCAAAAAAAATTACTGATGGATGCAGATTGAACACCTCTTTTTTAGGCTCGTTGCTTTCTTACACTTTTCTTCAATTTTAGACACATACAAAATGAGAATGTCAAATTGTGTTCGCATAGACATGAACAATAAGTAATGCTCATCAAAATGATCTACATGATTCCATGGAAACTGCTAAATTCTGTGTTCTCTTTGTTCAAAATGAACATCCTCATATTGTCACTTCTCGCTTTAATGGTTTGTGCCAATTAGACAAAAAGCAGGAATCGCTATTTTCCGTCAACTACTGAAGACTACTTTGCCGTCGAAGCCATTTCGTACACTTTTCTCATGACGAGGGCGACTGTGAACTCGACCGTTCCAAGCAATATTTCTATGGATGACCTGATCGTGATGTGCGAGAACTACGGTGGTTATGTTTTCTGGCAGTTGTTGTGTCCTCAGGTCAAAAAACACACTCATCTTTTAGCAATGAAGTTTACGACAGATCCGAATTGTTTAAGCTTCACAGAAGGAAACTATCTTTGGTGGCAAAGTTTATTGAGCACAGCCGACGCTACCGCCTTGATGAACAACTATTGGTTGGAAGGGTCCAGACCAGAGTTGCACGGAAGTAAATTTTTTTCTCGGAAGGCGGAAGTCGGAAGTGAATTTTTTCACGGAAGTCGGAAGTTGGAAGTGAAAAAAGGACGAAAGTCGGAAGTAGAATTTTTCAACGGTAGTCGGGAGTGCAAAAAATTTGAAAAAAAACCTCAGAGATATTGTATATCCGCTCATTCTCAACAGGTGAAGGTCAATTCCTTACTGAGTAAAAACGATTTCACGGTCTTTTCGTCATTTTTCACGAAAAAAGGTCTTGACGGAGATAGAATTTGTTAAACGGAAGTCGGAAGTCGGAAGTGAAAAAGGGCGGAAGTTGGAAGAATTTTCCAGTGATATGAATGCATTGATTCGAAATGTTATGTTGCTGATAAAACTTTGTATTCGAATTCATCAAAGTCGTGTTGTCAACGAACTCGCAGTGTCCTACAAAACAAGAATGCGAGACATTCGAATTGAACAAAGCATCTATAGAAACTCATTCCAAATCAAGGAATGGGGATTTTGATGGCCACTAAGCAGTCAGACTCATTCTCCTCCACTGCGAGAACTCTTTTGCTCTCATAGAGAATTCTATCAACCGGCTGATGAAGTGTATTCTATTCGCGTCATTCCTAGCGGTTTGTCAAAGGTGAATCCAAATTTTTACTGTAGATTCAGGTGAGTTTGGCAGAAGTACGTCTAATCGTCGAAAGACTTTCGTACACATTCCTGATGACAAGAACCACAATAGAGACAAGTCTATCGGGTGACACTACGATGGAGAGTTTGATAGAAACATGTGACAAAAAGGGTGGTTTCTGCTTTGTGGCGGTCTTCAACTCTTCCAAAGGAAAACAATTTTCTCTACTGAGCAACAACGTGTATGACTGTACCAGGGATCCAAACTGTCTCAGTTTCACGGAAGACAGTTATCTCTACACGATCGTTATTGATGGAACCCAAAGTGACGATAATTTGATATTCTCACTGATTTGAATGAACAGATTTGGACTGCTCCAACTACACGAGCTACTTGGAGAGATTAACTACAATTGCCGAGTGTTCTTCTGATTGGTATGGCTATCGGAGGGTCAACGGACGGTATTGGTGTCTGAAGGTGTTGTTTATCAATGAATTCATAAAAAATTTTTACAGTACGAGGGGACCATCGGACTGAACTATTCTACTTCACAGGACTGGTGTGAAACTAAACACAGTGCTTCTCTCAGCTCATTTCCACTTCAGTCTGACTATAATGCGAGTTTGGGTACGTTTCGCTGACTACACACCTACCCACAGCTTCAGACTATCAGTCAGCGGACGGTATTAAAGCGTACTTTTTCATTGGTGCTGTGAAGATGTCGGTCAGTTTATACAAGCAAGTGCAGCGTTGCATGAGCTGAGAACAGGAAGACAGTGTGACCAAATTACCTTTTTCACTAGAAACAAAACGAATTCTGTCATTTTCTCAAGATATACATGTTACGTCGAATGAAAGAGAAAGAGAGAGAGAGAGAGAGAGAGAGAGAGAGAGAGAGAGAGAGAGAGAGAGAGAGAGAGAGAGAGAGAGGAGGGAGAGAGAGAGAGAGAGAGAGAGAGAGAGAGAGAGAGAGAGAGAGAGAGAGAGGGAGAGAGAGGGAGAGAGAGGGAGAGAGAGGGAGAGAGAGAGAGAGAGAGAGAGAGAGAGAGAGAGAGAGAGAGAGAGAGAGAGAGAGAGAGAGAGAAGGAGAGAGAGAGACCTCGCGCATTAAAATTCAAAAAAATTTTGAAATTTTATTATTTTCTTGTAACATTTAGGTATATCCCTTCAAAATATTGTATCTTGATATTTTCACCCGACTCGCACCCGAAGAGTTTTTACGCTGTCATCAGAGTCAGAAACAAAAGATTTGGAAATCATAAAACAAATTTTGTTTCTACATACATATATTGTTGTAATTTATTGTGACAAAAATTAGGCACATTTGATGAACTCTGGCAGCGGTTTTACTACCGAGGAGAGTTTCACGGCATTCCGACTTTCGACTTCCGCCCTTTTTTCACTTCCGACTTCCGACTTCCGTGAAAAAATTTCACTTCCGACTTCCGACTTCCGTTTAACAAATTCTACTTCCGACTTCCGACTTCCGTTTAACAAATTCTACTTCCGACTTCCGTCAAAAATTTTTTTTCGTGAAAAATGATGAAAAAACCGTGACATCATTTCTATTCAGTATGGAATTGACCTATCACCTGTTGAGAATGCGCGAATGTACAATATCTCTGGGTTTTTTCAACTTTTTTGCACGCACGACTACCGTTGAAAAAATTCTACTTCCGCCTTCCGACTTCCGCCTTCCGACTTCCGCCTTCCGACTTCCGCTCTTTTCCCACTTCCGACTTCCGACTTCCGTGAAAAAATTTCACTTCCTTCTTCCGACTTCCGATTTCCGTTTAAAAAATTCACTTCCAACTTCCGACTTCCGACTTCCGTTTTGAAAAATTTTACTTCCGTGCAACTCTGCTACCGAGCAATACTTATTGGTCACCCTGTAGCACATATCTTCCCCTATCTGTAAAAAAGTCTGACCTTCGTAAATCGGTTACTTAGTTACCGTAGCAGTTTCGCTTTGAAATACATGAACGATTAAGTAATGCGCCTTCAATTTCAATGGACTGAAAGTAAGAATAATAATTTAAATCCACAAAGATCTAACTGTTCGTTGTGAGAGTCCCGACCCTACCGTACTCATTTTACAAAAATGCGACTGGCGCGAGTTTGAAATCGGTCAGACTTTTTGCTAGATATGTGTGTAGTGTTTGTCATACCCTGTTAAAGTCATTCACAATTAAAGAGCACATGGTGGTGGCAGAGCCTAATGTCGACCGGTAACGCGACGTCAATGATGAATGCTCACTGGTACTCGCGTACTAATTCAACCAACGGACAATGTGCCATGTTCTTCTATGGAAAACGATTCGACTGGAGTTCTAACGGAGCTGTGAATCAAGTTTCGTGAGTTTGAAACATTTCACGGGTACAACTTCAATTTAAGATGCTCCGAGAGCCACAACCAAGTCCTATGCGGGAAATACGCTGTTTAAGTACGTATCATTGAAACTTTTTATTATGGAATTCTCGTTTTATGTTGAATGAATATTTTCCACTTTAGTCTTTTGCTCTTTTGGTTCCTTTTCAATGACCCCATAGCGACGAAAACTTTGGAATCCACTAAAAAATCTTAATGATTGACGGATAATTCGTAATTTATAGGCTCTGGTTGTCATGAAACGTTACCATTTTTTGAAGCTATGGTGTGTTTTCAAATATCTGCAGAACATCTTAAATAGAGTTTGCTATTTTTTATTTTAAAAAGGTATCGACTACTGTAACTCAACTCACAGATAAGCTAGCGACTTGAAGTGAAATGTGTTGGAATTAGCGTGAAATTTTGATCTAGATGGAGTTAAAAAAAACAAAAAACTAAATTCTGAAAAAATTTTATTTTTTATGTTTTTGACGAACAATAGTCGACTACTGTAACTCAACTCACAGATAAGTTAGCGATATGAGGTAAAATTCGTTGGAATCAGGATGAAATTTCAATCTAGATGGAGTTAAAAAAACAAAAAACTAAATTCTGAAAAAATTTTATTTTTTATGTTTTTGACGAACAGTAGTCGACTACTGTAACTCAACTCACAGATAAGCTAGCGATATGAGGTAAAATGCGTTGGAATCAGGGTGAAATTTTGATCTTTGGAGCTACGTTTGCAAAGGACCGTTCAACCTGAAGTTTCTGATCCATGTCGTCACATGACAACTCGATCAATGGATCTCTGAAGTAAGAAGTAAGTAAAATCTATAGACGTCGAAATGGACTCTATTGGTGTTTTTAGGTGAGTATAGTGAACAAAAAAATCTGAGATTGAATCATTCCACCTACAAACAGACTATGATGCATCACATATCTTCCTCTACCTGTAAAAAAGTCTGACCTCCGTAAATCGGTTACTTAGTTACCGTAGCAGTTTCGCTTTGAAATACATGAACGATTAAGTAATGCGCCTTCAATTTCAATG
>OZ022253.1:1902785-1915285 GCA_963978915.1 Caenorhabditis parvicauda
TGTTCATATTTTACTTTTTCACCATCAGAAAGTTACCTCTTGGAGAGTTGCTTTCTCTTTGTGGTGTGGCTGACTGATGTGTTGGCGAGTGAAGTGGAGAAGGCAGGGGCTGGGCAAAACTATGATGTCTGGACTCGGTATTGACCTTCACAGGACTTGTAGGTTCGTCGATGCTGCCACGGTCACGGTGTAGGACCACTTGATCTGAAAAATCTTTTCAACTTATTTCTGACTGGAATTGTAGATAATGTACATCTTCCTTAGTTTTCCTTCAAGATCCAATAAATGAAAAAGCACATACAGTACCGTCCATAAAGATACGAACTCTTACATTTTTGGCATATAACAACCTGGGAATTTCGGATTGGTCTGTAACTTTCAGAGACTCTGAAGAAAATTGTTTCATGCACTAAAAACCTAATTTTTCACTCTGAATGGAAACTGTTGGTGAATGAAAAAAACGATAAATAAATGTGAAGTGGAAAAATTTGATTTTGACAGGTTTTGAAAAAATGATATTTTTCTGCGCAGTTACGTCCAATGGTTCTATTATCTTCAAACAGTGCATGAAAAAGATTTCTTCGACATCTCTGGAAGTTACAGACCAATCTGAATATCCCAGGTTGATATATGCAAAAAATATCAGAGTTCGTATCTTTATGGACGGTACTGTACATATGTATATCGCTGGCCATTTTCAAACGCGCTCTAATCTCAATTTTGCAGAATGAGTACGGTAGGCCTACCATAGGGTCGGGACTCTCACAACGAACAGTTAGATCTTTGTGGATTTAAATTATTATTCTCACTTTCAGTCCATTGAAATTGAAGGCGCATCACTAAAATCGTTCTTGTATTTCAAGGCGAAACTGCTACAGTACTAAGTACCCGATTTACGGAGGCCGGACTTTTTTACAAGTAGAGGAAGCTATGTGCGATTCATGAATTCCATGTGCTTTTGATGAAATTGTTGATCTCTGTTGATATCAACCGCCTATGAACTTCATATCAGAGATATTTCGTTTCTAAAGCTATGAATTAAAAAGGCGCATAATTTGCATCTTCAAATTCAGATTGAAAATTCATCGATAGTGGAAATGTAGTTATGAAGTGTGACCATTCTAAAACTGGTCTCCCTATGCACATTTCGAATCGATTCGCATCGCCGGCCAATTCCGAATATTTGCTTTGATGGTATAGTGTTACGTTTCTTTGCTTTGTAGAAGTTTTGAGCATGAAAAGTCTGAAGTTCTCATGCTTTTGTATCGTATGCTTTTGTTGAGCGGCGTTGACATGAGAGAGGAAGTTTTGAAAGAAAACAGAAGGTACGAACAGACTTGTCTCTAAGATTTCGAAACGGATCGAAGTACTACAGAAAAAGTCATCAGTAAAGTACAAATCTTATTTCATGTTTCCACCTAAATATCATTACAAAAACAGATTTTTAGTGTTCTTGGAAATCTATCAAGCGGTATAGTTAGATTTCATTCATTTGTAGGAGATACAGTGGCAAGGTTTTTTGGTAACATCTCAGCCATAAGATGTCCGATTGCTTTCAAAAACATTTATTTTGAGATTTATCAACAATTTATCAAGTTGACTGAATTTAGAAATGTTTGAATAAATATCTGTGAAAATTTGAAAGCAATCGGACAACAGGGAATGCAGACTTATATTTCTTTCTTGTGCTCAGATCCTTTCCAAATAAGAAATCGTAAGTATACTTTGGATCACTGGAAGAATTAAGAGTCTGCGTTTTCCTATTTGTCTTCATACATGTATAGTTCAAAATCTCAAAAAAAAAACATCCCTGGAAGCTCTGAGAAAGCAACTTTAATTGGATCCAGGAAGGAAAAGTCGGATCTTAAGGAAAACGTTCGGTGTCTGTATGGATCCAAACGGAATTCAAAAAAAATCTAATCGTTTGAAGCCATACAGCCACCGAACGGTTACCCTGATTCTTCCAGTCGTTTCCAAACTAGTTAAGGTTGATTCCAATCAGAATTGCCTTCACTGACGAAATATGGGATTTTATTCTACTGACTTTCGCGAGAATCAGAATAGTACCGTCTGACATTAAGACATAGTGAGTGGAACAAGCGTACCTTTATTAGTCTCTTCGCGATAGTCATAATAAGAAGCCATTGAACTGCGTTGCTGGAAGAGAAATTATGGTCAAACAGGATCGATTGCAGCGACGGGTTGAACTGTAGAAGAGGGATGATGGGTTGAAAATGGGCGGAGTCTGGCCGTGCGCCAAGGTTTCGCGCACAGGGCTCTGGTGCATGTGATAGAAGGGGGAGGAAATGTCGAGTTAATGCGAAGCCATAAGAGGTTGATAGCATGAATGAAATGTAGAATGAAGTAGGAAAAGATAGATTTTAAAGTTTAGTGTTAAATCACTTCACATTATTAAGCAGTACTGGTTTTCTGAAGGATACTGTCAGTTCGCGAAGTATGTGAATACTGTCACTAAAAAGATAGAGAAAATCTTTTTTTTATCTTTTTGTGTGATTCGAATATACCCACCGGAAGAAACAGCTGAAATCTGCTGGCGACAGTGATAATTTCTATGACAAGTTGTTTTGTTTAAGTACCGTATGATAAGCGACATATGAGTGGCAGATAAATATGAGTATGGTTTCTACGCTTTTAGGGGAACTCTGCCACAATCAATAGACAAATGGAACTTGGAGAGTGAAAGGCTCGCAAAACATCTGGACGTTAAAATTACACGTTCTACACAGCCATGACAACAGCGCGAGCGCGTCAAGTCCTAAGATTCATAAGTCAACGCGCAAACAGAGCATCTTCGGTTGGTTGAGTCACTCTCTCTCTCTCTCTCACAAGTTTGAAACAATAGGGCAACATGATCCGGGAGCACCACATCAATGTTTGGCTCTATTCAACAAGGGGGTTAACTGTGAATACAGTAACCGGGGATGAGTCAGCCAGTCGTTGTGAAATTCTAGGATGCGAAAATCAATAAAAAGTTGGGAGAAGAATGAAAGAGCGAAACAAATGCATTTGCATGTGTTGAATAAACACATGGCACATCTATTATTCTAGATTTGTGGCGTTGGGCAATGTCAGGGCTAATGTTGGCATCCTGATACAGAAAAACTCTCTCTCTCTCTCTCTCCCTCTCTCTCTCTCTCTCTCTCTCTCTCTCTCCCTCTATTTCTCCCTCTCTCTCTCTCTCTCTCTCTCTCTCTCTCTCTCTCTCTCTCTCTCTCCCTCTGTCTGGGAATAATAAACTTAACAAAAAGCCTAAGATGGTATTCATGTCGGCATGTCCGAACTGAACAAGCATGAGAAAAGTATTCAAGAAGTTGGAATCGTAGCAAATGTGTATGAAACGAGGCCTGAGAAGTTTCCCAACGCGACCATGACGACTCTATCAGTGTGTGGTGGTGTTGTGAGAATGCGGACAAATTAGGCGTTTTGTACGCGTCGGCGTTACTCATCCAACACCGCTGGTGAATCATTAATACGGTATGTTGTTGCAAGTTTCGACCCAGTCTATGTACACTATGAAGGGTGTCCTTGTAACCAAACGGCCACTTCCCATTGTGCTCTGTGGAAGGGGGGAGGATAATTATCGAGTGTGAAACATGGGTTGGGTACGTTTCATAGTCTCTTCAAAAAATAAGCACAAAGTTCATAAAGATACGAACGCTAAGATTTTTTGGCATATGTCAACCTGGTAGTACCGGAATGGTCTGTAAGTTTCAGAAATGTTGGAGAAAACATTGTTATGTATTGTTAATGAAAATGAAACCCATAGAAAATCACTGCGCAACAAAAAGACCTTTTTCTCAAATCCACTCTAAATCGAATTTTTCCCTTTCACATTTATTTTTCTTTTTTTTCATTCAGTATAAGTTTTTATGTTTTCGTATATCGCTAGAAGCATGGCCGTTTTTAAACGCGCTCTAATCTCAATTTTGCAGAATGAGTACGGTAGGGTCGGGACTCTCACAACGAACAGTTAGATCTTTGTGGATTTAAATTATTATTCTTACTGTCAGTCCATTGAAATTAAAGGCTTATTATGTAAATCGTTCTTGTATTTCAAGGCAAAACTGCTACGGTACTAAGTACCCGATTTACGGAGGCCAGACTTTTTTACAGGTAGAGGAAGCTAAGTGAAACAGTTATTGAAGAAAAATGTCAGCGAGCCTTCTATTTTGAATTGAAGACAAGCAGGCGACCCAAACTTAATTATGAGGTTCCTTCTATTTCCATTCAGCTTCATTTTCTGCTTACATGAATTTATAGGAAAAATGTATGTGATTATAAGAATCTTTAAAGACCATTTAAATTTCTTTATGGCACCTTTAAATGCCATTATTTTTCGAAATGTTAATAAAAACCATTTAAGATATTTTTATGGCACCCTTGAATTCCATTTAAATATGAGGCGTTTCTGAGATGACTTCAAAGAGTATTTAAATTTACACCGGATTTTATTTGAAGATTAGACATTTCAAAGGTGAAAAATAGTAATCATTCACATTTTAACGTGCTAATAATCTATAAGAATCATTATATCACAATTATTTTTCTCTTGAGGATAGTGAACACAGTAACTCAACACACAACGATGATCACAGTTTCACAGAGGGCCTAGAACAAGTCTTCCTATGAGAAAAGTCATTCTTCTGGACATGAGAGGAAAAGCAAAAAAGACACCAAAGGGTGGAATCGAACTTAAGAATTTCAACACATACGATGAAAAAGGCGCTGTCCCTTTGACATGTCAAGTCCGGATATTGATGTCCAGTGTCTGGGACCTCTCTATCACGCGTACTCTCTAACCCTCATTTCCTTCCCAGCCAATTCTTAATACATTTCAGCTTGAGCCTCTGGGGGTAACACGCAAAGGCTACTCGTTGAGATGCTGATCCTCGTGTTTTTGAACTCAGCATGTCCTTGGGCGCTCCATGTGATCAGCATGGTTTCATAAATCTAACAGTACTAGATATTATTGACACACCTATTTAGGCTCGCGAGCTTTCTCCATTTATAAACACAGTTTACTAGACTCTCTATCACCTGGATTCCACTATCCATTAGGAGCTAGAAAAAAAGATATAACAGGGTGAAGTCAAGTCCTCCACCAACCGACTGTCAAAAATATGAATTGATTTGTTGAAGTGAAAAAGGAAGAGAAAATTCGGATCACATGATTTTATTCTTACTGAGAGTAGCATCCTGAAGACAAAAACGATAAACGCAGGGAAAAAGTTCGGTGTCTGTATAGATCCAAGCGGAAGAAAAGAATTTAGGGAGTTTTTGTACTCAAACTCGTCGGATCTGCCTTATACAACCAGACAAAGGATATTCTGAAGAATGTCAGAGAATAAATTTTGAGTTAGGTAGAGTTTTAACGATTCTCCTGACATCCCCCAGTCTCAACTCATTAGGAAATAAATGACAGACACGATTCCATATGGGCACCGCGAAAAAGGACTGGTGATATTAGGGTTGAGAGAGATGCACATACCGACTCAACCAATATGGATTCCAAAAAAGGTACAGACACCGGACGGTTTCCCTGAGAAATCCCAAAGATCCTCGTAAGAACTTATGGAGTTCTTGTACTCAAACTCGTCGGATCTGCCTAATACAACCAGACAAAGGAGATTCTGAGGAATGTCAGAGAATAATCTTGAGTTAGGTAGAGTTTTAACAATTCTCTTGACATCCCTCATTCTCAACTCATTAGGAACACGTACAAAGTGGCGAAACAGGAAATCTTGATGACTGATTGTCGCCCAAATCGATCGGTAATCGGAGATAAGAAGGTTGATTGAATGACTAATTGAGGTGGAAACCGCAATGCGGTAGAAACCTATGCGTCACGGCCTTTTTATTGACTCGATGTATCAAAGTGTGTGCGCTCTCGAGTCGAGAGCTCCGAATTCAATGTGGAGAATGATATCTAGTGATTAGAGCTCTCCCACAGCAATATCGAACCGCTATTTTTTTTTTCGGAAAGTACTCAGAGAAGTCAACTCTGATTGGATCCAGAGTTGTGCTTCCAAGCGGAATGAAATATATTTCAAAATACTGATTCATCGTGTTATTTGGGTTCGGCGAGAAAATAATTCTCCGGGGCATTAAAGTTATTTGAAGGATTTTGTCAGATTGGATCCAGTGCGGTCAGATTGGATCCAATTAGCAGTGTTTTTTAAAAAATGGAAAATGGGCCTATAACCATGATGACACATCATTATGATTCATTCCATACTACTTTTCTATCTGGTAACTCAAGTTTCGAGTACATCTGGAGCATTTAGAAGTAATCAGAAGAGACAACTCTAATTAGATCCAGAAAAAATCAGATTGGATTCCAGTTTTTTCCAAACTAGATGTGTTTGGATCCAATCTGAGTTGCCTTCTCTGAGTAGTTAACGACACCAAGTGACACCACTCGTGGTGTCAGCGTTGTTGCGGTATCGTTTTGTATTATGAGTTCATGCTAAGTCATCCGATTTTAGGCTTAGCTCTGTCTGAGGTTTAGGCTTGAGAAACTATAAAACATCACGACGATACGTCAAGCACCACAGTTGTAGAGAATTCAAATCTATTCTAATGAAAAAGGGCTATTTGGTCACACTGTCTTTCCGCGGCCTGTTCTCAGCTCATAGGAGTCGGATCAGAACGGTGAAAACGCCATCAGATAGGTTCTGTTGAAGCGGAGATGCGCATCAACTTTTTAATTCGATCAGACCGCGCGCTGCTGCGCGGCACGGATTTCCTCAGTTTTGAAATTCAAACGTGTCCTCAACGTGATCCATTTATCGCCTAGAATTTTAATTTTTAAAAATGGAGCTATCTAGAAGTTCCAAATTGCCTGTGCGTTCACGTTTTTACTGAATGACGTTCGTTTGTTCTTTGTTTCGAGTATCAAAACTGGCGTGAAAACAAAAAATGTGGGGCGCGAAGCGCCCCTGAAGAGTGTTTGTATCCAAGAGAAAAGACGAACCGTTAAAAACTGGATCCCCTGTCGTCATTGATAGTAGGTGCGCGATTTCAATTTTAATGGACCACTCTTCTGAATTGATGACAAGGGGACGTCCATTCAAGATTGATGTACAGTCCGCAGTTTGAAAGATCGCATCCCAAGATACCGCGTTAACCTACTTTCAACGGCTGCTAATGTTCTGTTATGCGTACGAGTTTCGGTGATATGCACTGAAAGGTTTTACGGCGGATTATTCTCAGGATACAGTAACCACAGTTTACGGTAGATTATTCTCAGGATACAGTAACCACAGTTTACGGTAGATTATTCTCAGGATACAGTAACCACAGTTTACGGTAGATTATTCTCAGGATACAGTAACCACAGTTTACGGTAGATTATTCTCAGGATACAGTAACCACAGTTTACGGTAGATTATTCTCAGGATACAGTAACCACAGTTTACGGTAGATTATTCTCAGGATACAGTAACCACAGTTTACGGTAGATTATTCTCAGGATACAGTAATCACAGTTTACGGTAGATTATTCTCAGGATACAGTAACCACAGTTTACGGTAGATTATTCTCAGGATACAGTAACCACAGTTTACGGTAGATTATTCTCAGGATACAGTAACCACAGTTTACGGTAGATTATTCTCAGGATACAGTAACCACAGTTTACGGTAGATTATTCTCAGGATACAGTAACCACAGTTTACGGTAGATTATTCTCAGGATACAGTAACCACAGTTTACGGTAGATTATTCTCAGGATACAGTAACCACAGTTTACGGTAGATTATTCTCAGGATACAGTAACCACAGTTTACGGTAGATTATTCTCAGGATACAGTAACCACAGATTACGGTTTATTTTCCCAGGCTACAGTAATCAAAGTTTACGGTAGTTTTTTTTCAGGCTGCAGTAATCACAATTTACGGTATATTTTCCCAGGCTACAGTAACCACAGTTTACGGTAGATTATTCTCAGGATACAGTAATCACAGTTTACGGTAGATTATTCTCAGGATACAGTAACCACAGTTTACGGTAGATTATTCTCAGGATACAGTAACCACAGTTTACGGTAGATTATTCTCAGGATACAGTAACCACAGTTTACGGTAGATTATTCTCAGGATACAGTAACCACAGTTTACGGTAGATTATTCTCAGGATACAGTAACCAGAGTTTACGGTAGATTATTCTCAGGATACAGTAACCACAGTTTACGGTAGATTATTCTCAGGATACAGTAACCACAGTTTACGGTAGATTATTCTCAGGATACAGTAACCACAGTTTACGGTATATTATTCTCAGGCTACAGTAATCACAGTTTACGGTAGATTTTCCCAGGCTACAGTAATCACAGTTTACGGTAGATTTTCCCAGGCTACAGTAATCACAGTTTACGGTAGATTTTCCCAGGCTACAGTAATCACAGTTTACGGTATATTTTCCCAGGCTACAGTAATCAAAGTTTACGGTAGATTTTCCCAGGCTACAGTAACCACAGTTTACGGTAGATTATTTCAGGCTACAGTAATGCGAGTTCTGATCTACCACATACTTTTTCATCCGTGAGGGAACACCGCACTTCGGAAAGTTTGATCCAGTTCGAGAAAGATCAGGGGGGAGTTAGAGTATGGTAGATTTTCCCACGCTACAGTAATCACAGTTTACGGTAGATTTTCTCAGGCTACAGTAATCCGAGTTTTGATCTACCACACACTCTTCCATCCGTGATGGAACACCGCACTTCGGAAAGTTCAGTTCAGTTTTAGAAAGAGCAAGGGAGGGTAGAGTATGGTAGATTTTCCCACGCTATAATAATAACAGTTTACGGTAGATTTTCTCAGGCTACCGTAATCCGAGTTTTGATCTACCACATACTTTTTCATCCGTGAGGGAACACCGCACTCCGGAAAGTTCAGTTCAGTTTGAGAAAGAGCAAGGGAGGGTAGAGTATGGTAGATTTTCCCACGCTACAGTAATCACCCTTTTTGATCTACCAAAAGTTCTGCGTGATAGGTCATCTCAAAAGTTACGGTAACCACAAAACACGACGTCTAACACGACCATTTCGCGCACCATTTCACCTTTTCTTTCATGTGACCGACGTAAAGGTTTTAACTCTTATTTTCTTGACAGGTGCATTCGAGTATGCATAGTGTGAGGCTATGGGGTCCTATTCTTTCGTGACTGTAGAAATATTCGACGTTGTTGTAGAAGGTTTTAGAACACACTGCGTATCAATTATAAGTGGAAGTAGCCGCTTTGCAACCGTTTCGCAAAACCCTCTGCGGAGCGCACATATCTAGCAAAAAGTCTGACCGATTTCAAACTCGCGGCAGTCGCATTTTTGTAAAATGAGTACGGTAGGGTCGGGACTCTCACAACGAACAGTTAGATCTTTGTGGATTTGAATTATTATTCTTACTTTCAGTCCATTGAAATTGAAGGCGCATTACTTAATCGTTCATGTATTTCAAAGCGGAACTGCTACGGTAACTAAGTAACCGATTTACGGAGGTCAGATATTTTTACAGGTAGAGGAAGATATGTGGAGCGCACCTACTTCATTTCGACTTTGTTAACCTATTTTCCTAGTTTTTCCATCTCTATGAACGTTGCGGACCTACTTCAAACATTTTTCCGTCACGATTTGATCTACTATGTCAACGGAACCGCCCCTTTACATATCTAGCAAAAAGTCTGACTGATTTCAAACGCGCGCCAGTCGCGTTTTTGTAAAATGAGTACGGTAGGGTCGGGACTCTCACAACGAACAGTTAGATCTTTGTGGATTTAAATTATTATTCTTACTTTCAGTCCATTCTGAAATTAAAGGCTCATTACGTAAATCGTTCTTGTATTTCAAGGCGAAACTGCTACGGTACTAAGTACCCGATTTACGGAGGCCAGACTTTTTTACAGGTAGAGGGAGCTACTCTAAAAAAATAAACGGGCATTAGCTTCATGATATCGTCAAATTCACTTCATGATATCGCCAGCTCATCAACGTTCAGAGCTATCACAGCCTATGCCCATCCAGTGCCCATCCGATACACATCCCAATGCCCAGCTCATCAACGTTCAGAGCAATCACAGCCTATGCCTACTCAGTGCCCATCCGATACACATCCCAATGCCCAGCTCATCAACGTTCAGAGCAATCACAGCCTATGCCCAACCAGTGCCCATCCGATACACATCCCAATGCCCAGCTCATCAACGTTCAGAGCTATCACAGCCTATGCCCAGCCAGTGCCCATCCGATACACATCCCAATGCCCAGCTCATCAACGTTCAGAGCTATCACAGCCTATGCCCAGCCAGTGCCCATCCGATACACATCCCAATGCCCAGCTCATCAACGTTCAGAGCTATCACAGCCTATGCCCAGCCAGTGCCCATCCGATACACATCTCAATGCCCAGCTCATCAACGTTCAGAGCAATCACAGCCTATGCCTACCCAGTGCCCATCCGATACACATCCCAATGCCCAGCTCATCAACGTTCAGAGCAATCACAGCCTATGCCCAACCAGTGCCCATCCGATACACATCCCAATGCCCAGCTCATCAACGTTCAGAGCTATCACAGCCTATGCCCAGCTAGTGCCCATCCGATACACATCCCAATGCCCAGCTCATCAACGTTCAGAGCTATCACAGCCTATGCCCACCCAGTGCCCATCCGATACACATCCCAATGCCCAGCTTATCGACGTTCAGAGCAACCCCAGCCTAATGCCCATCCCTATTTTTTACACCGGCCTTATGCCCACCTGCATGCACAGCTAATGCCCGTTTATTTTTTTTAGAGTATGTGCCCCTTGCTTTGTTTCTACACTTTCCAACTGCACTTACCGCGATGTGTATAACACTACTTCTGGAATGTTCTAGAACTTTTGTTTTTTGTGTTTTTTGTCAATAAAGACCTACTTTCACTCAAGACACATGGTACTTGGACGTACGAAGAGAAACAACATGTTCGATAAGAATACATTTATTGCAAAGAACGATACAAAAACACAAATGAAAAGAAGTACTATCACATGATTGCATGACATGAGAGCATTATTGTAGCTACTTTACGGGAAAAGAACGCAAAACTTATGAAAACAGTGGAATTGTAAGGTCCTGCGGAGAGAGTGAAAATTTTCAGAGAATGTTCTTGTGCTCGTCTACTTGAGAAGGGACCTGAAATGAAACCATTAATTATACAAGTTCAGCATAGGAGGAATGGACTCTCAACTCTTCACAAATATTCTTCTCCCCACCTTTCCTGGGGAAAAACAAAAGTTATTGTGAGCTGCAAAGTGTAATTTGACCTATGGCGATGCGGGATTTACAAAGGGGCGTGGTTAGTGCTCGCTGCTTATTGGTCGCCTCCCCTCGCTCGTTTATACTGTTCAAAAAGTCCTCACGTTTTATCGAAAAGGGTGGACGCCGACGGGGCGAGCTCCTTCTGTGTTAGGTCCATCTGGTGGTTCGATGACGACACAATCACTGGTCTCAACCATTGCGTCGACGATACGGTGTTTGGTGGGGGCGAGCTGGCGGTTATTGGTGTTGCTGTTATGACTTTCACGGATTGTGTTCTGAAGACACATTTCATTGGACGCAAAACACATCGAACCTGATAGATCTCAATGGGTCCGCTGCTGGATCCTCTGGTTCTTCCTCTTCATCCTCGTCATCTCTGTTGTACCTCTGCAATTTGGCATGTTGCCAAGTAATTTCATGAACTCCTAGTATGACTTCAAAGTTTTTGACGATGACAGTCAACCCAACTTTTGAGTAAGGTTGCTTCGTCGGTAGTTGGTGTCACGTTACAAAAATCAAAGTTTCTCCGCGCAGAAGCGCGCGGACGGTTCAGGTTCAACTGCGACCGGTACCGCGTGATGTTCCGAGTGGGTTTGACACTGGTGCATTTAGGCTTAGGCATGGCCAAAATGGCTCGATTTGGGGGGGGGGGTCGACCTGATACTCTGATTAGATCCAGGAAAAATCAGATTGGATCCAGAGTTGTGTTTCCAATCGGAATGGAATATTTATCAATATACTTGTGCTGACCAAAGATTCATCGTGTTGTTTGGGTTCGGCGAGAAAATAATTCTCCGGGCTATATAGTCATTTGAAGGATTTATCAGATTGGATCCAGTTCTGTCACATTGGATCCAATGAGCAGTTTTTTATTTGATTGAAAATGGGCCTATAACCATGATGACACATCATGATGATTCATTCCATAATACTTTTGTACATGATTTATCTGTTAACTCAAGTTTCGAGTACATCTGGAGCATTTAAAAGTAATCAGAAGAGTCAACTCTGATTGGATCCAGAAAAAATCAGATTGGATTCCAGTTTTTCCCAGACTAGATGTGGTTGGATCCAATCTGAGTTGCCTTCTCTGAGATGCTCAAAGCGAAGACCTCGCCTCCCAAGCCTAATTTGAACTATTCTGAGCCATCGCGCACATTGAAATCCTTTGTTTCAACAAACC
>OZ022253.1:1920285-1930285 GCA_963978915.1 Caenorhabditis parvicauda
CCTGTCGACTCCATTCGAGACGCCACGTTCACCGTGTCACCAAACAGACAATAACGTGGTGAAGTGAGACCGACTACACCAGCTGCCACAGACCCCATATGGAATCCCCATCGACATCTAATCCTTGTGTCTGTTCTATGTGGAATCTCGTAGGATGTCAGGTACTGTCGCATGTCCAACGCTGTGTTTGCAATATGCTTGGAGTGCATGTTTCCGTTTTCTTCTGGTATTCCTGATACAACCATGTAGGCGTCTCCAATTGTTTCGACCTGAACTTTTGATTTGGAAGATGGTCACAGAGACTGTACAACATACAACAACAACCAGTAGAGCGCTCTTAAAAATGAAATCTCGGAACTCCGTTGTATCTGGCTTCAGGAGACAAAAAATTGGAAAAAATTCACCGAAAATGGTAGTTTAAACTCACCATAGACTAATGGTGTACTTTGACTCAGTATTTCCAATCTTACTAGTGTCTCATGCAAGAGTTCTACTTCTTGTGGGACACTCGTTTTTTTGCTGTTTTTTGGATATAATTTCATAACTTTGACGAACCTTTGAGAAACTTTACACAAATACGAATATGTGTAGTAGTTATCTTAGGAAAAAGTTTCAGACAAGAATCTCAATCTATATTTGAATGACAACAAAAGTTGTATCGTTCTACTTCTTGTAGGACACACTGCACAGTCTCTAATTATTGTAGTAAAAACAGTTGAATTAAAGAAAGCCTAGAAATCGCTACGTGTTGCTGCACAGAGGGTTACAGTGTCTAACACTCTCTGAAAACATCGCGCTATCTCGCGTGTTCCTTACGCGTCGACGTCTTGCTATCTCACGTACTCTCTCGCCTCGCGCGCTAGCTCGATGGGACTCCGCGCGCCACGTGAACAAAACTCTCTAACGTGGAACTATCTCTGCGTCTCTTCTCTGTCTCACCGCATAGATGTGGGACGTGTCACTTTCAGTTCTCTTACAAACCTTATAGCTCTGGTTCCTCGTTATACATTCGTCAAAGCCAGTGTACAACCCATTCAGCATATTGACGACCTGTAACTATGTTAAAATCAATATTTCCGGATGGATACCTCGATTGGAGTTGAACTAGAGCAAATGGTGGTGAAACCAACAATGTCGGAGAACAGAATGGTGGCCTGGGTGTACAGCTTTGGTGGGACGGGACGACCCATCTTCAGTTCGTTTGCAACGTATCTGAATACCTGATGTTTTCAAGAGTGAGAAAAGTTTGGAGGGTTGGGAGCACAACGGTCTTCAAAACAGCGAAACGCGGAGAATCGGCGAAACCCGCGGATGGTCGGCGACTATCATTAGTTACCTAACTCTGGTTCCTTTGCATTCACTCGAGAAAACGCCTTTCACACCGAGCTAAAGGTAATGGTTACGAACCATTATGTAGGGGGTTAGGATTGGGTTTTCCGGGGTTTAAGCATAGCTGCAACGTAGTGTATCAGGTCGACCCCCCAAATCAAGCCATTTTGGCCAATCCTAAGCCTAAATGCACCAGTGCCAATCGATAAGACGCGTTGCATGCAAATTATTTTGAACGAAAATTTGCTATAGGGCACGTTCGCACATCTATTTTTTTTATCCTTTCCTCCTTTTTTTAAAAGTTAACAAGCGTTGCCATTTGCTATTGAAAAATCGCAAATCAAGTAACTTTCCTTCGTAACCAGCTTTGTATCATGAATTTTGAAAAAAAAAAACGTCAGAGAAAAAAGTTTTTCAACTACAGTAACTGTGATTTGATCTACAGCGGTGCACGATTTACGAAGGGGCGGAGCTTGCGGCGGACGCTTATTGGTCGCCTCCCCTCGCTGCTTGATCCGAAACTTTTCTACTGCTCTTAGCGCGGTGTGCCTTTTACTAAAGATTTCCGTGCAAAGGAGCAACTCTATGAGTATTTTTGGAATCCCCTCGAAAGAGCGGGAAACTGTGTTTTTTTACAGTATCTTGAAGAATTTTTTGGCTAATGAAAAACTCACGCAGGTAAAAGTTGGCTCAGAAGAGACTCCGCCCTGACGTTCGCCTCTTCCAGCATTCCAGTTCTTTCTGCTACCAGTTTTTCTAGGTTGTTGGCGTATTGCTCCATCATGCGCATCATTTGGTCGACTAGGGATCCCTTTCTGAACAAATTTCATCAAGGAGAGAGAGAGAGAGAGAGAGAGAGAGAGAGAGAGAGAGAGAGAGAGAGAGAGAGAGAGAGAGATAGAGAGAGAGAGATAGAGAGAGAGAGAGAGAGAGAGAGAGAGAGAGAGAGAGAGAGAGAGAGATAGAGATAGAGAGAGAGAGAGAGAGAGAGAGAGAGAGAGAGAGAGAGAGAGAGAGAGAGAAAGAGAGAGAGAGAGATAGAGAGAGAGAGACAGAGAGAGACAGAGAGAGAGAGAGAGAGAGAGACAGAGAGAGAGAGAGAGAGAGAGAGAGAGAGAGAGAGAGAGAGAGAGAGAGAGAAAGAGAGAAAGAGAGAGAGAGAGAGAGAGAGAGAGAGAGAGAGAGAGAGAGAGAGAGAGAGTGAGAGTGAGAGAGACAGAGAAAGAGAGAACTCACGTCTTTAATACCATCTCAGTGTTCAATCGAACCCTACGGACTGACGGCCGAATTTCCGGGTTGTCGCTCCAACAGTCACGTAGAAGTGCATTCAAATCGGGATGCAGCCCCATCTGGTTCTGGATTTCAGGTGTCACAATCTTGGACCCATCGGCAAGATAGTCACATAGTTCTGAATTGATTGCTCACACTACGAAATGATTTCTCAATGATTGAGCTGTTCCTTTTCTTATGGTGGATGAGAGCTGATGAATTGAAGAGTTTTGACAAGTAACTTATGTATTTCAAGTAACTTATGTAGATCCCAAAATGAATATTAAATTCTAATGCTCACGAGGAAGGGTTGAGTTTTTCCTATTGATCAATACAAGCACGCTTGGCCTCGCTACGCTCGGGGCCTTTTTTCCCACACACACACACTCTCTCCAATCCGAATACGACCACTTCTAATGCTAGTATTGCTAGAACCAATGCAATAACACACTTCGACCCCCGCAGGCATGACTACTCACGCGAACTGTCGCCACGAAATTTCGTGCAGCGGTGGCCGGTTGGTTGAAGCAGACATCTTTCACGCTATCGTCGCGGGTTCGTATCTCCCCTTGGGCACTTTTGCGCAACCCCTTCCTCTCCCCCCCCCACAACCAAAACCAAAAAGCTTCACCCAAAAATTTGCCTCATGAAAAAGGGGGCGGGGCAAAGTGGGCGGAGGATTTGTCAATTAATAATATGATTAGTGAAGGAATGCTGAATGTCATCTGGTCGAATTTGTCCATCAGATCAAGCAAAAGTGGCGTCAGATCGTGCCACTTTTGATTCGAACAATTTTAGATCTGATGCTACTTTTGAGGAAGCTCACTGCAAAACACACTACTACTGCGCCAAGCTGACACGCGCCAAAGCGCACAGCTTATTTGTAAGACGTGGTGGCGACTCTGCGCCCTCTCCCTCTCGACACTCTCTCGCCATCCTCATACGCCAACTCGATTTTTACTTTTATTTCATGCGCTGGTACTGTACATAGAAAGACCTAGGAACGAGAAAAATTATCTCAAAAAATAACCAGCTTAATATTATCAAAAATTCATCACATCCTCACCATTAATATTTGTGTTCTCTCTGAACGGCAGGCTTCGGAAGAGGATCTCATACATGACCTAAATTATCTAATTCATCTCCTTCAACTCAAAATCCTAGACCATGCCAAATGCATAAATATCCCCTGCTTGCCTTCTCGCCTGTGACTGTTTCATCCAACTCTGATCGATTTGTCTTCGTCGATTAAGCTCACGGTTTTTGAGCATTTCTGGCGCACAATAGAGCACGGCTAAAACTGATTGAGAGAAAAAGCAAAAACAGGTAGAGGGGTCTTGATAGTAAAAACTTACAAGTTCTCTGGAAACTTTGACTCTTATCTTCGTCGTCTTTCAATGCCTCAATGGTTATGGCACCTTGTTTTTCCCATCTCTCAAGAGAATTCGCTGCAAGTTCGCTGATTAGCTGGCTCCACCCACTTACTCACCTATACCAAAGTCTGTCAGTTTAACCATCCAATTTCTGTCTATGAGGCAAGCCCAGGGGGTCAAACTACCATGGAATCCGATAGAACTTGCGTGAAGGTATTCGAGTCCCTGAAAGCTGAAATTTGAGGAAGTTCGGACTGGAAGTAACAAAAAACATTTGAAACCTGACACAGGTCAAAAAATACGACAAAATCAAGAAAATACTACCAAAGTGATGTCCCGAACGAATGCGGCATGAAACTTTTCATCCAAAACCACGTTCATGTTGTAGATGATGTCTTGAACAGTTCCCCTGCTGCAGAACTTCCACAATACTAACATCTCCTCTTTTTCGTTGAATGAAACTCCGATGAATGTGTTCAGATTGTCATGAATTGCTTGTTTCATCTGAAGTAAGTTTGTCATTTTATCGTTCATCCGAGACCCACTTGAGTCAAAAGCTGCATGTCTTCACGTAGGAATCGAATTGGACGCCTTTGTGGGTATCTGAAAACCAGTGGTTTGCTCCGCCCATTTCGTTATAAAACTTACTGATGATAAGTCGAGTGGGTATTAACACCTATGATACAATGTTTCTTCTGGGTGCCATTCATGTTGCTCAACTTGGTGCTCGCAGAGCCGATGGACATCTGGAAAAAAGCAAAAATGAAAAGAATTGTAGTGGAACCGTACTCGAGAGCCTTATTCGATCCTTACGTTTCGAAATAAAGTGCATGAGGTGGACTACAAACTCTGTCCCGCACATAGGGAAGGAAGGGGGAGGTGGCACTCGTAAATCTACACAAGATCCAGGAAATGTCTATGTTCGTAGCGCCGCGTCCGCCCGGGGCCCTTGCTCCGAGATCATGTTAGCGCACGTGCGAGAGAGTACATGGGACAGCGAGACGTCGACGCGTAAGGGACAGGCGAGATAGCACGATGTTTTTGGAGAGTGTTAGAGAGTCCCCGAAATTGAGAGGTCTGACTAGTTTCCTAGGTTTTCAAATACGCTGAAGATGATAGAACTGGTTTCAAAACCAGTCAGACCTCTCAATTTTGAGGATTCTCCGTAGCAGCCCCTGGTAAGCAATAAAGCAGGAACGTTGTGTCCCTCCCTTTTCAACGCCTGTCAGCAACGCTCACCATAGACTTAAACTGATCCTCGTCAATGAAATTTATGTCATCTCTGAACACTCTCCACGGCATCTTATCAAGTTGCTTGGTTTCACAATAACGGTAAAGCATAGCCGAGACGGCCATCAGGATCAACAACAACACGATGGTGGACACAGCGGTGATCTCGAGAAGATAACTGCATCTGAAACCGGCAATTTGTGCATACATTTATGGGCGGGACTTGGCACCTTTGACCACGATATCCGCACGCCGGCTCGTCGAGTGGCATCTCGCCGTTAGTACTTGGCCAGAATCCGGACATGACGTCAGTTAGCTTCTGAAATTGGTCTCTGTATAGACTGCATGAAACGTATCTTGAGAAGTTAAAAGTAACTTTTTCGAGTTATCTAGTACCTTCTTCTCTTTTGGTAATTTTAATTCGAAGTCTTGCTTGATGTTTTTTCTTGTTTTGTAATTCTTACATTTTTCAACAAAGAAACTTTGAGAACATTCAAAATAAGGAAAAAAACCTCAACAGAAGTTGAAATTCCATGTTATTCTGACCTAGTCAGATGCGTTAAGCACGAAAAATGAAGTTTTCTTTTTACTACAGATATTTTAATTCAAAAATCACTCTTTAGGCGCTAAACGGAACTTTTTGTTTGGAGTCATGTTCAGAGTGATTATTCTTATCATAATCTCAGGGAAACCGTTCGGTGTCTGTATTGTGTTCTGGAATCCATATCAGTTTAAGCGGTATCTGGATGAATCCGTACAGACACCGTTCGCAAACAGCAATAAATCGAAGCCTGAATGAATCCATCTGGACACCGTTTTTGAAAACGGTGTCTGTATGGCTTTAAACGTTGTCCGAATTGGTAATTTTGGAATTCTGTTTGGATCAATACAGACACTGAGATCTTTCCCTAAGAATTTCATTTATGACCTCTATCAACTAATCATCATCATAATGGATACAAAAAACTTCGGGGCTCCCCCTAAACTCACCAGCCTGAAACATCCAGTTTTGTTCTTGAGTCCATCACAGTTATCGATCAATTCGCTTTCCATGTTCACCATCTTCATAACTTTTTCTCTGGTTGGACTGATGAAGAATGCTGCAAAGTTTGGAGCACGATCGGCGACGTCGTCCATGAGCACAGTTCCGATGACTCCGGCGTCCTTCAAACAATTGAATCAGATTTGAGTTATTTTTTATGGTGTGCGGAAAGCAGATGAAATTTATTTTGACGGAAGGTGAGACGCGGAATGCTGGAAAATTTAAGAACGAAAAGGTTTCCATAACTATTCCTCGCTACGCTCGGGCCGTTCGATTTTTCCTTTCTCTCTCTCTCTCTCTCTCTCTCTCTCTCTCTCTCTCTCTCTCTCTCTCTCTCTTTCTCTCTCTCTCTCTCTCTCTCTCTCTCCTCTCCTCTCTCTCTCTCTCTCTCTCTCTCTCCCTATTCGCCCATCGCGAGTTCGAATCCCGTCAACTACCTGGGCACTTTTGCACAACCCCTCCCCTCTTCCCCCCCCCCTCCCCCTAAAACCGAAACCAAAAAGCTTCACCCAAAAATTTGCCTCACGAAAAAGGGGGCGGGGCAAAGTGGGCGGAGGATTTGTCAATTAATAATATGATATGAATATGATGATGATGATATGAGTTTCAAATCATTGTCTTAATAACCAGCTGAAACCCAGCTATAATACTGTCAAACTGGATACAGAATTTATCTCTCAAGTCGCAAAAAATGATACTTTTTTTCAAAAAACTAAAATAAATCGGGTGAATTTTTGAATACCTTCGTAGTGTCGGCACTTGTACGGCTAACGACTCCTTCAAAGCTGGTCCTGCGCATCTTGTTCCAAATGTATTGACCATTAGTCACAAACGCTTCGTTCCCTGTGTCGTTCAGGACTTTACGGATGGCAAGTGCATAGAGTCGCAGAGAGTCGTAAAGATGCAGGTAGCCGTAGATGTTGGACTGTAACTTTCTATGATCAACTCGTTTTTCTTGAAGTAAAAATTTTTACAATGATTTACTAACGTGATTAACTCTATAATCCAAATGTCACTGTACATGTACGACATCATGTCTTACATAGCCATAGTCACAGTACATGTCAGACATAAATGACATTTCCTACTGTAAATGGTCACAGTACATGTCCGACATAGATATGGTCACAGTACATGTCAGACATAAATGGCATTTCCTACTGTCAATGGTCACAGTTCATGTCTTACATGGATATGGTCACAGTACATGTCAGACATAAAGACCTTCATCACTGTCAATGGTCACAATACATGTCTTACATGGATATGGTCACAGTACATGTCAGACATAAAGACCTTCATCACTGTCAATGGTCACAATACATGTCTTACATGGCTATGGTAACAGTACATGTCAGACATAAATGGCATTTCCTACTGTCAATGGTCACAGTTCATGTCTTACATGGATATGGTCACAGTACATGTCAGACATAAAGACCTTCATCACTGTCAATGGTCACAATACATGTCTTACATGGCTATGGTAACAGTACATGTCAGACATAAAGACCTTTACCACTGTCAATGGTCACAGTACATGTCCGACATAGATATGGTCACAGTACATGTCAGACATAAATGGCATTTCCTACTGTCAATGGTCACAGTTCATGTCTTACATGGATATGGTCACAGTACATGTCAGACATAAAGACCTTCATCACTGTCAATGGTCACAATACATGTCTTACATGGCTATGGTAACAGTACATGTCAGACATAAATGGCATTTCCTACTGTCAATGGTCACAGTTCATGTCTTACATGGATATGGTCACAGTACATGTCAGACATAAAGACCTTCATCACTGTCAATGGTCACAATACATGTCTTACATGGCTATGGTAACAGTACATGTCAGACATAAAGACCTTTCCCACTGTCAATGGTCACAGTACATGTCCGACATAGATATGGTCACAGTACATGTCAGACATAAATGGCATTTCCTACTGTCAATGGTCACAGTTCATGTCTTACATGGATATGGTCACAGTACATGTCAGACATAAAGACCTTCATCACTGTCAATGGTCACAATACATGTCTTACATGGCTATGGTAACAGTACATGTCAGACATAAAGACCTTTCCCACTGTCAATGGTCACAGTACATGTCCGACATAGATATGGTCACAGTACATGTCAGACATAAATGGCATTTCCTACTGTCAATGGTCACAGTTCATGTCTTACATGGATATGGTCACAGTACATGTCAGACTTAAATGACATTTCCTACTGTCAATGGTCACAGTTCATGTCTTACATGGCTATAGTCACAGTACATGTCAGACATAAAGACCTCTCCCACTGTAAATGGTAACAGTACATGTCGGACACGGCTATGTCTTACATAAACGGCATTCTTGTTACCACTTTCACGCTATGTCTCACATGTACAGTGACATTTGGATTATAGAGAAACTCTCGATTTGAAAATTTCGCAAGTAAACGAATTTTGACAGATCATCCCGACACGCCCACTTTTGGATTGGCCAAATGTGATACACTATGAAACAAGTAGAAAAACCGTTTTAGCCCCCCTCGGCCGTCGACCACAACGCAGCGCGGTTGCCTTTTTGCGGGCCCGTCTATGTTTCGCAATCCCTCAACAGCCTAACTTCTCTAATTCTCTCACTCTATCTGCCCAGCAGAATCATGTCTCGCAGGAATCACCTCTCTTGAGGAAACTTCCAGTTGAACCGCGCAACTAGGCTTAATGTGAGCTTTGTGGAATGAATGATCAAACTACGAGTCAAGTACTACGGAGGTACTGTGGGTCTCTGTGCTAATGCTTCTGACAAAAATCGCTTTACTGCCCTAACCCCTTCCTTCAGAGCGGTTCATCTTATGGCGTATGAAACTTGTTCAATTAAGTTATTGTTGACACTGTGTGCTCACTTTTAAACATGGTTCCATGGGTCGGAATGGATTCTTCTTGTTTTTACTACCTAGCTACAGCTGGATTGATATAGAGTTGGACAGAGATCGAACTTCTGTTCTACTCCTCAGAGAAGGCAACGCAGAGAGGATCCAACCACATCTAGTCTGGGAAAAACTGGAATCCAATCTGATTTTTTCTGGATCCAATCAGAGTTGACTTATCTGAGTTAAACGAGGTTCACAGTGTATCAGTTTCAGCCATCTCAAAGGTGGGCGTGTCGGGTGCAGGACGACCGAAGATGGTCAGTCAAAAATCGCTTGATTGTAGAATTATCAAGAGTTCAATTAAATTTTCGTACTGGACAGTCTTCTCAAAAAATGTTAGATTTCGATGCATTGTGTGCCTAAAAAGTGGTTTTCCTATTTACTCATTAAGTTTCCATTTTTTACTCAAAAAACCGCAAACCGTATCAATATCCTCTTTCTTGATCCCATGAGCTTCAACACGTTGAATGAATGAGTCGACAATCGTGTCGTCAAACCCATTAACATCGTCGATGATGATAGTGTTAGCATAGTGATCCTTGACCTTCTGCAACGTCTCCCCATCGGCTCCAATCCATGGAATGGCATCCTGAAAAGGCAAAAATCATGTGGAAGTGGGTGGGTTCGAACCTGTCCTTCCGACTGCATCCATGGCAAGATGTAGGCGTACTCAGCGTTGTTCATTTCGTTCATGTAAGTTGCTTGCATGAACTCTCTCGAAAGCTCGCGAGTGGCAGAGAAAAGGCATATTATCACTGAAATTGAGGGTCAAGAAAGATCAAAAAAGATCTCTCTCTCTCTCTCTCTCTCTCTCTCTCTCT
>OZ022253.1:1935285-1938169 GCA_963978915.1 Caenorhabditis parvicauda
AGATTTTTTCCGGAGGTTGTAGTTTCACATCATGAGGTTTTTTCCAGATACTTAATCTCATGATCTGACACTAAAAATGCATATCACAAAGACAGAAAGGACAGAGGAAAAGGCACAAGATGAAATACACACGAATTGGAAAGTATGTAGTACCCTGTTTGTCAAGTTAAAGCAGAAAAATTATGCGGTGAATTATTCTTTGCTGTCAGCGAGTGGAATCTGCTGCTCGACGACGCTCTCTTCGGCTTCGACTTGCTTCTTTCTGGAAAATTTAAGTTTGGATTCAGAACATGTTGATCGAAGTACCTCAACTTCTGACATTTTTGACCTACTGGATTTTACCTCTTTCTTTAGTGTGTCTCATTAAAATATACTCTCTGGTAGGGTCGACCCAGCTTTGATTGTCTTCGACCCATCATCTTCAACCCATCTCTGATTGAGTAGTAAGAAACGAGCATTTATAGCATCTAATCCTAGCATCTCTACGAGGTTTCAAAAAAGGACACTTTTTACCTTGTACTAACCCGTCGATATGAAAAGTCAAAAAGACAAATTAACTTGTGAGAGCGGGTCCGCAGGGTTACAGACAAGACACTCAGTACTCAAGTAAAAAAATTACACTTAACAAATTTTTACTGACCCGCAGAACCCTTGTAGTACTTGATTACAGCCGGACATTTAATCTTGACCTTAAATTTAGTCTCAACTAAGAAATTCGTACTATGAATACTAATTCTTATTCATATGGAAAGTCCAAAAGACAAATTGACTTGTGAGAGCGGGTCCGTGGAATTATATTTAAAAATTTTCATACCATAATTTCCCTGACTTTCAAATTCTTCCGGTTTTGAACTAAACTATGATCATATTGACATGGACATCCCTCTAATGAGAAGTCGACATCATGTTATCATAAGAGTCGCCAAAAATGTCAGTAGACGTTTACTTCCTGGTGTCCATGTTTGCTTTCCATAAGAAGAACTGGTTCTGTTTTCCGAAGAATAAGGCTATGATCGGTTGGGTTAGGTGTTAGGTTTTCTAGGGCCACGGTGGATTCATCTTCATCAGAACCTAATTAGTATTCTGATTTCAATAGGAGTCAACCTTCAATATAGATGTGTTGAGTAGGTCGAATAATAAAGTTTTCGTGTAGAAAATTTTCAAGCGAGATATGTATTTAAATAAATGAAAAAACTTTTAGAAACACTACACGTTAGGGTCACAGGGCCGTTTTGACCTAACATGTTTAAAGTTTGATTTTGGAAATTAAAATATCTTGTAAAAAAAACTTCGTTATTCGATCTGCTTCTGGCTAATATTAAAAAAAGAAATATATTTCAAAACACTCGTGCTGACCGAAAATTCATCGTGTTATTTGGGTTCGGCGAGAAAATAATTTTCCGGGGAATTATGGTTTTTTGAAGGATTTTATCAAATTGGATCCAATTAGCAGTTTTTAAATGGAAAATGGGCCTATAACCATGATGACACATCATGATGATTCATTCCATAATACTTTCGTTCATTATCTATCTGTTAACTCAAGTTTCGAGTACATCTGGAGCATTTAAAAGTAATCAGAAAAGTCAACTCTGATTGGATCCAGAAAAAATCAGATTGGATTCCAGTTTTTCCCAAACTAGATGTGGTTGGATCCAATCTGAGTTGCTTCTCTGAGAAGTTCAAACTCACTTGTAAGGGAACATGCTGTAGACGAAAACAGCTGCCATGACTCCTATTGCACCGCCCAGGAAGAGGAAAGTAGGTCGGAAGTTGAACATGAAATACGCCGCGATGCAGTTCAGAATGATGGCAAAAGAAGTGGCGAAGGCTTTGAGAATATTGTCCGCGTATTTGATGACCACAGCCACTACGAGTCCACCGAAGGCAGAGATGCAAATGGTCACCCAGATGGCCCAGTCAAACCCTTGCATGCAGTTCTTGAAAATTGCTCCTGCTGAGTAGCCGTCTGCGAAGATTTTCTTGTTGTCCATTGCCTGAAAGTCTAGAACTTTTCTTAATTACGGTTTTTTGCGGAAAATCGCAGAACTGTCCTCTCTGGAGCAGCTTCTTAATAGGTTCTTTTCACAACCATTTTTTGAAGTCGGAGTGGCTATTGCTGTTCGTTCACGAAGCGTATGTTAGCGCAGCTAAGAAGGATCAAGGAAAGTGTGCGGTTGCGTCGGTTCATTGGCAGTGCACACACGTCGCTTACCGTAACACTTTGATTCTCTAATTATTGATATTATTGTTTAGGCTCATTTCATTTGTTTATTAAGCTTTTATATTATTCCATATGTATTTATATCAATTCTAAGCCTTATGTTTTCCTGCCTCATCACAATTTCATTATATGTATTGCAGGAAAACCAGAGAGGCTGGTTTTTCTCTTTAATAAAGAATTGTTACTTTATCGAAGAACATCGGTTGAAGACGGGTCAAAGACCCAAGAATACCTGCTGGAAGTACAATATATTTTCACAGCGTATGATTCTTATTTCTGATGATGAAAGTTATTAACAAGTATTCGAATGAGTTGTGTTGGACAGTGCTCTGATGTCTTTCTTACTCTCGCGAACACAAAGTTTCTTCAAAGTATAAAAACGCGGAAGTTCTTATAGAACTACTCGCTAAACCTAATAACACTGATATGAAGTTCACATGATGTTGACATCAACAATTAATTAACAGAAAACAACGTTGATAGTAAAATCGAATGAACTTTATGGAGAATCTATCAACTGTAGAAACCATGCTAGTAATAGCAATATTTCACAGCAAAAAGAACGAACAGACTAGAGCGAATTTGACCGACGAAATTACTCGCCACAACAAGACAACAACAGGAGGGACACGGCAATTTTATAATCATCATTCTTTATTC
>OZ022253.1:1938369-1950869 GCA_963978915.1 Caenorhabditis parvicauda
GCTGGAGTGAGCCGTATGGTGTGCGTGACTCTGGTCGGCTCATCCCGGCTAAGTCGGTGTTGGCCAGAGCTTCTCAGGTATACTTCTAGCCACTATATCTTCTTAGACCCTTGACGTAAGATCTAAAGAAGATTTAATACTGTAAGAGGATTCTTTCTAGTTATAGAAATGCGAATGTTTTCTATGATTTATGAACTTTTTGTGTCTATTCTATATGAATTTTTGCTCTCATTTTTTGAAAACTCAATTTGGATTTTTTCAATCGAAAAAAAAAATGAAAAAATAAAAATCTTCATTCAAGTCGAACAAATTTCCAACTTCGATACATATATCACAAACTGATAGAAAAGTAACGCTATTATGACTAACTTCTCAGGAACAAATCTAGTCAGACCTGCTAAAAGTGGACAAAACTATGGCAAGACCTAATTTCAAGATAACCAGTCTTACATAAGTTTAACCAGGTCTCATGAAACACCTTAAAACTTGAAAATTTGGATTCTCTACACTTACCAGACCTTATAAAAACGTGAAATTTAGTTTTTATATGAAGGTTATACTAGGTTTTGCACCAAAGCAGTCAGGTCTAATCAGATTTTTTCCGGAGGTTGTAGTTTCACATCATGAGGTTTTTTCCAGATATTTAATCTCATGATCTGACACTTAAAATGCATATCACAAAGACAGAAAGGACAGAGGAAAAGGCACAAGATGAATTACATACGAATTGGAAAGTATGTAGTACCCTGTTTGTCAAGTTAAAGCAGAAAAATTATGCGGTGAATTATTCTTTGCTGTCAGCGAGTGGAATCTGCTGCTCGACGACGCTCTCTTCGGCTTCGACTTGTTTCTTCCTGGAAGATTTAAGTTTGGTTTCAGAACATGTTGATCGAAGTACCTCAACTTCTGACATTTTTGACCTACTGGATTTTACCTCTTTCTTTAGTGTGTCTCATTAAAATATACTCTCTGGTAGGGTCGACCCAGCTTTGATTGTCTTCGACCCACCATCTTCAACCCATCTCTGATTGAGTAGTAAGAAACGAGCGTTTATAGCATCTAATCCTAGCATCTCTACGAGGTTTCAAAAAAGGACACTTTTTACCTTGTACTAACCCGTCCATATGAAAAGTCAAAAAAACAAATTAACTTGTGAGAGCGGGTCCGCAGGGTTACAGACAAGACACTCAGTACTTAAGTAAAAAAAATACACTCAGTGCTTAACAAATTTTACTGACCCGATGAACCCATGTAGTACTTGATTACAGCCGGACATTTAATCTTAACCTTAAATTTAGTCTCAACTAAGAAATTCGTACTATGAATACTAATTCTTATCCATATGGAAAGTCCAAAAGACAAATTGACTTGTGAGAGCGGGTCCGTAGAATTATATTTAAAAATTTTCATACCATAATTTCCCTGACTTTCAAATTCTTCCGGTTTTGAACTAAACTATGATCATATTGACATGGACATCCCTCTAATGAGAAGTCGACATCATGTTATCATAAGAGTCGCCAAAAATGTCAGTAGACGTTTACTTCCTGGTGTCCATGTTTGCTTTCCATAAGAAGAACTGGTTCTGTTTTCCGAAGAATAAGGCTATGATCGGTTGGGTTAGGTGTTAGGTTTTCTAGGACCACGGTGGATTCATCTTCATCAGAACCTAATTAGTATTCTGATTTCAATAGGAGTTAACCTTCAATATAGATGTGTTGAGTAGGTCGAATAATAAAGTTTTCGTGTAGAAAATTTTCAAGCGAGATATGTATTTAAATTTTAAAAAATAAATTTTAGAAACACTACACGTTAGGGTCACAGGGCCATTTTGACCTAACATGTTTAAAGTTTGATTTTGGAAATTAAAATATCTTGTAAAAAAACTTCGTTATTCGATCTGCTTCTGGCTAGGTCTCAACTCTGGATCCCATTGACATTGAAAGTCAAATCCTTCTAATTCTGTATTCAAAGACTTTATGGGTTCATTAGAATGGTTGAGAATTTTTATAGGGCTGAACTCAGAGAAGTCAACTCTGATTGGATCCAGAAAAAATCAGATTGGATTCCAGTTTTTTCCAAACTAGATGTGGTTGGATCCAATCTGAGTTGCTTCTCTGAGAAGTTCAAACTCACTTGTAAGGGAACATGCTGTAGACGAAAACAGCTGCCATGACTCCTATTGCACCGCCCAGGAAGAGGAAAGTAGGTCGGAAGTTGAACATGAAATACGCCGCGATGCAGTTCAGAATGATGGCAAAAGAAGTGGCGAAGGCTTTGAGAATATTGTCCGCGTATTTGATGACCACAGCCACTACGAGTCCACCGAAGGCAGAGATGCAAATGGTCACCCAGATGGCCCAGTCGAATCCTTGCATGCAGTTCTTGAAAATTGCTCCTGCTGAGTAGCCGTCTGCGAATATTTTCTTGTTGTCCATTGCCTGAAAGTTTAGAACTTTTCTTAATTACGGTTTTTAGCGGAAAATCGCAGAACTGTCCTCTCTGGAGCAGCTTCTTAATAGGTTCTTTTCACAACCATTTTTTGAAGTCGGAGTGGCTATTGCTGTTCGTTCACGAAGCGTATGTTAGCGCAGCTAAGAAGGATCAAGGAAAGTGTGCGGTTGCGTCGGTTCATTGGCAGTGCACACACGCCGCTTACCGTAACACTTTGATTTTCTAATTATTGATATTATTGTTTAGGCTCATTTCATTTGTTTATTAAGCTTTTATATTATTCCATATGTATTTATATCAATTCTAAGCCTTATGTTTTCCTGCCTCATCACAATTTCATTATATGCATTGCAGGAAAACCAGAGAGGCTGGTTTTTCTCTTTGGGAGTAATAAAGAATTGTTACTTTATCGAAGCACATCGGTTGAAGACGGGTCAAAGACCCAAGAATACCTGCTGGAAGTACAATATATTTTCACAGCGTATGATTCTTATTTCTGATGATGAAAGTTATAAACAAGTATTCGAATGAGTTGTGTTGGACAGTACTCTGATGTCTGTCTTACTCTCGCGAACACAAAGTTTCTTCAAAATGAAAAAAACGCGGAAGTTCTTATAGAACTACTCGCTAAACCTAATAACACTGATATGAAGTTCACATGATGTTGACATCAACAATTAATCAACAGAAAACAACGTTGATAGTAAAATCGAATGAACTTTATGGAGAATCTATCACTTGTAGAAACCATGCTAGTAATAACAAGATTTCACAGCAAAAAGAACGAACAGACTAGAGCGAATTTGACCGACGAAATTGCTCGCCACAACAAGACAACAACAGGAGGGACACGGCAATTTTATAATCATCATTCTTTATTCTATCTCCAGAAGCATGGCCGTTTTCAAACGCGTTCTAATCTCAATTTTGCAGAATGAGTACGGTAGGGTCGGGACTCTCACAACGAACAGTTTGATCTTTGTGGATTTAAATTATTATTCTTACTTTCAGTCCATTCTGAAATTAAAGGCTCATTACGTCAATCGTTCTCGTATTTCAAGGCGAAACTGCTACGGTACTAAGTACCCGATTTACGGAGGCCAGACTTTTTTACAGGTAGAAAAAGCTACATATGTGTTCTGGCCAATCTTGAGGCTAAAATTTTGTTTGTCTTCATCCCGACCATTTTTAATCTCACTCCATTATTGTAAAGCACAGAAGTTGTCAGATAAAGATTAATACGATCGTTTTTGTTTCTATTTTAGAACGTTGAGAGAAAAAAACCTCTCAACCGCGCAAAAACTCCACAAAATTCCAAAAACTCACGAAGGCGAACAGCAAAGCAAAAACTGTCGAAGGAAGAGCAAGTTGGATGTTCCTGAGCCAGATCGAAACCTTCGACCCTATAATCGAATATTGATCTCGTTTTTGTTGATGTTAACCTTTCAGAATCTTCTCGAAGTAGATACCAGCGAATCCGGATAACAAGCAGGCTGTGAGAACGGCGGCGAATCCTTTAAAAATTTTATTTTTGAAGAATTCGAGTATTTTACCTAGGACTTGATTATGTTCATTTTCTTGTTTCTGTGGCGCTACGGTGGTCGACAGGGAAACATTTCCGGTTTGAAGAAGGAGTTTAGCTTCTTTTTGCTTATCGTCTGACATTTTCTGGTCCTGGAATATTCATTTCCGACTTCTCACTTCCGTTAGAAAAAATTATATTTTCCTGAGATGGATTTTGTAAAAAAAAAATGAAATCCTCATCTGCTTAGTCTATAACTCATCTGGGAATGACAATATTTCTGTGTTTATTCGACTTTTTTGCACTTTCGACTACTTCCGTTTAGAGAAAATTTTCTACCGTGCAATTCTGGTGACCTTTCATATATCTAGCAAAAAGTCTGACCGATTTCAAAAGCGTTCCAGTCGCGTTTTTGTAAAATGAGTACGGTAGGGTCGGGACTCTCGCAACGAACCGTTATATCTGTGTATTTGAATTATTTTTTTTATTTTCAGTCCATTCTGAAATCAAAGGCTCATTAATTAAATCGTTCTTGTATTTCAAGGAGAAACTGCTACGGTCCTAAGTACCCGATTTACGGAGGTCAGACATTTCTACAGGTAGAGGAAGCTATGTGACTTTTCATTCATATCCCAATTCAAATTTACTGTTGAATTTCAAAACTCTTCCGAGACTCAAGAACAACAACTGTTAACTGAATCATCGTTCTCAAACATCACTCACCAGTTGTACTACAGCAATACCAATGAAGAGAACGAAAAGAGCCAGCCACTGTTGAGCCGAGAGCCTTCTCTTTAGAACTGTCACGGTGAAAATCGCAGTGGTTATGATTTTCAGCTGATAGGTGACCTTAACCTTTCACTTTAGTCAAATCATACACACCGAGCTAAAGGTGATCGTTATCGATTAGACGCGTTGCACGTAAATTATAATGAACAAAAACTTGCTATAGGGCGCGTTCGCACATCAAATTTTTTTCATCTTTTTCTCCTACAAGCAGGTAGTCCTCGCTACGCTCAGAGTCCCCATTTCCCCTTTTTCTGAGCAAAATCGCACTGTTTGAATTTTTGATTGGAAGAAGAAGCGATTTTTAGAGGCAACGGTTTTGCTATTTCTCTCTCTTTTACCAATCTGATTGCGGCCATAACTAATGCTAGTGTTGCTAGAACCGATGCACTACGACGCGCAGACCCCCGCAGCCATGAGTACTCACACGAACGGTCGTCACAAAATTTCGTGCAGCGGTGGCCGAGTGGTTAAAGCAGAGAACTTTCACGCCCTCTGTCGCGGGTTCGCATCTTCCCTTGGGCACTTTTGCACAACCCCTCTCCCCCCCCCCCAAACAAATCCAAAAAGCTTCACCCAAAAATTTGCCTCACGAAAAAGGGGGCGGGGCAAAGTGGGCGGAGGATTTGTCAATTAATAATATGATTTTTCTCAAGTTAACAAGCAAATTTGTTCAGCCAATTGCTGTTGAAAATATGCAAATCTTGTAACTTACCTTCGTAACTAGCTTTTTATCATGAATTTTGGAAAAACCTCAGAGAAAGAAGTTTTTTAACTACATTAACTGTGATTTGACCTACGGCGATGTAGAATTTACGAAGGGGCGGAGTTTGTGCTCGCTGTTTATTGGTCGCCTCCCCTCGCTGCTTGATCCGACCCTTTTCTATTGGTGTGCTCATATAAACAACATTTACCATGTACTGTGCTGGTGGAAGGTTTTCAACGGCAACATAAAGAAGGTAGTTCTGTATTGTGTAAACTGCGGCTGGCACTAGTACCTAAAAATTTGGGTAAAATCGCAAAATAAATAATTCACCTTGACGGCGTCCTTCCAATGATGGACGAACTGGTCGTAAATTTGGTAGAAGCATCTGAAACAGTTTTATTAGTCTTCAATAATAGAACAAGGGGACCGCCCCCTTTGCGCCGCCTACTTTTCGTGAGGCAAATTTTTGGGTGGTCCTTTTTTGTTTTGATGGGGGGGGGGGGAGGAAGGGGTTTAAAAGTGACCAAGATGGGATCCGAACGGGCGTTGAGCGAGTAACGATCGGACGCTTTAACCATTCGGTCACCGCTGCATCCTTTTTTCAGATAGCTCTTTGCGTGACCAATGGGGGCCCTCGCAGGTTGTTTGTTGCATTAGTTCTAGCCGCACTTGCATTCGACTTCGGCGCATTTGGATTCTACGAGAAGAAGAAGAGAAGAGACCAGAAAGAGAAGGGAAGCAAAGAGAGAGTTAGAAACAGCAAGTGAGAGAGAGAGAGAGAGAGAGAGAGAGAGAGAGAGAGAGAGAGAGAGAGAGATAGGAATAGTTAGATAGAGAGAAAGCGAGATCGAGAGCGGGAGAGAGAACGAGAGAAAGAGAGAGACAGAGAAAGGGATAGAGACGGAGAACAGATAAAGAGAGAAAGAAAGTGAGACAGAGGAGAGAGAGAGAGAGAGAGAGAGAGAGAGAGAGAGAGAGAGAGAGAGAGCGAAATCTGAATTTTTGTAATGAAAAAAGGAAAAAGGGGCTCTGAGCGTAGCGAGGACTTTCTGCTTGTTAGTCTTTAATCAGAGCGAGAGAGAGAGAGAGAGAGAAGGAGAGAGAGAGAGAGGGAGAAATAAAGAGAAAGAAATTTAACGAAAAATTTTTTGTTCACCATCTCTGTTTTTCAAACTAGGAAGTCTGAATAGGTGATTTGTAACAGAAAAAGGGCAAAATAGGGACAGGGCGTAGCGAGGCTTGCGTTTTCGTAAACGAATCACATATATCGCTAGAAGCATGGCCGTTTTCAAACGCGCTCTAATCTCAATTTTGCAGAATGAGTACGGTAACTCTCACAACGAACAGTTAGATCTTTGTGGATTTAATTTATTATTCTTACTTACAGTTCATTGAAATTAAAGGCGCATCACTTAATCGTTCCTGTGTTTCAAGGCGAAACTGCCTACAGTTTCTAAGTAACCGATTTACGGAGGCCAGACTTTTTTACAGGTAGAGGAAGCTATGTGCGAATAAAAAAGTGCGGCTGAACATTAGACAGAACCGTCGCATATGCGTCATTATTCTCCTAGAAGTTGCAAAACAATATGAACCCATGGAGAGCAAAACTCACTTTTTCAGGCTTCTACACTGAATAGCTAGAAGAATGAGACTGACTGTGAACTTGAACACTTCTCCATAGAACACTGGGATCGTCTTCAGGAATTTGGGTCGGTTCCCAGACATTGCAAACTTCATGAAGATGACCAGCGAGCAGTTCTGGAAGATGAGAACCAGCAGAGACGTTGTACTTGATGATATCCGCTTTTTGCGGCATCTGCAAAAATTTTAGGAGTATATAAAGAGAGAGAGAGAGAGAGAGAGAGAGAGAGAGAGAGAGAGAGAGAGATAGATAGATAGATAGATAGAGAGAGAGATAGATAGAGAGAGAGGAGGGAGAGAGAGGGGAGAGAGAGAGAGAGGGGAGAGAGAGAGAGAGAAAGAGAGAGAGAGAGAGAGAGAGAGAGAGAGAGAGAGAGAGAAAGAGAGAGAGAGAGAGAGAAGAGAGAGAGAGAGAGAGAGAGAAAGAGAGAGAGAGAAAGAGAGAGAGAGAGAGAGAGAGAGAGAGAGGAGAGAGAGAGAGAAGAAGAGAGAGAAAGAGAGAGAGAGAGAGAGAGAGAGAGAGAGAGAGAGAGAGAGAGAGAGAGAGAGAGAGAAAGAGAGAGAGAGAAAGAGAGAGAGAGAGAGAGAGAGAGAGAGAGAGAGAGAGAGAGAAAGAGAGAGAGAAAGAGAGAGAGAGAGAGAGAGAGAGAGAGAGAGAGAGAGAGAGAAAGAGATGGATGTGGAAAAACAGTGAGAGACCCAAGCTATTAAACTTTCAGAGGTTAATGACGTCTGAGAGATAGATAGATAGATAGATAGAGAGAGAGATAGATAGAGAGAGAGGAGGGAGAGAGAGGGAGAGAGAGAGAGAGGGGAGAGAGAGAGAGAGAAAGAGAGAGAGAGAGAGAGAGAGAGAGAGAGAGAGAGAGAGAGAGAGAAAGAGAGAGAGAGAGAGAGAAAGAGAAGAGAGAGAGAGAGAGAGAGAGAGAGAGAGAGAGAGAGAAAGAGAGAGAGAGAAAGAGAGAGAGAGAGAGAGAGAGAGAGAGAGAGAGAGAGAGAGGAAAGAGAGAGAGAAAGAGAGAGAGAGAGAGAGAGAGAGAGAGAGAGAGAGAGAGAGAGAAAGAGATGGATGTGGAAAAACAGTGAGAGACCCAAGCTATTAAACTTTCAGAGGTTAATGACGTCTGCGAAACATATCATTCACCGAACGATATGGAAAAAGGAACTTGAGTGCAGATAACGATCAGATGGAATGATTCCTAAAAATCAGCACGAAATGTTGAGATCTACTCTTCATCATAAACAGTACAGTACATCATCGATTTTATTCTGTGCCATTGGGCTGACAAACGGTTAAATAAAAATGTTTTCAACTCAATTAATAATTTTTTGAAACATGCAAAACGTTTAATTCGGAAACGAGTAGATAGAGGTACCCTGCGTTACAGTAAGTTAGGAAAACTGTCAGAATTATGTGCTTTAACAAAAATTTCGATGTTGTTGGTAAATATTATAAGTGCTGCACATATATCGCTAGAAGCATGGCCGTTTTCAAACGCCCTCTAATCTCAATTTTGCAAAATGAGTACGGTAGGGTCGGGACTCTCACAACGAACAGTTTGATCTTTGTGGATTTTAAATTATTATTCTTACTTTCAGTCCATTGAAATTAAAGGCTCATTACTTAAATCGTTCTTGTAATTCAAGGCGAAACTGCTACGGTACTAAGTACCCCGATTTTTTGCAGACTTTTTACAGGTTAGAGGAAACTATGTGTGCTGACGAATAAATGAAAATAATTGTTGTGGTTATAGCGACTATTGCTGGTCGCTATTTCACTATGAATAGAGTGATTATTATCTTTTGATGACTTTTTTGAAACAACAGAGAGAATGAAGGGTTGATTCTTCAATGGAATGAAACAGACAATTGGGATGAATAAAGTTGGAGAAGAAAAGAATAGCTGAAAATAGCAGGCGAAGAGTATTATCAATTGTGCAGGTATTGCCCGCATTGATAGAATTGATATGTAGAAGATGCGTTCATGTGAACAGTGTGACTGCAGATCTAACTTCAAGCCACCGTATACATCATGTATGTGTGAGAACTGGACACAGTCTTCAAGGAAGTATACTTCACTCGATTGATACCGCTGTTTAATGTCTCACACATTGATAAAATAAAGAGTAAACACAAAGGAAAGGTTGGAAGAGTCTTAAGGCGTGGGTGAAAGGTGAACTTCCAAAGCGAGGAATGATGAAAACAACGTGAATTTAATTAGAAATGAAAACGTGAATGACGAATTTGTAATGAGAAAAAACTTTAATAAAATGAAATGATGCAAAATGCGATGATGTTTTTCACGTGTTATTTCACGTTTATTTTTTGCTTTTATTCGGAATCTTTTAATGTAAATGATCAAATACTTGGTAAATTTGAAATGAAGTAACTAAAGTGAAAATGAAATTCACGTATTTTTTGACGTTAATTAAAAAATACATTATTTTCGAATCTTTTTCGTTCAAAAAGTACAATTATCAGCTCACTTTAAGTCCTCAAGAAAAAGATGAATACAAAAAGCGCAAAAACCAGTCAAACAAAAAGGCGATGTTTGAGTTAAGTTTCGAGCTGGTGGCATCGAATTAAACAAGAGACTGCGGTGAGCTCAGAGGGCGCAGGCGGTTAGGGTAAAATGTCTTCCTGATTCCACGTTGCTAGTATCAGGGTGCCAACAGATGTTCTGGGCTAGATAGAGCAGTTGGTCAAATATGTGTGAACAAATGGGGACAAACTGTAACAGGTGTACCCTTTGGGGAAGGGTCAAATTTATATATGGAGAGAGGGAGAGAGAGCAAGAGAGAGAGAGAGAGAGAGAGAGAGAGAGAGAGATGAGAGAGAGAGAGAGAGAGAGAGAGATGAGAGAGAGAGAGAGAGGAGAGAGAGAAAGAGAAAGAGAAAGAGAAAAGGAAAGAGAGAGAAAGAGAAAGAGAGAGAGAGAGAGAGAGAGAGAGAGAGAGAGAGAGAAGAGAGAGAGAGAGAGAGAAGAGAAAGAAAAGAAAGAGAGAAAGAAAAAGAAAGAAAGAGAGAGAGAGAGAGAGAGAGAGAGAGAGAGAGAGGAGAGAGAGAGAGAGAGAGAGAGAGAGAGAGAGAGAGAGAGAGAGAGAGAGAGAATTATAGTATCGGGCAAAATCTTTTTCTCGAATTTTGCAAAAAATTTCATGAATTTATGACATAATTATTCTATTTTCGTTCATCATTAGCTTGATTGTTATCAGCACTATTGAAAATTTCCGGATCATGCTTTTGAAATTCCGGGTAGATTCAAAAGACGAAAAAGTACCGAATAAGACTTTGTCCGATACCGTATGGTTCGGAAATTCTATTGTGATTATTAAGCTAATGACTGGCCATGCACAATGACGTTCTATGTTATGAAACGTGCTGCATGACCGCAATGCATCGGAACATGTAAATATTTACAAAGTGAATTTTTCATAACACAGAATGGATAGAATTTCCTTGACCAAGACATTCGCGATCCGATGGACACGAAGATTCCTTCGGTTTCCAGTAATGTGGAGTACTCCTTCTGGAAGACAAAACCTTTGTGAGTTTTAAAGCGATAATTCATTAAAACACTGCTTCAGAGATATAGTTTCATCACTAAATAAGTTTCTAACAGGCTTTTTTTAATTACTCAGAAAAAGCAACTTTGATTGGAACCAGAAAAACAGTTTTGATTCCAGTCATTACAACACTAGTTCTACATAGTTGGCTCCTATCAGAGTTGCTTTTTCTGAAAACTGTCACTGTACATGGAAAATTTCTTACGGTCATACGCAGTTGATGAAAATTTGTGAAGTTCCTACGCTGTTGATAGAATTGTTGTGAAGTTCATACGCTGTTGATAGAATTTTGGGGAAGTTCATCGCTCCAAAACTTTTCGTGGACCGGCATTGAACCGTAGATGGGCGACAGTCGTCCCGGACATCTGTCGCCCATCCACAGTCCATCTGTCGCCCGGTCCATCTGTAGCCCACTCACAGTCGCACTGTCCAATTCATTCACTGTACAATGCCAGTTTGATACATTATGTGGAAACGCATAACTTTTGCGGGGGTATGGCACATGAAATATTTTTCCTTCTATATCCGGACCCCTGGTGTAACTGAACCTAAATGGACCAGTGCGCCGCAGGCTCAAATATAGTCCGCTGTTGGAACTGACATGTGCGAACACACATTTCGACTGACAATCGTTCCTACTCTGAAGTGCAGAGAAGAAACGATCTAAAAAGTCGTCGACCGCTAGATAGGTCATTGCAGCCTCTCGCAGACATATCGCAAGTTTCTCCGTTTTTTCCATCCGTCGACCAGTCCATCTGTCGCCCATTTACAGTCCAACTGTCGCCCATTTACGATCCAATGCCGGTCCAAGATTGACACGCAGCGCACTCTCCCCGCCACCGGTCCATCTGTCGCCCATTTACGGTCCAATGCCGGTCCGCCAAAAGTTTTGGAGTCGGCTGTTGATATCAACAGCCTACGAACATATCCGCAACACTTTTCTTACAAAGAACCTGACATAATACGTCTTCTTGTTAGGGGCTACGTATCACCGTACAATACAGACAGTTCAGGTTCGACTCCAACCTTAAACTCACCTCTGTGGACACCACCGACTACGAATCGGCGTTGAAAGTTGCAAAATCAGAATGTAATTGTAAGACGGCGTGGAAAAAAGAGCTCCATGGGATATCCGTGTTGATGATGTCAGCAACCATCGAAATGAAGTTTTTCTGGTTCATGGTGATCGTTCTTTGTGCCAGTGGTTCCATCTACAACACTAGGATCATGATCCATGACTATGGTGAAGACTCCACGTCCACTCTTATCACTGTCTTCCCTGTGAGCTCACTGAAGTTCCCTACTATGATTTTCTGCCCGAGAAATCCAGACTTTCTGCATTATGAACCCATCTATGAAGGTAAGGGGAATTTTGACATTAGAGCACACCGCGGCAAACGTAGTTGAAAAGTGTAAGCAGAGAAAGTCGATAGAGTAGGTCAAATTTCAATTCGTTCATTATCTCTAGTGAACATTTATTAATGTACAAACCAGAGTTGCATGGAAGTAAAATTTTTTAAAACGGAAGTCGGAAGTCGGAAGTTGGAAGTGAATTTTCAAAAACGGAAGTCGGAAGTCGGAAGTTGGAAGTGAATTTTCAGAAACGGAAGTCGGAAGTCGGAAGTTGGAAGTGAATTTTCAAAAACGGAAGTCGGAAGTCGGAAGACGGAAGTGAAATTTTTTCACGGAAGTCGGAAGGCGGAAGTCGGAAGTCGGAAGTAGAATTTTTTCAACGGTAGTCGGGAGTGTAAAAAAGTTGAAACAACCCAGAGATATTGCATATTCGCGCATTCTCAATAGGTGATAGGTCAATTCCATACTGAAT
>OZ022253.1:1955869-1985869 GCA_963978915.1 Caenorhabditis parvicauda
TCGGCGATTGGTTACCCCCTTGGAGCGACGGTTCCGGATTATTATTGCAATCCCCACCGATATTCTGAGATGGAAAAAGATGGAATGATAACAAGGAAAATCTCAAACCACTAGTTCAGACTGAGGCTTTATGGCCAGTGATTTACCCTTTTCTGTTCTATTTTGTTTACTTTTACCTGAATGGAAATTTGAAAAGAGAAGATGAGCTGGGAAGACAAACCTTTAGAACAATTTGCAAATAAATGAAGATTCAGACAAATCAAGAGACAAACTCCCACTGCAATCATTTCCTATAAAAATGACCCATACGGTAAACTCCTTGAACGTTTTGAGGTCATGACCTGTTTTACCCACTCTCGTTATTCTGGAAAACACGTCAAGTCATGCGAGTCAAATTCTTGAACGTATCAAAATATTTGGGAAACTATAAGCTGATTTCAAAAAATTATCTCACCTCATCATTATAAAAATTAGAAACAAAAACGAAAATAAAAATAAAACATTTCTAAAGGTGCAGGCAGATTTACGGCTGCTTCGTAAATCGACATTCACTCACAGATAAACATGCGTTACCGTAGCCTTTGAACATTTTCTTTCTATTTTCATTTCGTCCTACACTTTTTATACTTCTTTTCGTTTCGTATAGCCTTATTGTTCATTATTTTACAGGTTTACTCAGTCAGTCTTCTTATGTTTAGTTTATATTACTGTATTTCAAATACTCTATTTCATTTGGTGTCTTTTCAGGGTTACCATGGTTGCTGTCAGACCAGTCAAGTCACAAAAGAAGGCTCTTCGCAAGAAGAAGGTGCACCTTAAGTTCACCGTTGAGTGCAAGAACCCAGTAGAAGATGGTATCCTGAAGATTGACAACTTCGTGAGTTCTTAAAATACTCCAAAAGAAGTCGATAGGGTTCCTTCCCTATCGCATTCACTGGGTATAGGGTTTCTAGGCCCCTAGTAAGTCCCGGTGTTACAGGAGGAGTTCCTTAACAACAAGATCAAAGTCAACGGAAAGACCGGTCATTTGGCTGCCAACAACGTCAAGGTCGAGGTTAACAAGACCAAGATCGCTGTCGTCTCTGAGATCCCATTCTCCAAGAGGTAACTAAATCTCCCAATCTTGTTTTTAAAAAAAACATTCAGATACCTCAAGTACCTCACAAAGAAGTACCTGAAGAAGAACACCCTCCGTGACTGGCTCCGCGTAGTTGCTACCAACAAGAACACTTACGAGCTGAGATACTTCCACATCAACGACGAGGAAGATGCAGGAAGCGACCACGAATAAATCGTTAATTGTTACAAAAATAAAGTTGTTTTCAAAAATGTTGTTTTTCACTGTAATCGATATTCGAAGCAACGCTTGTTTGTAGTTTCTTGAACAGCAAAAAATCTGTCTTTTAGTAAGCAATGGATGTTATGGAAGAGATTCTGAAAAACTGCAATTCTGCTATTTCTGGCGGTGATGAAGAAATAATAACAGAAGCTCCCAATGAAGATGTTGTCGTAACAGTTTCTGATAAAGAAGAAGATGATGAAGGTTGCAACCAGAATTATTTGTAAACAATGCTTTCACAGATTTGATCGACTTTGACTCAATCCCATCGGAGTCGAAAGTAATCGGAGAGAAAGAAAAGAAGTCACGTAAAAGTGAGTAATTTACAAAAAGTTGATCAGAATTCTTGCGTCACATGTGTCAAGGTGTCAATTTCAGAAGATGTCATTCCTCGTGAACTACGCTACTTGGAATTTCTGAATCCTGGAGACGGTATGAAGATTCCGGATGGACGCGACTTGGCTTCCACCCAACGAAGCAAGAGAGACTATTTAGCTACCGGTGAGTGTTTAACGGTAGAATGAAGAGGTTCAGGAAACTAATTTTATAGAATGCAGAGAAGTAAGACTTGTTCAATTTCTCGAAATTTGGAAAAAAATGAATTGCACAACTATCATTCGATGTTTCAGGGCCGAAATCTGCATCAACATCATTGGAAGACAAGTCGACGTTGTATCACGATGGTCACGGTCGACTCGTGTTGGCATCAGAAAAAGTGGACCTTTGTGATTGCCTCGATGTTTCCTGTACCGGTTGTCAGTGGCGATGCTCGATGTGTAACGGTAATTTTTGAATTGAAATCTTAATATGAAGAGAGAGAATTAGAGAGAGAAACCACGAGTTTTCAATTAAGAAATGTGAATAAGTGATTTTGTAAAGGAAAAGTAAAGGAGCCCGAGCGTCGGTCTAGGGATTTGTCAACATTAAACTGAATTCTGACATTTCGTGCGGACATGAACTGAATTACCATTCTCACTTCTGAGTATCGTCTTCACGCTGACGATAAATGTAAAAAAAACTTCGTTTTATTATTACACAGTTGTTTCGAATGATTTGAACTTTCGCCACGCATGTGGTTTTGATTTTTCAAAAAAAAAGACATGATTCTAGAAAAAGTTCACGTTGAAGGAGTAAAAATTTTCATTTATATCTAAATCTTCTTGAAAAGAGGACTGTAAATTTCGTGGCACACCCATCTCTTTGATCTGACTCGCAGACCAGAAAATACGCCTTTACGATTTTTCTTAGAAAACATTTTCAGGCAACAAATGCGGACCGATGTGTCGGAAGAATCGTCGGGAATGTATCGTTTCCGTGGAGTATTCCCATTTCCACACGGCCTCAGTGCCGGACAGGACTACCATTAACCCATTCATCGGCAAAAAATGATCGAATTATGTGGTGAGATTTAATCTTTATGAATATGTCCGCTTCTTTGATTTCATTTTGAACCATAACTTTGTATATTCCTCTCAATTTTATCCGGTCCCCCTTTTGTAAAAATTATTGAGAATCATCAGAACCATATCCCAATACTATTATCAATGGTTAATGAGTGAGTGGGAGCTGCTTACTTTTTTCGAAAATACTACAGTTTCAGTGTACATCAATTGTTCGCAGCTGAACATTCCAAACTCCGCTTGATCCATAGTCAGAAGAAAAACAAAAATCGGGAAAATCCACGTTCTTCGTTACTAGGGTGATGCTCATGGAACTTTAACGCATTCGTTAGGCTCGGTTACGTTTCCTTCAATATTCACTTTTGTAAAGTATGGGTTAGAGAGAAGTTCTTTGCATAAAAGATAGCTTCTCTCTATCAACAAAGTCTGATTCCATCGTTCAATGCGTTTTTTGATCAGGATGTCTCTTAAACTACCCCAATCAGCAGTGATCGCGATCAGATTATGCACTCAGCATGACCCTATCACAAGCAGATGACGTAGTTCTAGACTGAATCCACGTCACAAATGTTCTTTGTGACCAATGCAAACAAAATGGTGAGCGCAATTGATTTGGAATTTCATGCACTGTTATGAGAGTGTCTGTGTGTGTGTGTGTGACAGAGCGCCATTTCCATATTTACTGCGCATCGTTTTTGCCATTTCCACTCATGCCACGTTCCACATGTCTAATGATTTTCCCCCATTGAGCAGGATTCGATGATGTATCTGCTGCATACACCTTTAACTTTACGTTACGAACGATTATGAAAACTTAAAGATAAAACTTGTGATTATCAGTCGATAAGTTTCTAATCGTAAACTCATCGAAAGTGACCTTTCGATGAGTTTTCAAAGTGAAAAAGTTTCATCCCAAAAAGTAATTTTATTTTCATTTCTGAAATTCATGTTTAACAGTGATGTTATTTGTCACGAAATTAAGGAAAATTTGTTATTCACGAACTTTTGTTTTGAAGATAATTATGAGAATTTGAAGAAAAAATGGCGAGACCATAGCGCCAATAAATATTCGCTTTTTGATAGCGTCATTTATCTTTAGCTTCGTTCTTGTTGAGAAAAAGCAAAGGCGATCCGTTTTTGTTGAATGATAGGTAAAAAAAAATTGGATGTCCCTCTCGTTTCTTCGCTCACATACCCTTCCCTTTATTTTATATTTTTTCTAATGTAATTTCTAAAAAAAATGTTTTTTTTTCACTTTAATGTTTAGATCTCATTTGTGACCCACGAGTACCCTCAAAACGCTTCCTTTTCTTTTCTGTGTGTGACAGAATGAATAAATTATATCACTGATATACGCTATCTTTGTTCTCTCGTTAAAATGGATGGATTCCGAGAAGTTTTGAACACGATTAGACTAAAAAACCGCAACTTCAGATTGGATAATGACAGAAAAGAGCGATGGTGTTCCTTTGTTACAACAAGTCCCGGTGAGCTTTTTTTTTGAATCGCAACTTGTTCGAAGTGTTTTTCCCCTCAAGATGTATGAATTTGACGAAAATGTTTACTTGGAATATAAACAATCTCCAATTAGAGGCTTGAAGAGTATTTCTCAGTTCTTTAAATAGAGGAGACGAAAAAATGCCAAAAATTGAGATAAGTTGTACCTCTTATAATATATTATTTAAAAAATGAAATTTTTTTCAATGCGAAAAAGTTAGAAGTGAAATTTTAACCTTTTCGCTTTGAACGTTTCTGAAAGTGGAATATTTGACCTAGACCAAAATTTGACTCATTGTTTACATCGAACTTGTTCTATCCCGACATCCAGTAACATTTCCCCTGTCTAGTGACAAAAGAATGAAAGCCCGGCGCTGGCTAGCTGATTAAATCTTCTGAAAGATGCGAAGCTTGCGATAAAGAAGTGAAAAAAGGAGTGCACAAGCTTGTAACGATTCTCTGTGTGTGGATAGATTCGTATCTATACGACATTTTCTGCCTTTTCACCATCCATGTCTCTGTGATTTTTGTAGTTGGTAGAGTTATGAGTATAAATTTCAGTTACTGTAGTCCTAAAAATTACTTTCCCTGCTTTTTTTCATCCCATTTTACAAATCGTAACGGAAAATGTTTAAAGTAGATAAAACTATCGTCAGGAACAGTCCGCAGCGTTCATTATGTCAAGTAAAACATTTATTTTTGCAAACACTTTCGAAAATGAAAGCGGAGGCCTGCAAAGCGGTTGCGAAGCGGTTATATTGTCTTATGTCTTTGCCGAGGTGTGGGGTGCGCATGGGTACCTCAGCTTATGTCCATTAAATTTATCAGAGATCGGTTACATATGAGTATAGGAAAAATTTTCGTCCTAAGTAAGTTGGCTAAATAATCCGAAGCAAGGAAAACTTACAAGTAATTAAACATCTTCGAGAAATATGTTGCGAATGAAGTATTTGGAAACAACGTTCAGTTCAACTCCCAGTTAATCTGTATCATTCATTCAACATATTTCTTACAGGAATCTCGAATCGAGATTGGCAGAGAGCCAAACGGCGACGCGAGAATGAAAACTGCGATCTTAGTATGGTTGACGCTCCAGAATAGTATCCACACTCTTCTCATAAGGTTCGTTTTTTGAACTTGTACTCATAGAAATTGTAAACTTTGCTTGCGTTATGTACCGAATTTGACTATTCGTTACTTTGAACTGTATAAAATCCCGCGCCATATGCTGGAATTAGTCTGAAATCTGCAGCCAACAGTAAATTAACCTTTATTATGAGCGTAGGAATGGTTGGGAAGATGAAACTAACCGATTTGGCATTTTTTGGTGGGAAGATGGTCAAATTCGTCTCGTTTTTAGCTTTAAAAAGTAAAACCATTAGAAGTACGAATGAACCCCGAATAACGGCATTGACGCTCATTTTCATACGTACTGGACTGACGTGGGAATGAAAACCACTCGCCGAGAATCTGTGATGTCTGACCTGTTCTATCGTTCTATCGTTTTCAGCATAGTCGAAAACCCTAGAACCCAGTCAGACCTCACAGATTCGCGGCGAATCATTGTCATTCCCACGTGAGTAAATATAGATCGCATTGCTTTTGAATCAAATTTAATAGTTTGCAACATACAAAAACATTCCGGCATCTTTTCTCACATTTTCAGAAATCGATGTAAAAAAGTCTGGCCTCGGTAAATCGGGTACTTAGTACCGTAGCATTTTCGCCTTGAAATACAAGAACGATTTACGCAATGAGCCTTTAATTTCAGAATGGACTGAAAATAAATAAAGATAATTTAAATCCACAAAGATCTAACTGTTCGTTGCGAGAGCCCCGACCCTACCGTACTCATTCTGAAAAATTGAGATTAGAGCGCGTTTGAAAACGGCCATGCTTCTAGCGATATATGTGCGATTTGAAATCTTATGAAAAAAAACAATTCACTTTGGGTGATTTTCCTCCAATAGTGTTAACAATAGAGGCTTCAGAAACGTAATCTGAAACTTGATTGAAACGTACGTGTTGCAGGTATTCTCGAGCGCGCGAAGTCGAAGAAATGTTCATCTCGACGGTAGCCGTTTGGATGACCGAAGTGATCAAATGCATTATTTGCTTGTGTCTCATTGCCCAAGAGGAGTCACCGGGAAGGTAATTCTCCAATTCAGAACTAAATTTCTAGTTAGAGATGTTTTTTTTTTCTGTTAAGTGCAAAAATTCATTCACATGTCCTCGACGCGACTATTGTCACCTTTGGTCTCGTAACCCACGGCCTTGATAAATCAGAAAAGGTATTCCGCGCAGCAGCGCGCGTTAGGATCGAGCAAAATTTTGTCAGGAACCTTTGCATGGATTTTAGCTATTGTATACAGCAGAGTTGCACGGAATTCCGACCTCCGCCCTTTTTTTTCATTTCCGACTTCCGTCAAAAAAATTTTTTCGTGAAAAATGACGAAAAGACCGTAAAATCGTTTCAGTCAGGAATCGACCTTCACCTGTCGAGAATGAGCGAATTTACAATATCTCTGGGTTTTTTCAATTTTTTTGCACTCCCGACTACTGTTGAAAATATTATATTTCCGACTTCCGAGAGAAAAATTTCACTTCCGACTACCGTTTTGAAAAGGTTTACTCCCGTGCAACTCTGGATAATTATGATCCGGTTCCCATGTGTTACGATAAAGTTCTCAGAAATTAGTTGATCGAAGTTTGAATGCATGCAACTCTTTGTTCTTATGTTATTCTGAGCCGAAAAATGATCAACAATGTTCACTTCAGATTTTTCCCTGCACTGATGAACAAGATTGTGAGGCAGCCTGGCGACACGTTGAAAGTCTGCATCCCGGCTATGATCTACATCCTGCAGAACAACCTTTTCTACGTCGCCGCCTCACACTTGGATGCGGCAACGTTCATGGTGAGCTTTGGGCATTTTCGGTTCTAAGTTTCCAATAAGCATGCTGATCGAACTGGAACTTGGTACATGACGATTTTACATAACAAGCGAGTAGTCCTCGCTACGCTCAGAGCCTATTTTCCCTTTTATCATTACAGAATCACATATTCAGACTTTTTAATTGAAAAAAAGAAGTGGTTTTTAGAGGCAAAGTCCTTGCAATTTCTTTCTCTCTCTCTCTCTTTTTTTAAACATAATTTTCGTAGAACTGATAAGAGCAAATTCACCCTCATTTGAGTTTAAGCTTCAAAAGTAGGTGAAAAAATTTTCATTGAAACAGATAGTAGGTCTCAATCATCTGATCTTACACAAAATTCATCCTTTCGTTGCAAAACTGAAGGAATCAATAAAATTATTTTTTATAAGTGAGGTGAAACATGAAAAATTTGAATTAAAAAAAATAATAGTGCAGTAATAAATAAAAATCAACATACGCAATCGAAGTCGGAATTTTTCAATGGAGAACGAAAAATGAGATTCGGGAATACAAAAAAGTCGAATAAAGCGAGAAACTTTGTGAAATCGCGCTTTCTTAGGCGAACTATACGGTGCTTATGAGGTTTCATTGTCTTTTTTCTCATTTTTTCTAAAAACGAGATTCATCTCACGAAGATGAAATTGTTTCAAACGCAAGGCGCGGCGTTCCGTGTAACTCTTCTGGATAGTGATGGGAATTAGTCTGGGATTGACCTGAACGTTGCACATAGCTTCCTCTACCTGTAAAAAAGTGGCCTCCGTAAATCGGGTACTTAGTACCGTAGCGGTTTCGTCTTGAAATACAAGAACGATTTACGTAATGGTTTCAGAATAGACTGAAAGTAAGAATAATAATTTAAATCCACAAAGATCTAACTGTTCGTTGTGAGAGTCCCGACTCCTACCGTACTCATTCTGCGAAATTGAGATTAGAGCGCGTTTGAAAACGGCCATGCTTCTAGCGATATATGTGCGTCGGAAGACACTGAATGAACAAGGATTTATTTTCTAAACATTAATTATATACTGGTACATGGACCCACATCTCACTCATTTTGCTCGAAAATGTGTAAAAATTAAATCTTGAGTATTTCAGGTAACATCTCAACTGAAAATCTTCACAGCCGCTATCTTCTCTGTACTCCTGCTGCGAAGGTCGCTGCAACGAGCTCAATGGTGAGAATTGAATTTGTTAAAAATTTTATACTGTCCATTTGTATGAAGCAAAATTGCGTTTTTCAAAAAACTAAAGTTTTATAAAAAAAAATAAGTCGAAAAAAAACGTCGAGTAAGCCCGTAAATACCGTATTGTTTCTCATTCTCATATCAGCTAGATTCACTAAATTTTATTCTTCATTTTACTAGAATTCGATAAGTTTATTCACGTTCATGACGAAATTCATTACAAAAATTAAAATTTCTGAACGGAAGTAGTTTTTCCTCTGAAAGTAAGAAGTCGGAATTCCATGCAACTCTGTTATTTTCGTCAATAAATCCTTTAGGTTCGCCCTTTTCGTTCTATTCATTGGTGTCTCTCTGGTGCAGCTTCAGACGACAGGGTCAAAAGCAGAGACAGTCGGACAGAAGCCGTTCGTAGGTGTGTTTTTTTTTCAAAATTCAACTGAAAATTACTAACTCGTTATCGAATTTCGTAGTTTTTTCTGAATTTTTTTTTAACAACTTTGTTCATAGTGAACAAGTTCCTAACGCTTACTGGAAATCAGCAATAGACTCTAAAAGCACGAAAACATAATTGGTTGTGGTAAACCGCTCTGAAAACCTGTTTCAAGAGCTGCTACGGTAAGAGCAGTCAGCAATTTTTGTCAAAACTGGATAAACTCGCCAGGGAAAGAAGAACTCAATTAAATCATAATCATGTTTAGTTTTCTGCAGCCGTTATGTTAAAAATTGAGAGGGAGAAAAAACTATGAATAAAGGTGTTATTAAAATTGAGAAAAAATGACAAGATCCGTGAGAAGTAGGGATGGGCAAATCGCCAATCATTGGCTAACGATTGGCTATTCAATTGACGAAGTGATACCATCTTCAACGTCAAGAAGGCTCAGAAAAAACTCCTGGTGCTCACCAGTTGCTCGGCTAACGAAAATAGGATAGCCAATCGTTAGCCAATGATTGGCGATTTGCCCATCCCTGGTGAGAAGTACCCGTATTCATTACTTTGTACTGGAACGAAGACCTGCAGCGTAACCAGTAGTGAAACATCTTAAACTTGGAATATCCACAAGTCCGCGGTGGACGCCATAATCTGCCGACCCTCACGCCTGTATCATGAATTGTTCTCAATTTGCAATCTGCAACCAAAAGTGACTTCCTTTTATAATAAGCTTAGGTTAGGTTGGGACTAACAACGTTTGTGAAGAACCAAGTCTTGGATACCGAAATTAAGCATTTAATCAAGAAAATTTAATGCCGTGAGGGTCGGCAGATTATGCCTTCTGCACACCGCGGCAAACGCAGTTGAAAAGTGTAAGCGAAGCAAATCGATAGAGTAGATCAAATTTCAGTTACTGTAGTTTAAAAATTTTACTTTTCCCCTTTTTTCCATCCTAGATTCAAAAGTCGTAACGGGAAAATAGGTAAAACTATCGTTAGGAACAGTCTGCAACGTTCATTATGTCAAGTAAAACATTTATTAAAGTACAAAACACTTTAAAAAAATGGAAGCGGAGGCCCGCAAAGCGGTTGCGAAGCGGTTTTATTGTTTCTTATTCCTTTGCCTAGGTGCGCTTTGTACTGGAACGAAGACCTGCAGCAGAACTCGCAGTGAAACGTTTTGAACTCGGGATATCCACACGCATAAGTAAACAACAATAATATCTCAGGTTTCGTCGCTGTCGTGATTGCCTGTTGCCTGTCAGGATTCGCCGGAATCTACTTTGAGAAGATTCTCAAGGGCTCGGCTCCAGTCTCACTGTGGATGAGGAACGTTCAGATGGGTGTGTTTGCTGTTCCATCCTCCTTCTTGGCGATTTATATGCAGGTAATTTTGTTTTTCCAAATTACAGTAGAAAACTTCGAAGTTTTGGTTTGTTTCTGAAGTTTCAAAGTTTCTGGTCAGATGGCCCTGACGACAGATGAACTGCGAAAAAATCGTCATTGGGCGACAAAAGAAGTTCAGACTTTTTGATGAAGTTTGATAAGAGATATGTTCGAAAACAAAAAAAAAACCACATAAGATTTTTTCCGATACTGTAGGTGTACGGCAGAGTTGCACGGAATTCCGCCTTCCGCCCTTTTTTCACTTCCGACTTCCGACTTCTGTTTAACAAATTCTACTTCCGACTTCCGTCAAAAAATTTTTTCGTGAAAAATGACGAAAAAACAGTGAAATCGTTCCTATTCAGTATGGAATTGACCTATCACCTGTTGAGAATGCGCGGATATACAATTTCTTTGGGTTTTTTCAACTTTTTTGAACTCCCGACTACCGTTGAAAAAATTATACTCCCTACTTTCAACCCTTCCGACTTGCGCCCTTTTTTCACTTCCAACTTCCGACTTCCGTGAAAAATTGCACTTCCGACTTCCGTTTTGAAAAATTGTACTTTCGTTCAACTCTGGTGTACTGTATTAGACTATGCTCCCTAGGGGTGGGCAAATCGCCAATCATTGGCTAACGATTGGCTATCCTCTTTTCGTTAGCCAATTGCACTGGCGAACGGTTGGCTATTCAATTGGCGAGTGGAGTTGCGCTTTCTGGGCCTTCTAGACGTTGAAGATGGTGTGTTTTCTGATCTTTGAGTTTCAGCTTGTTGTGAGGATTCATTTCAGAATATGACATCGGATTCTGACGACGTCGCCGATGACGTTGTTGGTGACATCGTCGACGACGTCGTCGAAAAAAAATTTTTTCAAAAAAGTTTTATTTTTTCAGGATTCATTTCAGAATATGACATCGGATTCTGAAATGAATCCTCACAACACTGGCGATTTGTCCACCCCTAATGCTCCCTCAACGTGTCTTCCTTGACTCTGTATCTCAAACCTCATTTCAGGATGGGGAACAAGTCTCTGTAAATGGTCTATTCTACGGTTTTGACTCGATTGTCTGGCTGACCGTCTTCTGGTACGGTATCGGAGGTAATAATCACACGTAACCGGGTTACAGTTATTTTTTACAGGCCTCAGCGTAGCAGTTTGCATCAAGTATGCGGATAACATTGCTAAGAACTTTGCAACATCCGTGGCCATCATTTTGGCGACTATAGGTTCGGTTTATTTTCAAGGAAAAATAGTGCTTTACTAAAAAAATCTCAAAATCTCATTACGTACGAGAAAATTTGAGAAAATTCGAGGTCGTAGTACAAAAGGGAAAAGTAAAATTTTTCAAAACTACAGTAACTGAAATTTGATGTACTCTTTCGATTTTCTTTGCACACACTTTTCAACTGCATTTGTCGCAGTGTGTGGCCCTTTTCATATTTTTTGAACAGCTCCATTTGTAAATCCTTTTCCAATGAATTGTTTTATTCGGGTTTGCGATAATTTTTATGTATTTTTTAAAAACAAAATGTAATGTATGTGATGTTACTTTCCGAAAAAGTACAAACTTTGATGCCGCGTAGCGCGACGCGCAAGGCCTAAAAATTCAATAAAAATTCGTTTGAAGGAGTTGTTGGAGACGAACAGAAAGAGCCCTTAAGATCGGAGCTATTGTAACGTACATATACATACAGTTATGCTCGATTGAAAAGAGGTGCCAACGACAACGAATTTTCGCAGTACTGAAAGATTTTTGTACTACGACCTCGAATTTTTTTTTTGATAAGTCGGCATTTTGGACTGCTCAATTTATAATGTAGTAGTAGAGGGTTAGGCTTGGGTTTTCCGTGGTTTGAGCATAGCTGCTGACTGGTAGGCTTATATATTATTTTTTCATTTTTCATTTCTTTAAGAGTATTTCACACCGGGCTAAGCGCAGTAGAAAAGTGTCGGACCCAACAGCGAGGGGAGGCGACCAATAAGCAGCGAGTACAAACTCCGCCCCTTCGTGAATCCTGCACCGCTGTAGATCAAATTACAGTTACTGTAGTCAAAAACTTTTTTCTCTAACGCACATAGCTTTCTCTACCTGTAAAAAAAAATCTGGCCTCCGTAAATCGGTTACTTAGTACTGTAGCAGTTTCGCCTTGAAACACAAGAACGATTAAGCGATGCGCCTTTAATTTCAATGAACTGTAAGTAAGAATAATAATTTAAATCCACTAAGACCGAACTGTTCGTTATGAGAGTCCCGACAAGACAGAGATTCTATCGATTGAAAATAACAACCAGCTTGCAGGATCAATCTTCATCTTCGACTTTGTGCCTTCGTTGACATTCTGCCTTGGAGCATCTCTGGTGATCTTTTCCATTTTCATGTATTCTTCGCACAAATCAATGACTGAATCGCTAAATAGATGTTTCAATGAAAAAACGATAAGAGAGGCGATTTGCCTGTGATTCCCCCGTCTCCGAACACTTTATAAGATTTTTAACGGGTAAATTAGGTTTGAGATGATTATTAAGTTATTCCCTGAGCGTCGTGATCCGATAGTTCTGTTTTTTATTAGAAATTTTCGAATAACACTGATGTTTTCAGCAATTTTTGAGAGAAAAGTCCAAAGATTGTGGTGTTTTTCAGTTATTAGCAGAATTTTTTTCTCAAATATCGAAGAGAAAAGAACTTCAAATATTTCCCCTCTTTCACCTTCTCCCAAGTGCAATTGTACCGGCTATGTAACGTTTTTGTGCCTTTTCCCGAATTGTACATGAAAATCCCGTTCTTGTTTCTATGGTTGTAAATATATTTTATCAGTATTCGAATCCGTCATTTTTGTAACAGAAAATAGCTTATATTGTGATAATTAGATAATAAATATTTTTATTTTAGACCGTTTTTGTCAGTTTTAGTGGGTAAATTTGATTTTAGGAATGGAGTTTGACTCGGAGAAACCGTTTTGTTTTCAGAGCGAATAGATTCATGAGTTGTCACCTTTGACCCATTGAGTGTGGCTATTTTTGACCATTTTATCAGCAAATGAGAGACCCATATCATTGGCAGGTGTTGAAATGAAACCCCTTTATCGGTGAGTTTATGACAGTCTCGGTAAATGTGTTGTGGGCCTCAGAAGTGGTGGTGGGAAAGAAAAGAAACTATAAGATTACTGTAGTGAACGATGTTTCAGATAGGGCAGCTCGCATTGGATCCAGAGTTGTGTTTCGAATCGGAATGAAATATATTTCAAAATACTCGTGCTGACCAAAGATTCATCGTGTTATTTGGGTTCGGCGAGAAAATAATTCTCCGGGGCATTATAGTTATAACTAAATATATTTGAAGGATTTTATCTGATTGGATCCAATTAGCAGTGTTTTTATTTGATGGAAAATGGGCCTATAACCATGATGACACATCATGATGATTCATTCTATAATACTTTTGTTCATGATCTATCTGTTAACTCAAGTTTTGAGTACATCTGGAGCATTTAAAAGTAATCATAAGAGTCAACTCTGATTGGATCCAGAAAAAATCAGGTTGGACTCCAGTTTTTCCCGAACTAGATGTGGTTGGATCCAATCTGACTCCAAAACTTTTCGTGGACCGGCATTGGACCGTAGATGGGCGACACACGGACCGGGCGACACATGGACTGTAGATGGGCGACACACGGACCGGGCGACACATGGACTGTAGATTGGCGACACATGGACCGGTGGCGGGGAGAGTGCGCTGCGTGTCAAATTTGGACCGGCATTGGATCGTAAATGGGCGACACATGGGCCGGACCGGCATCGGACCGTGAATGGACCGGCATTGGACTGTAACGACACATGTCCGGGACGACTGTCGCCCATCTACGGTCCAATGCCGGTCCACGAAAAGTTTTGGATTGAGTTACCTTCTGTGAGAAAGATTTAAAAACAAGAAAATAGTTCTAAAAAGTCATTTGAAGGATTTTATCGGATTGGATCCAGTTCTGTCAGATTGGATCCAATTAGATCCATTTTGCATTTTTTTTCTATTTGATGGAAATTGTACCTATAACCATGGATTCCATAATACTTTTGTTCATGATCTATCTGTTAACTCAAGTTTCGAGTACATCTGGAGCATTTAAACGTAATCAGAAAAGGCAACTCTGATTGGATCCAGAAAAAATCAGATTAGTCTCCTAGTCGATCCCAAACTAGAGTTTTAGGGTTACTGTAGTGACAGATACAGTATGTCTCCTAGCTTGAGAAGACATTAGCAATTCTCAATTGAAGTTTAAAAAGTTGAATATCATTTTTACACTCCACTTTTTTCACAGAGAAGAAATTTGATCTGTCAAAAGTTCCAGTTTTATGTTTCTTGTTTCCAGGCGATCATGTTACCAGAACATGTAATCGTGTGGCTTTTATGATGAAATTTTAATTTGAGCGATGAATTGTCACATAGTAAGTTCCCCTTTGTTGAATGAATGAAGTAAGTCGTTGTGAATTTCTCGGCTCTCTATGCTCTCTCTGACCCACTGCTTACGTACTGAGTGCAAAGCGTGTACGTGACTTTTCCAACTTTCTCGTTCGCTACTCACCGCGATAGTTGGTTTATTGAAGAACTGCAAACTTTCTTTGTTTTTTATGCTTTACTGATTACTGAGCACAGTATGTTACTTGACCATTCCCAAAGTGGGCGGCGATGTTTTTACTCAGGAAAAAAAATCTAGTTAGACCTAGAAACTTAGGTATAAGACCTGCAAAAAGTGAAAAAATAAATGGCAAGACCTAATTCAGAGGTTAGCAAGTCTTATACCAAGGTTACAAGGTCTTGTATAAATTTTACCAGGTCTTACATGAACTTTAGCAGGTCTTATATGAACATTACCAGGTCTTGTTTGAATATTATCAGATCTTTTATGAATATTAACATGTCTTGTATGAATGTAACCAAGTCTTATATGATTATTCCCAGGTCTTGTACATCATGTATGAACATTTTATTTAAAAAAAAAACGATGAACAAACATATAAAGAACGAAAATTCTAAGAAAGTAAGTTAACACGCGTTATCTACTCTACCATAAATACAAGATTTGGTCAACGGCGTACTATGTCAAACCATAACCGGGTAGCCGTACTGCCAGAGCTCGGTTGTGCGTTGTTCCGCGAATGTCTCCAGATGAGGTAGGCATGTATGCTGAAAGATGGTTTTATCAAACGGTTTGACCCCGACCCCTAATCAAGTATCCATATCAGAGTTGCACGGAAGTAAAATTTTTCAAAACGGAAGTCGGAAGTCGGAAGTTGGAAGTGAATTTTTTAAACGGAAGTCGGAAGTTGGAAGTGAATTTTCAAAAACGGAAGTCGGAAGACGGAAGTGAAATTTTTTTCACGGAAGTCGGGTGTCGGAAGTGAAAAAGGGCGGAAGTCGGAAGTCGGAATTCCGTGCAACTCTGATCCATAGACACAAAAGTGAAAAACTTACATGATTTAACTGTGTTACACTTGACGTTCCTGATCGCAGAACCAATGTTCAACGTTATGTTCTGGAACTGAAGATGGCATGGGTAGGCTTTTATTACTTCCTGAAAACATTTATATTCAAAATTCATGATGTTTAAAAAAAAACCTTATCAGTTACATAGTCAGCTTGCTCCTCGGATTCGAACGTGACAAATCCAAAACCTTTCGACTAGCCAGTTGATTGTTTTGACTTCCTTGACCGTGAAAAACTGCTCAAGTGCTTCTTTAGTTCTCTTTCCGTTGTCTGAACGCATATTCTACTCGATTTTATGTGATTTACATTATGCGGAAATTTTGAACCAGCCACAAAAATTCTGTTGATGTGACTAGGTAAGTGACCGTTTCGATATGTTTCGAAGAACGATTTTAGTGAAGATCTGAGCATTGAAAACGCATGTAAACTTTCAAAAATTGAGAAATGAATGAGGTGCAAGATTTTCCATTTAAATTTACAGTCTAGAACTTTTGGAAAAATAGAAAAACAGAAAAAAGAAGGAACAAAGTAATGAGAAGGAATAAGGAAAAAAAGAAATTTGAATCCTAAACATTATCAAGACCTGAAAACTTAATAATAAGACCTAGTAAGTTAGGATCAAGACCTGAAAACTTAATTGTAAGATCTTATAAGGTCTTATACGGCAGAATACCAGGTCTTATACAACAATATGCAGATCTTATGTGGAGGTTACAAGGTCTTATTCTTAACTTATCAAGTCTTATACAACTCTATGTCTTACACCAAGGCTACAAGGTCTTATATGAACATTATCAGGTCTTATAAAAGACCTTGGTGATGCAAAAATTTGATTCCTGAGAATACTCCACGTTTACTAGGTCTTATACCAAGGTTACCAGGTCTTATAATATTCAAGGTCTTATGTGGAGGTTACCAGGTCTTATTATTAACTTATCAAGTCTTATACCAAAGTTGCCAGGTCTAACCAGATTTTTTTTTCCTGAGTAAAATAGAGAGTTTAACTACATTTCCCACATAGCTTCCTCTACCTGTACAAAAGTCTGGCCTCCGTAAATCGGGTACTTAGTACTGTAGCAGTTTCGCCTTGAAATACAAGAACGATTTACGTAACTAGCTTTTAATTTCAGAGTGGTCTCTAAGTAAGAATAATAATTTAAATCCACAAAGATCTAACTGTTCGTTTTGAGAGTCCCGACTCTACCGTATTCATTCTGCAAAGATGAGATTAGAGAACGAGAAAACGAGAACGTTTGAGAACGGCCATGCTTCTAGCGATATATGTGAAGTGGTAATCCGGAGCAAAATTTGAATGAATTAATTGGGTCGACTGACTTTCGTTTTTTAAGGCTCCGCCCCCACGCGATTTTTTTGGTCTTGTTACATTGTGATGAGTAGAGCTACTGAACTGGTCGCTAGGCTCTATCTTGTTCACATCAATTCCAGATTCCTGCTGACGCTAGTTCCAGACACTAACGGTGTCAGTTCAGAACTATTATTTGTTTTTATGTTATTATTATCACCCCCTTGCTTTGATAACTGACAAGGCCTTCTTAAATTACGGTAACAACTTGAGAGATTACTTTTCTTAAATCTACAGTTTCGGTACTTTAACTATTCAATTGAATCACACACAAGCAGTTGGTCTTTTAGGTAAAGGTAAACTGGGGACTTCCCATTTTGCAAATTGAAGTCGTAAAAGCCCTCGAAATGGCTTTTTCTGCGGCGAAAACAAATTTTCTTAAAGACTTCTTGAAAAAAAAACAAAATTCTACATATTATGAAAGGATCACACATAGCTTCCTTTACCTGTAAAAAAATCTGGCCTCCGTAAATCGGTTAGCAGTTTCGCCTTGAAACACAGGAACGATTAAGTGATGCGCCTTTAATTTCAATGAACTGTAAGTAAGAATAATAAATTAAATCCACAAAGATCTAACTGTTCGTTGTGAGAGTTACCGTACTCATTCTGCAAAATTGAGATTAGAGCGCGTTTGAAAACGGCCATGCTTCTAGCGATATATGTGGATCATGACTCTTCAGATATATCATCATTTCCATTCATTATTATAGCTCTCAAACTACACACTCTCATGTTCTCAGAAAAGCCTAATCTCCATAAGTGTGCATCTCTCCCGACTTTTTTTTTGAGAAAAAATCTGTCTAAAGATTGAATCTTGGCGTTGTAAAACGTAAAAGTATGTATCTAACGACGTCGCCTGGCCGCTCTTCGTTTTCTCGATTGTGCAAATGTTGATAAGGAAAAAATATCATGATTATAGATTTTCACCACGTTAAGAAGTGAATGAATCACATGTGGGAAGCATAATGAGATAATATGCAGGAATTGATTGCAGAGACATGTATTTTTCTGTACGCCTCTTGATGAAGTGAAGGTTAGTCCTTCATTTCAGAAACTTTATGGACTTGTTAGACTTTTCGTCGTATCATGAATTATAATTTTCATGAACATATATTCGATCAACTTGTATTAGAATCGTTTTAGGCTCACAGAAAGGTGTTTATTTGGCTTTTCGTTTTTTTTTGCCTCTAGTCTTTGTTAAACGAGATGAGGCCCGTGAGCAACTTCCCACTCTTCTCCCGTCCCATGTTTATTGCAGATGTACAACATGACTGCATCTAACTTCAGGGGTTTTTCAGTAACGTCAGTTCACAGTTGAGTCATGTCCCGCGATTACAGCCCGATGTCGGTTCATTTACAGTCTATCTGTTGCCCACTTTGACCACTGCATTTGACCGATGGCTTGTGGATGGACTATCACAACTTTGTGAATGCTTCAGGATTTCTGAGCGCGTCTGGAGAAGGACTCTAGCTTCAACGCTTTGTGTAGACTGGCATTGGACTGTGATTGGGTGACAGATGTCTGTCGACCATTTACGGTCCAACGTACTGCTCAAACGCTTCAGAGTTGCACGGAATTCCGACTTCCGTTTGACAAATTCTATTGCCGTCAAGAACTTTTTTTTGTGAAAATTGACGAAAAGACCGTGAAATCGTCTCTACTCACAGTCTGGAATTGACCTTCACCTGTTGAGAATGAGCGGATCTACAATATCTTTTGGTTTTTTCAACTTTTTGCACTCCCGACTACCGTTGAAAAAACTCTACTTCCGACTTCCGAGAAAAACTGCACTTTCGTCTTCCGACTCCCGACTTCCGTTTAAAAAAATCACTTCCGACTTCCATTTTGAAAATTTTTCTCCGTGCAACTCTGGCTTGCATGTCACCCTACACATAGCTTCCTCTACCTGTAAAAAAGTCTGGCCTCCGTAAATCGGGTATTTAGTACCGTATCAGTTTTGCCTTGAAATACAAGAACGATTTACATAATGAGCCTTTGATTTAAATGGACTGAAAGTAAGAATAATAATTTAAATCCACAAAGATCTAACTGTTTGTTGTGAGAGTCCCGACTCCTACCGTACTCATTCTGCAAAATTGAGATTAGAGCGCGTTTGAAAACGGCCATGCTTCTAGCGATATATGTGCCCTATCATGTCGACTAGAGATCCCTCGGAAGAGCCATCCCTCCCTAAAAGTGCAAATAGATGTCTGAGGAGCAGATGCAGCAGGGTTGCTCAGTGGTGGACCTCCTCCTCCTTCTCTTTCCCGCTCTGCTGGCACGAAAACCAAAAAGCTCATCACTTCAAACTTGGTCTCGATTGTGCTCAATACGCAGGCTGATGCACGTGAACCGAGAATGCACAACATGCCCGTCTGCGCCCTCTCCATCCACCACACTCTATGGTGCCCGTTGGCCACGCCTTCGACCAAACATCCAACTCTACCCGTGTGTGCAGCCGTGTTTCCTCCCCCACCAAATAGTTCGACGATCCCGTCGTGTGTCATGATTGTACGATATCGTGTACAAGTATGGTCTAGCGGGGAAGTGGTTTGGTTGGAGTGGAGAGAGGCTCGACGGGTTCGGCCCCCGCACCCAACTTCGCCCACCTATTCTATGATGTTTCCTTCTTATCGTCAGCTTATCAGAACAGTTTTAGCACTGTAAGCGTCACCAAAAATAACAGTACCGTGTCATACCGTGTTCTTTATACAACACCGGACTTTGGTCACCAATCTCTGGGGTACATTCTGAGTTCGACCCAAATCTCTCTCTCTCTCTCTCTCTCTCTCTCTCTCTCTCTCTCTCTCTCTCTCTCTCTCTTTCTCTCTCTCTCTCTCTCTCTCTCTCTCTCTCTCTCTCTCTCTCTCTCTCTCTCTCTCTCTCTCTCTCTCTCTCTCTCTCTCTCTCTCTTTCTCTCTCTCTCTCTCTCTCTCTCTCTCTCTCTCTCTCTCTCTCCCTCTTTCTCTTTTCTCCCCCCTCTCTCTCCTTCTGTTTGACAATATTTGAAACGTTAACGTCATTGTGCCCTAGCCCCTGCAAACAATGTACCTTCGTTTTCCAAGATTCATTTTCCACATTTATTTATGTTTCACCAGTTTTACAAATAAACGGAAAATTTTTATTTTCGATATTCTCTGTGGTCGATTGATTTTGTATATTTTTACCATGTTGTTTATGTTTGTGAGCTTGTGTTACCTAGCTAGTGCAATTTCAACATTTCCTTTGTTCCGCTCATCTTTTTCTTGTCCTTTTCAAATCGATTATCTTTTTTCGCTTGAATTTTACCACCACCAGAAGTAGTCAAAGCTTAGAGTTTGCATTTTTTTGAAATCCTACTTGACAAACTTCTCAAAGTTGTTTCAACTCGTACTTACCGTAGTATCTTGCGCGAAATGTACAGTTATGATAAGAAAGCATCGAATTTTTGTAACGTTAGCAGTATGAAGATCACTGGGGAGATGGAATTTGTAGTCTGTACATGAACTGAACGATCTCTGCTTGGTCAGTTGTAGTCGTACTTGTATCATAAACGTTTTTTATCCATACGACCTTCACATCTCTAGTCTATACTGTTTTCTTAGCGATTTTTTACTCGAGGAGAAATGGATCGCTGATTGATAATAATCGCAGTTCGTATGAGAATAGACAGATCGGAACGAGATATCTTGTCGGACGATGAGTGTTCTTACAGTGAACCCACAGGTTGTGAACATATTTGAACTAACTATTGTCAGGAAGACGTGTTCAATAAAAAATGCAACATCGATATTGAAAACCTGCAACACATAGCTCCCTCTACCTGTAAAAAAGTCTGGCCTCCGTAAATCGTGTACTCAGTACCGTAGCAGTTTCGCCTTGAAATACAAGAACGATTTACGTGATGAGCCTTCAATTTCAGAATGGACTAAAAATAAAAAAATCTAACGGTTCGTTGCGAGAGTCCCAACCCTACCGTACTCGTTCTGCAAAATTGAGATTAGAGCGCGTTTGCAATTGGTCAGACTTTTTGCTAGATGGAAAAAATATGTGGGACTACTATGATTAGTTTAATTTTGTCTAGAACGACTACCAAAGCACATGATAATGTACTAATGTTGAACTCTCTTCTGTCGTCTGAAAGAGAGCTCTATGCAAGACATCACATCGCTGCCGAATCTATCTTTATTAGCTCTAGTTTCTGTCTTGTGAAACATATGTTTCTCCCCATAGCAGAACATACGAGAAATGTGGGAAAGATTTGAGGGGTTTTTTGTTGTCAATTCTTTCCCTACTCCATTGGTTCGAAAAGAGAATCTAGAAAAATTCAAAATTTTACTGAAGCCCTATAAGTATTATATCAATTATATTCCGGACATGTGGGTAACCGAACTTAGTTACCAGAGTTCTCAAAGCAAATTTCTTATTACTGGAGTTTTGAAGTGTGCTCTAAAGTGGTTCAGAAATCTAGAGATCAGCTACTCAGAGAGTCTGAAACATTCACGAAAGGAAGTTGTCTCTTTTTTGTGCCACAGAAGTTGGCTAAATGTGAAAAAGTGAAAGATGCTTTTTGATGCGCTCACATAGCTTCCTCTACCTCTAAAAAAAGTCTAGCCTCCGTAAATCGGGTACTTAGTACCGTAGCAGTTTTGCCTTGAAATACAAGAACGATTTACGTAGTGAACCTTCAATTTCATAATGGACTGAAAGTAAGAATAATATTTTAAATCCACAAAGATCAAACTGTTCGTTGTGAGAGTCCCGACCCTACCGTACTCATTCTGCAAAATTGAGATTAGAGCGCGTTTGAAAACGGCCATGCTTCTAGCGATATATGTGGGCGGTCCAAGGTTTCAAATTGTCGACAAAACGTCGATGTTTGACATTTGTAGAATAGTTGTTGAACTTACCTTCAGTCTTCATACCAGCTTCGAGGTATCGATTGAAACGGCAAAAACGACACGCGTTGCGACCAGCTGAAATTATATTCTCATTGTTTGTTGTCTGGTGCACCATTTTTTTGGTGGGCCACCCAGCCAGTCCAACCAGAATTTAATAAGTTGTGGCTCCAGTTAATTCATTTCTCACAAGTAGCGATATATGTGGGTTTTTCTACAAAAGAAACGAACAAAAACCTGTTGGTTAGAACGCGATAAAATATGACCGTCTCTCCTCTCTCTCACTCTCTTACTCTCTTCCTCTCTATCACATCACCTCTCATTTCCGTCTTATCATCATCTCCTTTTTGGCTAAAAAGGTCACACTGTTGCTGTTTCGGCACACACGGGTATTTACGGCGTTGTTATAAAATTGTGCTCTCGTCGTCTCGCACCCTCCAACCTCTCACCATTTCCCACCGTCTGCACTCTCCGATAAAACAATGATGTCTCTTAACCATCCGCGCGCTCCAGCTCCTCCCATCAGCAATGTTGAGACTAGAAACGACACTCGCCCTACTATCACAACCAAAATTATTGATTTCTAACCCCTCTTTTTTATTATTGATTTATTGATCGATCTAGGGAATTTTATCTCAGTGACTTGATTGCTTTCGAACAAATTAAAGTGATGATCCCTCAAAGAGACTGCGAAATGACAATGTTACCAATGGTCACACTGTTTTAGTAGTGGTTGAACTATGTTGAAATTAATCAAGATTTGCAGACATTAAAATAACTATGGCAGTAGAACATTGTTTTTTTATACCTAGAAAAGAAAAAAACTTTTACTTCCCAATCAGTCAGTCCGTGTTTCACAAACTTCAGTAGTACCACTTTGGAATCTGCTGATATCATTTTCACATCCTACATTCTCAATTTAATGACCAAGTCCATCCGCTACTTGTTTGACCAAGACATTTTAACGATCTTGTTTTGCCTCTGTTACAAACCTGAATTGAAGAATGACATGTCTCTGATAGCAGTGAATTTCGACGAAGAACGATCGATAATCCGATTGTCTTTATGTTCTTATAGGGAACTTTTAAAGCGCTATTCAATGAATCTAGCAGAATTTTAACACTTCATTTAGAAAATGTTCTCCCACCAACTTTTTGAAGCTCTATTCAAAAAACGGAATTTTAACACATGTAGAAAATACAATTCTCTCTTCCACCACTTCTCTCTACAAAGCAGTCATGACCCCAACAAAAATCGATTCCTTTTGTTTACTCAGAGACCTTGAAGCTGGCGCTACGAAGCCTGTTGTCGATAGCGTGCTCAATCTTTATCAATAGCTTTTCAATATCTGTTTTCCCGTGTTCTTTGTTCTATGGCAGATTTTTCATAACCCTCAGACGAAGCGAGATGTGTTGACAAGTTTTATGAATTTTTTGAAACGTATTTTTCATTTAATGTTCGATTTTCTACCCTCTCCATGCGGATTTTTTTTACCACAGTGAAATAACCCTATTTTTGACCTCAGAGAACATATCCGTCATAATTACTATAATTTCCCCCATACTTTGCCTAGTTTTTCCCAGTGTGAGCTTTGAAGATGAGGAGAATGATGTTCTAGCTTATCCATCTCGAGCTCGTAGACAATTTCAGTACTAGGTACTGTTCAGAATGACCGCATCTCGATGACAGGTCAAAATTTGAGCCATTTCTATCTCTTCCCGCCATTTGGAACACAATTTTTGTCACAATCCTTTCCCACCAACCCTGGCCTATCTTTACCAACTTGCCAACCGTGTGCTAGTTCGAACTCGGCGTGTACAACAACGTTGTCCGCACACCCTTATGGAATAGAAAGCACATTAATGCGTCGTTGCCCGTGCGCGCGCGTGGTCAGTGATCAGTCTCTCTTTCTCTCTGGTTACGGTAGCTTTTTTCGCACTGTGCGCTGACATTCACTCTGCATTCTTCCCCTGTTTTTGTGTCCCGCCCGTCGATAGCTTCGTTTACTGTATAAGATGGTCGAGAAGTAATGAACAGAGTTGCAAGACCGCACGCGAATGAGGGAGCTAGGAGCGTCACGTTTCGCTTTATGAAAGATGGGCAAGATACGTTTCAGAAACAAAGTAAAACTCGAAAATTTTCTGAATATAGTTAATTTACCTTCAACCTGTAGATGATCGGCCTTTTTGTAATCATGAGCTTGTTATAGAAGACTTCTAGTGCGATCACAGCGACCAGAATGTTCTCGAAAGGAGTACTGTAATCGCTCGCCTCGAGACCTCAGCATTAATAATCATTCTCCAAGTTGTGGATTTTAACCTTATTTCGTTCTCTGCTTCTCATCACTCCATCTTCTCGGAAGTCAAACTAAAATCGAATATTGCAGATCTTAGGTGGAGTCTGTCACCCGCGTTCCTACTGAAAACAACGTCAGGAGAACCCAAATAACCCTTTGAAGCAAGAAGTCCGTCATTCAAGATTTCTAGGTGGGGTTTTGACTAGGAATCATGTTGAATTCAATCAGTCTAGTGGTCCGAGGTAGCTTCAGAAGGTTTTTTAATCGTCACATCGCCTTTCTGTCGCCATTTGGAATACAATCCCGAACGGCGTCAAAATGGCGACGTTTCGGCGGCAATAAGACAAATTACTGCTTCGAAAAGGCGATAAACCGTAAAATAATTCTTTTGTCTCAGGGGTCGCACATAGCATCCTCTACCTGTAAAAGAGTCTGGCCTCCGTAAATCGGGTACTTAGTACCGTAGCAGTTTCGCCTTGAAATACAAGAACGATTTACGTAGTGAGCCTTTAATTTCAGAATGAACTGAAAGTAAGAATAATAACTTAAGTCCACAAAGATCTAACTGTTCGTTGTGAGAGTCCCGACTCCTACCGTACTCATTCTGCAAAATTGAGATTAGAGCGCGGTTGAAAACGGCCATGCTTCTAGCGATATATGTGGGCGGTCCGAGGTTTCAAATTATCACAAAACGGACCAGGCGGAGAAGTCCTATCAGTAGTGTCGAAACGACTCGAATAAAGGAAAACAGTCAAAAGCTCTTCGAAAGATTCTCCCAAACAAGGCCAACGATTGAACAGTGTGTTGACTGTGAGAAAGTGCAAAAAGACTTTGCTGTGGCACTATTCTCACTATTTTATGTCCTCACTCTCCTTCTCTGTCCGGTTGTAATTTCATTTTTGCAGATAAGATGTCCGCTGACGCCCAACCGTGCCCAAAGCAACGTGCTACGAAGGAGGAGAACCCGAGACCTGGTTCTCCACCCCTCTTCAACGATAAAAACGTTGTCGGTGCATTGGTGAGTGTGGTGGGAGCTGGAGAAATATTTGAATGATGAAAATTTTCAAAGTGTAGAAGACTTCAAAGTACTGTGACGGTTTGAGCTAGAGAAAAAAAAGGTCTAAAAACACTCCAATTCAATAACACAATTTGTAAGTCATCTGACAAAAAACGATGCTAAAATCGTCTTTTCTCGTTGTTTGAGTAGTCTGCAATATAAAAAGCGCGTTTAAAATACTTTGAAAGAATCAAAAAGTTTAAAAAAGCGACAATGATCTTGCTAACCGAACCTTAACAGCTTCTTCCGCGCAGCGCAACGCGGAAGCGGTCCCTGCGAGCTCAGGTCAAACATCAACCACATAAATTTCCACTTGATAGGGCAACCTTTTTCCCCATTCGTTCAGAGCCGTAAATCAGCCGAAGTGCTCATTTTTTTCAACTGGTTTCACTTGACTCGATGATTGACATAAAATAGGGGTTTTTTATAATAATAACTTTATCTAGAATAAGATTCATACGCTTCGTGACGGCCAGCAATAGCCGTTTTAAGCAAAAAAAATGGGATGAATGTAAAGAGAACCTTTTTAAAAGCTTCTAAAGCTTCGCGATTTTTTGCAAAGAAACGTTGGATAATTTTTTTAAGGTTATCAGAAGGAAAAAGAACTGAATAGGATTGTTAGTAGGAGATAGAACATTGGTGATTTTTAAATATGAAAAAATTTAAGTGTGTCGTCTGTGGCGATCGTGCATGCTCACATCTCTACTACGGAGTCGCAGCTTGTCATGGATGCAAATGTTTTTTCTGGAGAACCGTCAAGAGCCAACTGACCTACGTGTGTCGCTACGGTGGTAGCTGCACCATCTCAACTGGTTAGTCATTTTTTTCAAATCTTTCTTGGAATCAGTCACGGAGTAGGGAACAAAACAGAAGTGAGAAATGTTGCATCTTGGTCCTCAGGAAATTGAAACTTTATAAGACTTTACTAAAATCCACATAAGATCCATGTAACCTCGTAGTAAGATCCCCTTAACCTCCAAATCCAAAAGTGCAAGACCTGGTATGGAGGTTGCCAGGTCTTATGACGAACTTACCAGGTCTTATGACAAGTTTACCAAGTCTTACTTGGAACCTTTTCCTAGTCTTAATGTCGGAATACCAAGTCTTATTGCTAGAATACCAAGTCTTACTGATAGAATACCAAGTCTTACTGATAGAATACCAAGTCTTGCTGCCAAAATACCAAGTTGCATCTCCAGAATACCATCCTCCAATCCAAAAATCAAAAGGCAAAAGCGTCATCTTGCACATACAACTAATAATCGACAAGTGGTTTGATCCCTCTCTAGGAGATTTTAAATAAGATGAAAGCATAGAGGGTTGCCGAGAGTGACAGGAATCAGTCGCCGACCATCCGCGGGTTTCGCCGATCTTTCGCGTTTCACATGAAATTTCAAAGATCATATTAAGACCTGTTAACCTTGTTACAAGACCTGACATGTTCGTAACAAGACTTGTTAAACATCGGTATAGTGAGTTTAGTTGGAAGTTGCAAAGTCTTATATGGAAGTTAACAGGTCTTGAACAGAAGTTAGCAAGTCTTATACTACTCCGACTCTCATGAACCATACCCAAGTCTTATACCACATTTACCAGGTCTTATAGTTAAATCTCAGAAATTCCTCATTTTTGAGATTCAGTTAATGTGAGATTAATATGAACTTATAAAGTCTTATGTTGAAGTTACCAAGTCTTATACTGACTCAGGTCTTATACGTAGGTTATGGGGATCTTACTACAAGGTTACATGGATCTTATGTGAAGTTTACCAAGTCTTATAAAGTTCCAATTTCCTGAGTCTGTAGCCAACAGTAATTTCCTCTTTGAACAAGCTCAATGAATGTAGAGAGATCAATTTTTTAAAAGCTACGTAGGTTAAGATTTTTATGTACAATGCTTCTGATTCTTGTCTTTCTAACTTCTCAGGAATTCAGTAAAGTTTTTTTGTCGCCGACCTTTGGCGAATTAAAAATAATTCTCCCAACAGCTTTGGAACTCAGTGCTCGACTCAAGATCGTCACTCCTTTTCTGTAAAATTCAGTTCTTATTGACTTTGAGTTATCCTTTTCAATGAGAATTAGAATTCCAGCGGGAAGTATTTCTTGGCGTTCTGCCAAAACCGCTTTCACTCACGCATCGCATCACGTCACTCTTTCACCAGACAGTCGAATTATTCTGCCAGATAGACTCTAGAAAAACGGAAATAAAAATGGGCGTGGCCTGTTACAGTATCCACGTGCCTGATGAACGAATAGCACGTTCTATCACAATGTAGTGCGAGGGGAGAGAGAACATGAATCACGGTATTGAATGATGTCATTGAATTTTGTAGTTGTAGCGAGCTCTAGTATACTTTTATGTTTTTCCATTGAGCTTAATATGAACATCGATTTCAATAAGTGTCTGTCCCTATAGGGCCCTCAGGAAATTGAAACATTGTAAGACTTGGTAAAATCCACATAAGATCCATGTAGTAAGATCCCCATAACCTACGTATAAGACCTGAGTCAGAATAAGACTTGATAACCTCGGCCTAAGACCTTATAAGTTCATATTAATCTCACATTAACTGAATCTCAAGAATGAGTAATTTCTGATATTTAACTATGAGACCTGCGTATGGTTCATGAGAGTCAGAGTAGTATAATGCTTGCTAATGTCTGTTCAAGACCTGCTAACTTCCATATAAGACTTTGTAACATCCAACTAAACTCACTATACCGATGTTCAACAAGTCTTGTTACGAACATAAAGTGAAAAAGTGAAAGATCTATAGATAGGGGTTTTTTTTTTGAAAAGTTTACAAGGCTCATAAAAAGTGTTCTATGCTTTTCTTACAATCTTACTGTTTTGAAGTTTCCAACTGCGACTCTCAAAAAACGTTACACGATGGTCACAGGTGTCAAAACATGTTTTTGTGCTTGTGAATGTAAACATTTAGGGCGTTAGGGAATGGCCCTAGGGTTGGAGACTGCTTGTGAGACGTGCATTAACTAGAGCCACAACTTTTCAAATTCTGGTTGGACTGGCTGTCTGACCCACCAAAAAATGGTGCACCAGACAACAAACAATGAAAATATAATTTCAGCTGGTCGCAACGCGTGTCGTTTTTGCCGTTTCAATCGATGCCTCGAAGCTGGTATGAAGACTGAAGGTAAGTTCAAAAACTATTCTACAAATGTCAAACATCGACGTTTTGTCGACAATTTGAAACCTTGGACCGCCCACTTATATCGCTAGAAGCATGGCCTTTTTCAAACGCGCTCGCGCATTACTTAATCGTTCTTGTATTTCAAGGCGTAACTGCTACGGTACTGAGTACCCGATTTACGGAGGCCAGACTTTTTTACTGGTTGAGGAAGCTATGTGCCGCACATAACTACCCGGAACCATATCATTCACCTACAGTAACTCGTTAGAAAAACGTTGCGTTCACGTGCCATCACGCCGTACCTTGAACCCAGCACATCCACCAAAGATTATATGTTTCGTGGTTACCGTAACCTCCCCACACACACACGATAAGCCGTGATGGAATATAAATCACTCGAATCGGGTGTTTCTGCGGACTGTATATACCGTATCATTCATATCGCAACACACCCGTATCGTTCGACTTTGTATCGGACCCCAAAGCAAAACGATTGTGTACATTGTTGGACATTGGAAGGGGGAGAGAAGAGAAAGAGAGAGAGAGAGAGAGAGAGAGAGAGAGAGAGAGAGAGAGAGAGAGAGAGAGAGAGAGAGAAAGAGAGAGAGAGTGAGAGAGATAGAATGAAATCATTGTTGCAAAATCTGAAATCAAATCAAGACTCCATCGTTACAGCTGTAAAAATGGACCGCAAGCTCAGCAAGCGAAAGAAGAAAGAGATGGACAGCGACGAACACGACGAGGGTCAGGAGATCAACCAGAACCTGCTGGAAAGTGTAAGAGTATCTTGATTTATTCAAATCACCATCACTAACGTAAGGTGATTGGTGAAGTCACTCCAAAACTTTTCGTGGACCGGCATTGGACCGTAGATGGGCGACAGTCGTCCCGGACATGTGTCGCCCAATTACAGTCCAATGCCGGTCCATTCACGGTCCGATGCCGGTCCGGTCCATGTGTCGCCCGGTCCATGTGTCGCCCGTCCGCAGTCCATGTGTCGCCCATTTACGGTCCGTTGCCGGTCCGGTCCATGTGTCGCCCGGTCCATGTGTCGCCCACTCATAGTCGCACTGTCCAATTCATTCACTGTTCAATATCAGTTTGATACATTATGTGGACACACATAACATTTGCGGGGGTATGACACATGAAATACTTTCCTTCTATATCCGGACCCCTGATATACGACAGTGGGTACCACTTTTAAGCCAAAACTGAACCAAAGTGGACAAATATAGCCCAATGTTCATCAGTTCAAAAATAGTCCAATGTTGGAACTGACATGTGCGAACACACATTACATGCTATAGTTCGGCTTACAATCGTTCCTACTCCGAAGTGCAGAGAAGAAACGATCTAAAAAGTCGTCGAGCGCTAGATAGGTCATTGCAGCCACTCGCGGACATATCGCGGGTTTCGCCGATTTGATCATCCATCGGCCAGTCCATGTGTCGCCCATCTACAGTCCATGTGTCGCCCGGTCCATGTGTCGCCCATCCGCAGTTCATGTGTCGTCCGGTCCATGTGTCGCCCGGTCCATGTGTCGCCCGGTCCATGTGTCGCCCGGTCCATGTGTCGCCCATTTACGATCCAATGCCGGTCCAA
>OZ022253.1:1994222-2010755 GCA_963978915.1 Caenorhabditis parvicauda
CATCGGACCGTAAACGAGCAACAGATAGACTGCGGATGGGCGTCAGATGGACCGGGCGACAGGGACCACTGCCGCCTATCTACGGTCCAATGCCAGTCCACGAAAAGTTTTGAAGCTTGGTACTACCACTAACTTTTAACTCTATACCAGAGATGCACGGATCTCCGACTTTCAACTTTCGATTTCCGTCCTTTGTTCACTTCCGACTTCCGTGAAAAATATTTTACTTCCATGTTTTATACTAATCTAGTCAGTAACATGACGGTTATGCTCAAGTTTCAGGCTTAAACTTAGCAGTTCGGTACCAACCCACACCTAAAACCTGTTGAGCCGTTGACCCCTAAGCTGCAAAAGTAATTCCCCGTCTTTCTCTTTTTTAGCGACTTCCCAACACCATGTTGATTGACGTTCGACACATGTTCGCTACGAACATAAATTAACTTGAAAGGAAAGTTGGCCTCAAACAACTCACCGAACATGTCCTTCTCTTTGGATAGCATGTTGAAAAATGTGTCAGGTACTTGTCTTAGCACGTTTGAAATTGCTTGATCCTGAATGGAAAGATGTGTAAGTCCTCGGTTAGATAACCTAGGTTGAGCCTAGCTACGTTCAATTTTGAAAAATAATAGTTCCGGAGAACTGTATTTTTTGAGCTAAAACGAAAAATTGATTACAAATCTACTAACAAAACATTTTGCTATGCTGATGGTAAGCAGGATCCCGAGCTACGGTCACAGTCAAATGTACTTCAAAATCCTACCATTTTCTTCGAGAAAGGAGAAGATAATGAAAAAATAGTCGAGGTTTTTATTTTTCAAATTCACTAAAAACAACAGTTGCTACGCTCATAGTAAGCTGGTGCGCGGAGCTACGCTCATAGTAAGCTGGTGGGTCGAACTACGCTCATAGTAAGCTGGTGGGCCGAACTACGCTCATAGTAAGCTGGTGGGTCGAACTACGCTCATAGTAAGCTGGTGGGTCGAACTACGCTCATAGTAATCTGGTGGGAAGAACTACGCTCATAGTAAGCTGGTGGGCCGAACTACGCTCATAGTAAGCTGGTGGGTCGAACTACGCTCATAGTAAGCTGGTAGGCCGAACTACGCTCATAGTAAGCTGGTGGGTCGAACTACGCTCATAGTAAGCTGGTGGGCCGAACTACGCTCATAGTAAGCTGGTGGGTCGAACTACGCTCATAGTAAGCTGGTGGGTCGAACTACGCTCATAGTAAGCTGGTGGGCCGAACTACGCTCATAGTAAGCTGGTGGGCCGAACTACGCTCATAATAAGCTGGTGCGCAGAGCTACGCTCATAGTAAGCTGGTGGGCCGAACTACGCTCATAGTAAGCTGGTGAGCCGAACTACGCTCATAGTAAGCTGGTGGGCCGAACTACGCTCATAGTAAGCTAGTGAGCCGAACTACGCTCATAGTAAGCTGGTGAGCCGAACTACGCTCATAGTAAGCTGGTGGGCCGAACTACGCTTATAGTAAGCTGGTGGGCCGAACTACGCTCATAGTAAGCTGGTGAGCCGAACTACGCTCAAAGTAAGCTGGTGGGCCGAACTACGCTCATAGTAAGCTGGTGAGCCGAACTACGCTCATAGTAAGCTGGTGAGCGGAGCTACGCTCATAGTAAGCTGGTGCGCGGAGCTACGCTAATAGTAAGCTGGTGGGCCGAACTACGCTCATAGTAAGCTGGTGGGCCGAACTACGCTCATAGTAAGCTGGTGGGCCGAACTACGCTCAAAGTAAGCTGGTGCGCGGAGCTACGCTCATAGTAAGCTGGTGGGCCGAACTACGATCATAGTAAGCTAGTGCGCGGAGCTACGGTCACAGTCCAGAGAATAGTCTCCATCAAAAGTATGATACAAACTTAGAGGTACTTTTCCTCTGTTTCAAGAAAAAGCTATCTCTACCCCGAGCTACGCTCACGACGGCACACCCCTTTCCAGCCTACCTGTACATTTGTAGGGTCCAACTGCAGGTTCTTGACATTGTTCGATACAACTTCAACTGGCATCATCCCGTTTATATCACCACGGACTCGTTCGCACTTTTCTTCGACCTGTAGAGAGAATTCGATTGAAAATAGGATTCTGTCTTTTTGAACGAACTTTCTCGGAGGTTGATCCTCTTATAGACCATTGAAAAATGGGTCTCATTTGAGAAATTAAAAGGTAAAAGAGGACTAGGGTCTTTAACAAAAGTAAAATATGAATCCTGTGTTGCCAAAAATACTTGAAAATTGAAATGAAAAAAGGTAAATTATTTTTTGTACGTCTAGATATTAGTTCAATTGTGGTGATTCTAGCTTTGGAGCGTATTATTCTGCAAAAAATTCCGAAAAAAACCACGATAGAAAGATTATGAAATTAATTAGAGGAAAAATCGGAAGGAAAATACCAATGATGCATTTTTTCGCATTTTGTGAATGGTCAAAGAAATACTTGAATAAGGCCTTAAAAGCTTTTTGATGGTATGAAAACTAGGAATGTCAAAAGTGTTTAGACGAAACAAATGTGACTAACATTTCAAATAATCAATAATTTGTGGTGCAAATAGAGTTAACTTGTGTACATAGAGGTCATGTTGGAAGTAGTTCGGCGAAACCCGCGAGAGGTCGCGCACCTGGTTTTCTCATTTCAAAAATTCTCTAAAAACACATCAATTTTTGATGGCTCACGCTTCAGATCACCAGAAGTTCCAACATACCTTCGCTTCTTTTCCATTCATCTTGAGACTTCTGGTCATTTGCGAGCAATCAATTCGTATCTGAATATTTTTTGGATCTCTGCCAAGAACTTTGAAACCAACTTTTCTTCGAATTATCCTCGTAAGCTCTTCAGTACCATCGGCACTTAGAATGTTGTAGGTAATTTTTTGAATAGGACATCCATCTTCTGGGTCAATTTCTTCTTCCTGCATATTTGTTGATTTGTGAAAAATAGAAAAAAAAATCGTGTTTCACTTCAATAATTTCCTCTGAAATTATCTAGACGTACAATATCCACCAATTTCTCAATGATTTTGTTTTTCACCTGTATCACTCCCAGTAGCGTACCACCTTGGGTGTCCGGAAGCGGAAAATCTTGGATTGAAGCCAACGCGTCAAAGTTCATGTTGGCCTTTACCAACGACATCTTGTGAGGTGACTGCTGGGACCACTTTGATTTTTCTGAAAGGAGGAAGTCAACAAGGTAAGATTGTTTTTTCCTGCAGTGGAAATTAGTTATGCTCAGGGTTGATAACGGCATTTATGAGAATCTACAAGAAGCTGTGAAGGTTGAGTGGTCTCGCCAGTCATTGGCGAGCGATTGGCTATTCAATTGGCAAAATGATACCATCTGAACAACAGATTGGATCCAGAGCTGTGTTTCCAATCGAAATGAAATATATTTCAAAATACTCGTGCTGACCAAAGATTCATCGTGTTATTTGGGTTCGGCGAGAAAATAATTCTCCGGGGCATTGTAGTTATTTGAAGGATTTTATCAGATCGGATCCAGTGCGGTCAGATTGGATCCAATTAGCAGTGTTTTTATTTGATGGAAAATGGACCTATAACCAAGATGACACATTATGATGATTCATTCCATAATACTTTTGTTCATGATCTATCTGTTAACTCAAGTTTCGAGTACATATGGAGCATTTAAAGGTAATCATAAAAACCAACTCTAATTGGATCCACAAAAAATCAGATTGGATTCCAGTTTTTCCCAAACTAGATGTGGTTGGATCCATTCTGAGTTGCCTTCTCTGAGATATGCGACACATACATATCTAGCAAAAAGTCTGACCGATTTCAAACGCGCGCCAGTCGCATTTTTGTAAAATGAGTACGGTAGGAGTCGGGACTCTCACAACGAACAGTTAGATCTTTGTGGATTCAAATTATTATTCATACTTCCAGTCCATTGAAATTAAAGGCGCAATACTTTTACGTTCTTGTATTTCAAGGCGAAACTGCTACGGTACTAAGTACCCGATTTACGGAGGCCAGACTTTTTTACAGGTAGAGGAAGCTATGTGTGCGACAATAATAATAATAATATAAAATTTATTCCGATAAGCGGGGGGGGGGGGTTTCGAGTACATCTGGAGTATTTAAAAGTTATCAGAAAAGTCTTGGATCCAGAAAAATCAGATTGGATTCCAGTTTTTCCCAAACTAGATGTGGTTGGATGCAATCTGAGTTGCCTTCTCTGAGCTATAGGTAAAAAACAGGTAAAAAAGGTGCCTGAACCAACTCGGGCAGCTTTTGTTAATTTCATTAAAATAGACACGGTTTCTACTCTATCCAGACACCGAGGTTATATGTATTGAATTTTGAGTGGTATCGCAGTTTTTCTATTATGCTGACCCTGAGGAACCGCTATTCAGATGTTCTACGCCAGACTAGTTTCAGAGCTATGAAACTGAAAACTTAAAGTAAGATTTACCCGATTCCATGATTCTACACTGAAGAAAAGTGGTGCGCAAGAAATCGATTGGTAAATTTTGAGGCCCGTTGGTCAGTTCAGCACAATGCTGGTCACACTTTCTGTTTAGAGATCAAAGAAAATGCAACAAAAAGTCAAAGGTCAAGGAAAAACGTTGAGCTAAGGAAAGAGTTCGAATTTCAAATTGTATGTAATTAGGGTCTAATTACCAGCTCGATGAGCCGGATTTGACTTTTTTGTTAACTGGAAGAATAATTCGGCTGAATTTGATTATGAGAAGCAATATGCTGTCGCATGAATGAAGATATTTGGAGAATAACAAAGATTAAATTCAGTTTTTCTTGGGAGAAAAATAGAGAGAGAGAGAGAGAAAAGAGAGAGAGAGAGAGAGAGAGAGAGAGAGAGAAAATAGAGAGAAAGAGAGAGAGAGAGAGAGAGAGAGAGAGAGAGAGAGAGAGAGAGAGAGAGAGAGAGAGAAAGAGAAAGAGAAAGAGAAAGAGAGAGAGAGAGAGAGAGAGAGAGAGAGAGAGAGAGAGAGAGAGAGAGAGAGAGAGAGAGAGAGTGAGAGAGAGAGAGAGAGAGAGAGAGAGAGAGAGAGAGAGAGAGAGAGAGAGAGAGAGAGAGAGAGAGAGAGAGAGAGAGAGAAAGAGAAAGAGAGAGAGAGATAGATAGAGAGAGAGAGAGAGAGAGAGAGAGAGAGAGAGAGAGAGAGAGAGAGAGAGAGAGAGAGAGAGAGAGAGAGAGAGAGAGAGAGAGAAAGAGGGAGAAAAGAACAACTAAGAAGTAAAACTCGCCTGAAATTGGCACATGCTAAAATTATAGGTTGTACAGATTGCCGTTCATAAAGTCATAAACATCGTATGATTCACATAACCTATAATTTTTGAGAATTTCAAACGTTGCATGGACAACTAGAGCTTTCAAGAAGACAGTTGGAGGCTGTAGATGACTTATGACGTACATGCGCTGTTGATATCAACCACCTATGACCTTCATATCAGTGGTATTTCCTTTTGCAAGCTACTTCAAACAGAAACAAAGACACCATAACGAAAAAGCTGAAATTGTGTAAACTTGAACTAAACATAAACACGATGATGATCATGAAACTGTTGTATTTACTCTCTTTCTCTCTTTCACTCTTCCCTACTACACACACAATCGATTTGTGATGACTAAGCGCGTTTGAATATGAATGACGAGCGATGGCATATAAAACAGACTGTACGATAAGAGAGGGAGCGAGTACAAAAACAATTGTACTAAGCCGTTTGGTTGAATAGACTAGTGGTTTGAATAGGGTGCGCGAAATCGCCGTGGAACGTGTCGAAGCGTGACGATAGCGTGGTTTTGGTGGGGGGGGGGGGAAACATGAAACTCCAATCAGAGCAAAAATACTTAGGGGAAAATGAGAATTTTAACAACAAAAGCGTGGTAAAAACATGGAGTTGATGTAGTAGAATGACAAATTCAACAATGTCGAGCAAGAACAAGAAAAACACGTGGGAATGACTGGAACCAGCGTGGAATCAACGTGGAACTAACAAGGCACCATGTGAAAAACAACGTGGCACCACGTGGAAAAAACGTAAACCTTTGAAGAAACAACGTGGCACCAAGGGGGAAACAACGTGACAACAAGGGGAAAACAACGTGGCACCACGGAAAAAACAACGTGGCACCACGTGGAAAACGTGATCCTATTTTTCAAACAAAAAAACGTGACAAAAACCAAAAATTGTTATCGACAAAGAAAAGTTGGGTGAAACATGATACCTAAAAGACGTTGAAAAATAACAAAAGTGAAGTAAGAAACAACAAAAGACTTCTCTCTTTTATCTATTTTTGTGAGAAAATGTTGTAAAGAATTTGTTGTTTTCACGAAACGTATTGTGAACTTTCTGTAGAAAAATGAAAAAATTTGGCAGTTACAGTAGTTTTCTCTGCAAATTACAGTAAATATTACGGTGGGAAAAGTGGAAGGTCAGTAGAGCAAAAGGAATAGATTGAAAATTGCAATGAAGCTGGACTCGAGAAACTCAAAAAAGTTTTTGGACAAATTTCAATAATTTTGTCAGTGAAATTACAGTAACACATTTTTGACCTATATATACAGTAGTTCAAAACTTTTCAAAAGGAGAGTATACTACGGTGAATGGTGAGAAATTACAACAAGACCTTTCCGACCAATAGGGTTTTTTGAATGCATAAACTTATGAAACATCTGATTTAGTGTTTTTTTTATTTAAAAAAAAACAAAAATCTATCATAGCTTACTTGAGTACAGTCAAACAAAGAGGTAAAATGCTTGAATCTGTTCAAAACATCTCTGCCATGGAAAAAAGGAAACTTTGGAACGCAAACTGGTTCAATGAGGGGAGAAGAAGGGGAGAGTAGTAGATGAAATCGTGAGAGGCGGAGTCTGGCTTACGCTTGTGGACTCAATTAAGAAAATAATGCTGATTTTGGCTGATTAGAAGTTTGAATACGGTAAGAGAGGAGAGAGAGAGAGAGAGAGAGAGAGAGGGAGAGCGCGCGCGCGAAATTCCCGTTGTTTTCACATTTTAACGACCACCGCAAAACGGAAAGGATCGTTCAATTCGCTGGCCCTTCTCCAAGGTCAATCACCATGTTAATCTTTTATTGCACTGAGAACTTAAAACTTGAGAAATTGATGATTAGACCAGTCAGATAGCCCCCCTCACTTGACCCAGAACACTGTTTTGTACTTTTTATCATTCAGATGTGTCAATGCGCTCTGATGATGAATTATGGGTTTGGTGAGTAAAAGCATGCTCCATGGGTAACTAAATCTGATTTTATAACTGTTAGGAAACTCATACAGAGAAAAATATCCGCGACGCCAGACCGCAACGCCAAAAAATCATAGTGATCGGAAACTGACATGTGGACGCGCTCCTATGATAAATTATGGGCTTTGATAAGTGTAAGTGTTCTCCACGGGTAATTGAGATAGTTTTTTGACTGTTGGGGAAGCCTTTAATAAAGTGATAACCGCTACATCCGACCGCAACGCCTCGAAAACTCATAGTGATCGGAAACTGTCAAGTAAACATGCTCTGATAATAACTTTTGGGTCTGATTGGTGTAAGTGTGCAACAGGAATCTCAATCAGCATTGATGACTACTAATGTTAAGAAACACGTACAAGAAACGGCTAACCGCGACGCAGAACCGCAACGCCTCGAAAACTCATAGTGATCGGAAACTGTCAAGTAAACATGCTCCGATAACAACTTTTGGGTCTGATTAGTGTAATTGTGCAACAGGAATCTCAATCAGCATTGATGACTAATAATGTTAAGAAACACGTACAAGAAACGGATATCCGCGACGCAGAACCGCAACGCCTCAAAAGTTCAATGCGATTGGGAACTGACATGTAAACGTGCTTTCATGGTAAATTATGGGGTTTGGCAAGTGAGCTCTTCAGGTATCTTAATCAACTTTGATGACTATTGGGAAAAAGCCGCGACGCAAGACCGCAACGCCTCCAGAGTTCGCTATGGTAAAAAAAAGAGCCCCTAACGCCTCTTCAAGCGCGACAACAATGTACTTCCTGAACTCCTCGCTCGGTTGGGTAAACAATTAACGACGGAAGACCGGAAGACTAAGAACTTTTGTTAAATTTGGCCAATTTGAGCTGTCCGAATGAGAGAATTTCATAGGTGTGGCAAACGTGCTCCTATGAGAAATTGTCAAATAAGCGGTTGTAGTACTGAAATTGAGGTGGAATCTTCAGGAAATGATAACGGTAGGAAGCTGTAATAACGAGAAAAACAGAATAATTCATACTATTGTAGGCGATTTTTAGAAAAAATGTTAGGTTAAATTTCTTCAAACAATTTTGTTCGAGAATTTTTTGCGATTCTTGTTAGGCCTATAATTTTCGAATTATTTTTGAAAATCTGCATTTCACGAAATGTTGATATTTTCCCAGAGTGTTATAACTTCAATGAATATGAGTACTAAAAAATCAAACTTTTTCTTTTTTCAGGAGAGAAAAAGGGAGAATCCTAGTGGACGACGAAGTCTGCGAGGAAATTTCTCGCGACGCTATTGAAATTATTAAAGAGAACCGGAGAGACGAAGAAATCACCAAGCAGTTCAGAGAAGATTGGGAGTCTCTCCAGTTGTAACCGTAATTAAGGAAAGCTCCGTAAGTCAAAGTGAGTGTTAACGTTACTACAAAAAAATGTACGAAGCGAGGTTGTTCACAAAAATCATATTAATAATAGAACAAGGGGACCGCCCCCTTTTTCGTGAGGCAAATTTTTGGGTGATCCATTTATGTGTCGATTTACGGGGAGAGGGGGAGGAGGGAAGAGGAAGGGTTGTGCAAAAATGGCGGGGTAGTTGACGGGATTCGAACGCGCGTTAAGGGACTACAAATCAGACGCTCTAAACACTCGGCCATCGCTGCACGTTTCTGATTAGTGCTATTCGCGTGACCACTGGGGACCCTCGCAGGTTGTTGCATTAGTTCTAGCCACACTTGCATTAGTGTTCGTCGTGTTTGGATTGTACAGGGAGTGTGAAAGCGAGCAGCGAGGAGGAAGGGATAGAGGGAGAGAGATAGAAGATATAAAGAGAGAGAAAGAGAAAGAGAGAGATAGAGAGAGAGAAGAAGGAAAAGAGAAAAGGAGAGCGAGAGAGAGAAATAGTAAAGATCTTGCTTCTAAAAACTATTTTTTTCAATTAAAAAGTATGAATATGAGATTTTGTAATGAAAAAGGGAGAGAGGGGCTCTGAGCGTAGCGAGGACTCTCTGCTTGTCCTTAATATAGAACAAGGAGACCGCCCCCTTTGCTGGTTGAAGCCGATTTTTGGGTGGTCCTTTTTGGTTTTGATTGGGGGAGGGGTTGTGCAAAATTGGCTGGGAGAGGATTCGAACGCGCATTCAGCAAGTCACGATCGAACGCGTTAACCACTCGGTCATCGCTGCACATTTTTTGCTAGCGCTTCACGTGTGACCACTGGGACCCCTCGTAGGTTGTTGCATTAGTTCTAGCCACACTTGCATTAGTGTTAACCGTGTTTGGATTGTTTGGGGAGTGCGAAAGCGAGGAGAGAGAGAGAGAGAGAGAGAGAGAGAGAGAGAGAGAGAGAGAGAAAGAGAGAGAGAGAGAGAGAGAGAGAGAGAGAGAGAGAGAGAGCGAGAGAGAGATTAAAATGTCTGAATATGTGATTTTGTAATGAAAAAGGGGCTCTGAGCGTAGCGAGGATTTTCTGCTTGTCCTTAATATGTGAAGATGTCTCGTGTAAGAGGAAAGTTGAAAATGCGCAAAACTTGAAAGAGCACCAGATTGCTCTTTTTCTTTTGCAGACACACATAAATTCCCTTTAAGGAGGATTAGTGACGTAAACTGCATGGGTGGAGGCGGAGTTCTCTTTGTTTGATTATTATGCGTTTCTTGAAGATTAGGCTCCGCCCCTTTTCTTACATGTCTCTATATGTTGCCACAAGTCTTGTCAAACTTGAGTTGATTGAGTATTATGTGACAGTTGCAGATTAGGCTCCTCCCCTTTTCCTATTTCGGTAAAGTTATTAGAACTCAATACAAGTTACTCTTCTTAAGTAGTGTGCACCGTTTGCAGATGGGCAACACTCTCAAGCGCCTAAGAAATAATACACATACAAGGAAAGCTGACAATCACCAAAAAGAAGATTTTCATGCACCGTTTGCAGACACGACCCCGTCCTCTCATAGTTGTGTATTGCAAGGCTTTTAGCTTAAGGAGCTATTAATTCGAATGGTTTGATTTATTACCCATATGTGTGTGACCCAAAATAGAGAGGCTGAAGAATGAGCTTGTCCGCTTTTTTTCCCGGTGAGGGGCGGAGCTTATTGTGCAAAAGTTGCATGTTTTTTTTCGAAAGAGGCGCGGCTTGCTTCTTAATGTCCAATTGATATCAAATTTCGAGGTGTTCGAATGTTTGGACACTAGAATTTGTTCTTTTTGAGTGGGCGGGGTCAAAATGCAATTTGTGCACAAAGTCGAATTCTGAATATACAGTTATTGAGATTCAAATTCTAAAGGAGGCGGGGCCAAGAAGCAATCCGTGCATAAAATCAAAAGTCCAAGCTATTAAAAGACTAGTGCTCCAGGAATCACATTATTAGAGAGGCGGAGTCAAAACGCAATCCGTGCATGCTTTTTGTACGTGTAACAGCGGGATAAAGCAATAAAATTAACCTCAACATGTGGAATTTCGCATAAAACGAGGAAGAAACATAAGCAAGGAGGGTAGGGGGGGAGACCCCAACGTTTCTTGTAGATACTCATCAAAATTTGATGAGCTGCAAGATGTAGGGCGAGGAAGGACATCTTTACCGTAAAAGTGTGAGTAAAGCTGCTCCCTTAAGCAAAACGCTCAGTTTATGTATGGATCCAAAAGGAATTCAAATAATTACCAATTTGAGTTGGTATGTGCATTTCTCCCAACCCTAATATCACCAGTCGTTTTTTGTCAACCGCGGTGCCTATATGGAATCGTGTCTGTCATTCATTTCCTAATGAGTTGAGACTAGGGGATGTCAAGAGAATCTTTAAAACTCTACCTAACTCAAAATTTGTCTCTGACATTCCTCAGAATCTCCTTTGTCTGGTTGTATTAAGCAGATCCGACAAGTTTGAGTACAAGAACTCTATAAATTCTTTCGAGGATCTTTGGGATTTCTCAGGGAAACCGTCCGGTGTCTGTACCTTTTCTGGAATCCATATTGGTTGAGTCAATATCTGTATGAACCAGGTCTGCACGGAGTTCCGATTTCCGCCCTTTTTTCACTTCCAACTTCCGACTTCCGTTTAACAAATTCACTTCCGTCTTCCGACTTCCGCCTTCCGCCTTCCGACTTCCGACTTTCGTGAAAAAATTTCACTTCCGTCTTCCGACTTCCGACTTCCGTTTAAAAAATTCACTTCCAACTTCCGACTTCCGTGAAAAAAATTTCACTTTCGTCTTCCGACTTCCGTTTAAAAAATTCACTTCCAACTTCCGACTTCCGACTTCCGTTTTGAAAAATTAATTTTACTTTCGTGCAACTCTGGTATGAATCCAAGCGGATTTCAAATATTTACCAATTCAGACACCGTTTAAAGCCATACAGACACCGAACGGTTTCCCCGAGCTTGTAGGTGAATTTTTTTATTTTCTTGTTTTCTAACAGCAGGAAAGATTCTCAAGGCGCTGGTCATTATCAAGCTATAGGCCGAAAATGTCAAGAAGAAAAAAGAGTTCTGAAATCCTATTGATACACTTTATAACAGTTTTAAACGATCTAGCAGCACTTTCAGTAAGTTATGGACTGCTTAATCATGAATTTCATTTTTTTTCAATTCTACATGTTTTTTGTTTTGATTTCCGAACTATTTTCATACTCCGGAAACAGAAAATATAAAAGTTATTGTTTTCAACAATTTTCTCGAGATAAATGGAAAAAAATAATCTCTCGACATAAACTATCAACTTTTTCTGTGATTTGAAAAACACGAAAAATTTTTTTCTAAATTTTTCAAAATTCATATTCAATAAAACTTCGTTTTCGGAAAATTTAATTTTGATATTTAAAAAAACATATTGAAATCATATGGGAGTTCCTTTTATAGTGATTTTGTTAGAGGCATTCTATAGAGAACAAAAAAAACTTCAAATCCTTGTTTCAAGCCGAGAATCAAGAAAAAGTTACCTCTGGGATACGGCGGAGGTCGGAATCTTCCCGTTTTGTGCATTTTCAGCTGTTAATGCTTTAAGGGGATAGGGTTAAGGTGTTTGAATGTGTTCCTTGTCTCCTAAAGAGCAACTGTTCACATTTTGCAGCTCTGGGTCTCTCTAGAACGTCACGAATCTCTCACGATTAACATAGTAATATTGTCCACTACTTTGATGTGACACCAACATTATTGATTTTCGAACTTGAATGTGGTCAGTTTGTGTCTGAATTGTTCCAGATTTATGATCGAATTAAGCTCTTACTAAGTCAGCTTATTTAAAAGAGGTTTGATGCGACGTTGGCGTTATTGATTTTTTCAAGATGTGGTAAGTTTGTGGTCTGTTGGAGCCCGAATTGTGAAAGGATTGGGATCAAACTAAGCTCATGAACAGTTTCTGACTAGATTTATCAAAACATCTATGCTACCAAAGCATGTGGTCCGTTAGTGTCTGGATTGTAACAAGAAAAAGCTCAACAGAGAACAGAAAAAACGGAGAAAAATGAACGTAGCGAGATAAAACCTTCAAGAAATCAGATCACTGAAGAATTAAGGCAAAAATAACTCAAGAGACACGCGTCCCATGAATGAGGATGCATCTATTCGATTATCATAGAAGAAAGCTCTAATTGGCCTCGCATTGAATAATTTCATGATAGGCTCTGGCTAGAGCTCATAGATAGAGAGATTTATGGTCAGGGTTCCTTTTCAGCTCCGCCTATTTTATAAAAAATATACGCCCACTTTGCAACCTTTTTTGAGGTTCCAACTTCTGGGTGGCCTCATGGTCGAACGTTAGAGGAAAAAGCATATGAGTGCATGACCCCCATTTGTACGCCGTGTCCCAAAAGAATAGAGTCAGTATTTCTTTGTGAAATTTAGAGAAGATAGATGGTGTACATTTTTTGGTTCAAAACAAACGAAAAAGCGATGAGTCATCATATTAATAATAGAACAAGGGGACCGCCCCCTTTGCGCCGCCCACTTTTGACGGGATCCGAACGCGCGTCGAGCGAGTAGTAATCAAACGCTCTAACCAGACGGTCGCCGCTGCACGTTTTTTTTCTGATCGCTCTTTGCGTGACCACTGGGGGCCCTCGCAGGTTGTTGCATTAGTTCTAGCCGCGCTTGCGTTAGTACATGGCGCGTTTGGATTCTACGAGAAGAAAGAGAGAGAGAGAGATCAGGGGGAGGAGGGAAGAAAAGAGAGAGAGAGTAAGAAAGAGCGAGTGAGAGTTAGAGAGAAAGAAAGAGAGAGAGTGCGATAGAGAGAGAGAGAGGAAGAGAGAGAGTGAGATAGACAGAGAGAGAGAGAGAGAGAGAGAGAGAGAGAGAGAGAGAGAGAGAGAGCGAAATCTGGATTTTTGTAATGAAAAAAGGAAAAAGGGGCTCTGAGCGTAGCGAGGACTTTCTGCTTGTGAAAAATGAAATAGTAAAACTATGGGAGAAACATATTTACTGTTACTTTATCTTGGAAAAAATGAAAATTTCAATGAAGTGTGGAACTGATACTAGGCGAAAATGGTTATTTCCTGAGGTGAAGCGAAAAATAACCCAAGAATGTTGGCCTTCGAAAGGTTATGAATCGGAAAAAGATGGAAAACGTTGATTTCTGGTTTTTAGTGAACAAAAAGAGAGCGAACTCGGTGATTGTGATGATATCAAAGAAATGAAAACTTCAGTTAAAGTTGACCGAATGTTTGCGTTGACACTCAAGGGACATGCTCTCTAATGTCTTCATCACTTCTTTATCAATCGACGACTCTTTTTTGCACATTCCAACTGATAAACGGCGAACTACCACCGGAAACGTCATTTCGACTGCTGAATCAACAAAAAATCATGTTTTACTGGGAATTTCTTAAATTATTCTATGAGCACTCAGGGAAATGGTTCATAGCCAGATCTGGAGAAAAGACGAACCAGATTCTGAGTTGTACCCCCAATCAGGTTGTAATTCTCAAAATTCACTCATTTTGCCTAAAGATGTAATGTGACTAAATATCATGACGAAAATTTGGTTCCTAGCAGAGTTATTGATGTTTGAAGAAAAATGTACAAGCCAGATCTGGTTCGTCTTTTTCCAGATCTGGCTATGAACCGTTTGCCTGCTCAGGGAAACAGTTCATAGCCAGATCTGGAAAAAGACGAACCAGATCTGGAGTGAAATCACCAAACAGCTTCTAAATTTCAATTTTTTCTCTAGTAGCTTCTGGGAGTACTGTGTGCGAATATTGTGACCTATAAACGTTTTTCAACTGAGTTATCAACGTTTGAAAAAATTTTGTGAGCGCCAGATCTGGCTCGTTTTTTTGGGGGGTAAATTATGTTCCACAACTTTCTTCATTGAAGAAATTTTCAAAATTTAGTTGATGATTATAGCATCGGACTGTGTTTCGAACAGATTGAAATAATTTTCACTCGTATTCCGGTACTTTTGAGGATAGTGAACCAGATCTGGAAATTTCAAGCCAGATCTGGAAACAGAGAGTCCAAGAGAGCAACGTTTTAAAGAAATTTCTCCAACAGAAAATATTTTTTATACTGTTTCCATAATCTTCAAACTTCATTAGGTCTCAAATTTCCCTCTATTCTGGCTAATTTTGATTGAAGTCTGATAAATGTAAGCCAGATCTGGAGAATTTGAGCCAGATCGTGCCAATTCTAGCCAGAAATTTCCAGATCTGGCTATGAAACGTTTCCCTGAGTGAGAAACTTAGTGTAGTGGATAGTCTTTTTGCTCACGGCCACACATGGCAGAGGTTCGATTCCTGCGGCAAGGATACTCGCAGCCATGGTGGCGCTTTTTTCACAGTGGAAAATTATTTTTTTTTAGTCGAATTGTTCACTTTTAGAATTCGTTTTTCAAAATTCACTTTAGAATCTGACATCCGATTTCGACGACCTCTTCGATGATGTCATCGGAATCTCAGATTCTGTGATGATTCCGGAAAAAAATAGATTTAAAAAAATTCCGATGACGTCACCGACGACGTCGTCGGAATCGGATGTCAGATTCTAAAATAAACCAAGAAAATGTTTTCATTTCTCAAAGAAAATTCTGATGACGTCGTCGATGATGTCATCGGCGATGTCACCAACGACGTCAATGAAATCGAATGTCAGATTCTGTAATGAACTTGGAAAAATTTAATTATTCAAAAAAATTGGATACAAAAAAGAACATTTCCACTGTACGAAATGGATGGTTCTCAGAAAAGGCAACTCTGATTGAATCCAGAAAAAATCAAATTGGATCCAGAGTTGTGTTTCCAATCGGAATGAAATATATTTCAAAATACTCGTGCTGACCAAAGATTCATCGTGTTATTTGGGTTCGGCGAGATAATAATTCTCGAGAAAAAAGTCATTTGAAAGATTTTTTATTTGAGTATCCTCTGGATCCAATTTGATTTTTTCTGGATCCAATCAGAGTTGTCTTCTCTGAGAAACTATGAATGAGTATGAACGCACTCTTGATCATTTTTCTCGTTAAGTGTCTAGCAAAAACATAGACTGGATTATGAGTATGTTTTTCATGAAGAGCTTCTCAGAAGAGCCCACTAAAATTGGGTGTCTGGTAGGTTTTTTGAACAGGGGAAGAAAATGTCGTACAATAAACACACTCTCAACAGAGTCAGTAAGGTGGGGCACTTGATAAAAACGAAAAACACTCAAAAAACGCGCCAAAAAACAAAATCGGGAAAGACTGAAATGCATGTCGGCAGTGACATTAAATTTCACCTAATTACACCCTTTGGTCGTTTTTTTCCAAAGAAAACGGAACATGGGAAGAGCATTGTCGCATATTTCAGAGAAGGCAACTCAGATTGGATCCAACCACATCTAGTTTGGGAAAAACTGGAATCCAATCTGATTTTTTCTGGATCCAATCAGAGTTGAATTCTCTGAGATGAGTCGTGGTCTAGGACATCAAGCTGGTCTAGAACATAGAGTCGTGCAAGGTTTTTTTCCGAACTTTTAAACGCTCATGGTCGAGGATATTAGGCCGTTTGAGATTCATGGTCTAGGCTTTCAAATTGATCAAGTTTCACGGTCTAGGATAACAAGCCGATCAAGATTCATGGCCTAGGACGTAAAGCCGCTTGAGATTCATGGTCTAGGATATCGAGTCGGTCTAGATTCATGGTCTAGGCTTTAAAATTGATCAAGTTTCACGGTCTAGGATAACAAGCCGATCAAGATTCATGGCCTAGGACGTAAAGCCGCTTGAGATTCATGGTCTAGGATATCGAGTCGGTCTCCCACAACCTGCTTCTGCATAAGCTCTATTCCATAGGAATTAACCAGAACACGGTCAAATGGATTGAAAGCTTTCTAAGAAATCGGTCATTT
>OZ022253.1:2010955-2033455 GCA_963978915.1 Caenorhabditis parvicauda
CATTTCCTGTCTGCTGTTTTTCTTTTGCTTTTTGCTTTGACCCTACAAGTGAAACCTTTTTCTCTATTAAAAGTTTAGAGATGAAAATACTGTTGAAAAATATTTTCGTGCGCTTGGTCTCCCAGGGGGCGAAGCCCCCGGGAGTAGAGAAATACTTTTGTGAACCTGGCCTCCCAGCGGGCGAAGCCCCCGGGAGTAGAAAAATACTTTTGTGCGCTTGATCTCCCAGGGGGCGAAGCCCCCGGGAGTTGAGAAATACTTTTGTGAACCTGGTCTCCCAGCGGGCGAAGCCCCCGGGAGTGGAAAATAACTTTTGTGCACTTAGTTTATCGTTCGCCGGGGAACGCAGGGGCGGAGCCCTGAAACAGAAAAACTTGAAAGAAAGTAGCTTATATGAGAAAAATTATTTCCTGCGGTTGAGTATATCGATAGCAAAGAAAACGAGCATCCAAAAAAACACGCAAAATTCCTGAGCGCAGCGAAGGTTCAACAGCTAGTTTAACTCAATTCTGCTTTTTTTTAGAATTTACCTCGATCTGCTTTTTCCATCTCTAACCTTCTCCTGATTTTCATTACTCACCACCCTGATGGTATCTGCTACCCTTCTTTTTTCTTTGAACAATATTCGTCTTTTTTTCCAATTCATCATCTTCGGAATCACTCTGAACTTCATATTATAAAATGCAAAAAAGCCGGTGCTGGTGTAGGAACCCGAACCCGTGCCTTCCAACCGAGAGGCAAACGCGTACACCACTAGGCCATTCCTGCAAAATCTGAAAACACTCACGTCTCCTCTATGGATAATACTGCTCGCAGTTCTTCTAGGAGACTGCAAGTGTATAACTTGTTTTAAGGGAAAATAATGAAAAAACCATCGCCAATAACCTCGATTTTTGCTTTCTGACTTGCATGGGCTGAAAAATAGGCGTTTTTCAAGTTCCAGAGAGAAAAAAAACCCTTCGCTTTGACGGCTGCCATCCATACTCGAGGCTTGTAAAAATAGCCGCATAGGTCACGTTATCTATGAGGTTGACTTGCGTAATTTTCTGTTTTCATGTCTCGAGCGACCTCTGAAATTCCTCAGTTTCTGCTCAAATAGACGATTGGTGTACTGGTTTGACTCTCACTTTTGAGGTCGAGGGTTCGATTCTCACCTGGAAATTTATGTTTTTGCATTTTCCCATACTCTTTCTCATACTTCTTCTGTTTGAATGTAGCGCGATTCTGGAACAGTAGTCGCTTTTCGGTCGAGTAGTCTAGTGGTATAATGTTTTGACTCTGAAAATTAAGGTCAAGGGTACGATTCCCAATAAGAAACCTATGTTTTTGTTTTTTTCCATATTTGAGATGAATCCCAAATGACCGAGTGCTTCAATCATTTGACTCAAGCTACAAAAGTCACGAGTTCGGTTCTTCACCGCATCTTTTTATACTTTTGCATTTTCAAAAAACTACAGAGTTCTAAACGTAGCGAGGTTGGCAACCTGCCAAATGGTACGACCATTTTAGAAGGTCGCAAGTTCGCTTCTCACCCGGAACGTGTATTTTTGCATTTTCCAGAAATTCTTACAATCTGAACGTAGGGTGGTTGGCAACCCGCCAAATGGTTCGACCCATTTTAAAAGGTCGCAAGTTCGCTTCTCACCCGGAACGTGTATTTTTGCATTTTCCCAGAAATTCTTACAATCTGAACGTAGCGAGGTTGGCAATCCGTCAAATGTAAACCATTTTGAAAGGTCGCAAGTTCGATTCTCACCCGGAACGTTTATTTTTGCATTTTCCCAGAAACTATCAAACGTAGTGAGGCTCACAAATCCAGATTGCTGGCAGATTCTCACTCCACAGTAGACATGAATAATCGAGTAGTCGAGCTCACGGATGATTTAACGTAGTTTAAAGGGCTCGCCGACATACACGTTTATTGGCTGCTATTTGCAATACCGTAGTCCCAGAGTTCAATGTACCCAAGGGCGTTCAGTTGAGGGCACTACTCTCTGAGTTTTAGCTGGAACACGATATTTAGTGAACGTAGAAAAGTTCATCTTAACGTTAACGTAGTTAAGTTGTTAAGGTTGATTCCACCAACGTAGATAGATTTCTTTGTTGTGAGCTTCATTGTTGTACTTCTTTTTTAGTTCTAGTGGAAACATGAACTTCAATGAACGTAGAAAGGTTCATCTTAACGTTAACGTAGTTAAGGGTTTTGAAGTTGATTCCATCAGCGTAGATAGAATTCTTTGTTTGTGAGCTTAAGCTTCATTGCACTTTTTTGGTTCTAGTGGAAACATGAACTCCAATGAACATAGATAGATTCAGTTTGATTTTTTCGTATATACATTTTTGAACTTGATTTCAATAACGTATTTATTGTTCTTTTAATGAAATCTTTGATGAACTTGAACTTTAATAAATATCTGTATAAAATTTGAAAAAAAATCATTTTTTTTTCTATCTTGTTTGAGAATTATGGAAATTTTCTTGAAGCTTGTACATAGATTGAGTTAAAATACACGACAATTATTATGTGTTTCAGAGTTCTTGAAAAAATTTTTGCGCTGAAAATTTTCTTATTTCGCAAAATGAGAGGAAGTAATCGACGAAAAAATGAGATTTTTAAAGATCTTAACGAAGAGTACTTTAATATTTTTTTTGTAATTCCATTGTCGAACATTCAGAAGACTTCTTTTTCTCAGAGAATTTCCTTCCTATCCGGAGCCAAAAAGGCGGTCTCTTTCAAGTTTGCTGGAAGGATGCCAATAATTAACTCTTGGAATGAGTACATTCATCGGCTCCTCCTCGTTGAGATCCATCAGAGCATCCGCGAGGACAGTTGTTCCTCAATGTTATCTTAAGCAAAATACGCGAATTGTTCTGGTGTAATGTCATTATCATGTTCATACACACGAGAGGGAGCAAGTGAGCACCTGATTTAAGTGATAGAGAGAGAGAGTCAACATTTGCAAATTCCAAATATCGCTTCATCTCTCTCTCTCTCTCTCTCTCTCTCTCTCTCTCTCTCTCTCCTCTCTCTCTCGTCTCTCTCTCTCTCTCTCTCCCTCTCTCTCTCCCTCTCTCTCTCTCTCTCTCTCTCTCTCCTCTCTCTCTCTCTCTCTCTCTCTCTCTCTTCCCCTCTCTCTCTCTCTCTCTCTCTCTCTCTCTTTCTCTCTCTCTTTCTCTCATCTCTCTCTCTCTCTTTCTCTCTCCTTCTCTCATCTCTCTCTCTCTCACTCTCTGTATACCTCACTACTAAAATATCTCTAGATACAACGTCTTTCTCTATAATTTAACAAGTAACATCATCCCAGTCCAACAACGAAGCCATCCATTCATCTAATTCCCATCTCAAGCTTGATTCCTTGTAAGATTCAGTGTGCAGCCGACCGTCAGGATCATTATCTGTCGGTACCATCTCCCCCCTCCCACCATTTTCTTGGTGTCCCCATAATATTGTTTCTCCGCTAATTATCTCGTTAGAAAGGTGCCGCCCCTTGTTTGGAAACAATGAACCCGTACATGTGTTTTGGCCATCGCGACGTCGTAAAATTATTTAATTCTTTTTGTTTCTTGAATGGTCCTTACGGTAAGACAGACAGTTGAGAGAAAGAGAGAGAGAGAGAGAGAGAGAGAGAGAGAGAGAGAGAGGAGAGAGAGAGAGAGAAGAAGAATAGAGATAGAGAGAGAGAGAGAGAGAGAGCGAGAGAGAGAGAGAGAGAGAGAAAGAGAGAGAGAGAGAGAGAGAGGAGAGAGAGAGAGAAGAAGAGGAGAGAGAGAGAGAGAGAGAGAGAGAGAGAGAGAGAGAAAGAGAGAGAGAGAAAGAAAGAGAGAGAGAGAGAGAGATTTTTTCAATGATCATCCCTCATGTTCAGAAGAAATCATTTCTCGACACTCGTTAAGAAATTTTCATCCAGTCCGTCTTTATTTATCAAATTTATTTTTCTATTGGGCCATAACCCATGGATTTTTTGAAAAAAAAAAACTGTTGAGAATTCGATTAGAATCAAATTTAAACTGTTATGGATGCATAATTTTCTTACTTTCACAGGATTCTGAGCCTCCGTTCTGAAGTAATATGCGTTTCTGTTTGACAAAAGTTTCTATTTTTCGTCATTTGAGGTCAATTTCATCTTTTCTTTGTGTAGTTCATATCCTTAGTCACCTCAAGAACATCGTCCCTTTTTTCTGTCTCGAATCAAGCGAACCGTCCATGCTGTGCCCATCGTCGTCTGCCGGCCTTGTCGAACCCCTAAATTTAGTCGTCATTATGTTATAAAACACGCTGTCCGAATGTCCGTCCATCCAAAAACGACGAGTGATTTATGCAATGACAGGCAAAAGTTGTCATCCTCGTCCCTCCGGGATTTTCACCCCCAAAAAAGTGTCAACTTTGACTTATTTATACGTCCCAGTTGAATACTGTCTTGCTGAGAAAGAACACGCACGCTTATCAGAGTTCACACTTGGTCTCTTGTCCGACACCCTTTTTGGGTGGATTAACACTTTTGGTGGTGCGCCTTTTATGTCAAATCCGTTTATCTTTATCTCTCTTTTCTCTCTCTCTCTCTCTCTCTCTCTCTCTCTCTCTCTCTCTCTTTCTCTCTCTTTCTCTCTCGTCACCATTTCATTTATGGAATTTCAGAAAAGATGAAGGGCGTAACCCTTATCCTCATCTTTTTATTCTCATCAGAAGCCGCCAAAATCGACGTAGATCTGATCAACGAAGTCGTCCGAAGTCTTGTCCACTTCAAAAATTTACCGCAAAGTAAGGAAAGTCGGTTTATGTAGGGAAAGTACATTTTTAGATGCCACGAGGTCAATGAGGAAACCTGCAACAACGCATGTGACGTACATGAAAAACCTATATCAGGTACATTTCAGCCTGTTTTTGTAGATTATATGATGTTAGCAATAAAGAAAAGACAAATATTCCTCGCTACGCTATGATAACAATTTTTCAACCCGACTGGTCATTATTCTCACTAGAAGTACAAAACTTTGCCAAATTCAGAAATCTCAAGTGGCTCTTTGTTTGTTTTGCCGGAAAATACTTCAATGGATGAATTTTCAGAGATTCAACGAAGAAGACGGAAGCGATGATGGTAATGTCGTCAGACTGATCGAACCGTCTGTTGGAAAACTTGATGGTGAAGAAGTTTTGGTATTCGACATTGACGAGTTTGATCGGGATGAAGCGGTTTGTGATTTCAGAAGAATCGATAAATTTAACTCAGCTTCCGTTTCCAAGAGAGATTCTTCTATTTTTGATTGGAAAAACGTTCAGAACACTCCTTTTCCGAAAAATTCCTAGCTGTGCTCCCAAATATGCTTTAAAATGATGCAAAATGTTACCAATGAAAGTTACAACTCAATTTAAAATTTATAAGAAGATGGCTTGAAGCTTAACTTCAAATTACAGTATCGTAAAAACGACTGTTCACAGTAGGTCTTGTAGAATATCTGACAAATTGAATGGTTTTGATTTTCAGAGCTTCTGTTTTCAAGTTACGGAGACTATTATTCATTTGAAAAAATGTTCTCAATTCACTTATATCATGTTTTCCACATCCATCGTACACACCTCGGCAAAGGCATAAGACAATAAAACCGCATCGCAACCGCTTTGTGACCTTCGCGTTCATTTTCGAAAGTGTTTGTAGTTTAATAAATGCTTCACTCGACATAATGAACGTTGCGGACTGTTTCTAACAAAAGTTCTACATACTTCAAACATTTTCACGTTACAATTTGTGAATCTAAGACGAAAAAAAAATAGGAAAAGTGAAGTTTTTGAACTACAGTAACTAAAATTTGATCTACTCTACCGATTTTCTTCGCTTACACTTTTCAACTGCTTTTGCCGCAGTGTGGTACGATGCGATTCAGTTCTAGGAAGAATCAAACCGAGTCGTGAGCGAAGCGAAGATAGCTCTGTGACTAGTCATAGTCAACATCTCAGATAAATATATTTTGACTGGTGAAATTCTCAAGCCATGATTATTCCAGATCCTAAAAGCCGAGCTTCACTTCAACCTTCGCAAGCACGACGTGCATGCTTATCGACGATCGAAGCAGATCAAAGCAAAGACCCTGTGCGTGAATGAGTACTGTAGAGAGACAACTCTGAAGAGAATCCGAACGGAAGATGAAAAAACGTTCAAAGTTGTCTGGGATGCGACGAAGTCCGTTTTTGAGACGTATCATCTGGATGGAAAACAGGTCGTCGTGAGGGTAGGTTTCTGATTTCTGATACTCCGAGAAGGCAACTCAGATTGGATCCAACCACATCTAGTTTGGGAAAATCTGGAATCCAATCTGATTTTTTCTGGATCCCATCAGTGTTGACTTCTCGAGTACAGAAACGAAATACAATTGATAAGAAAATCATGTGCTGTTGATAGATTTTATGTCCTATGAAGTTCATAGGCTGCAGATATGACCTATGACGTAAACGCGCTGTTGATATCAAACGCCTATGAACAGCGGTATTCCGTGTCTAGAGATGTTTCTGAACATGTCATAGTCTTCTAGTTTTTGAGCCAGATCTAATGTGGTATTTTTGGCTTACATCATTCAATACTATAGATCGATCCTCTCGACAGTTTTTGTTTTGTGTACCAAAGAGAAGTGGCTAGAAAGAACTTTTTCAGATCCCTCCGACTTCTTTTTTTCGAACAAAATTAAAGGTGGAAAAAATTCAATCACCCGCACATTTTTCTTTTAAATATGAAACAAAAAAGTCCAATTTATACAATTTTTATTTTTTGAATTTTGTTTGAAACTTAAAAAATGTCCAACCCCCTGAATGCAAGGTTAAAATTTTTGAAAATTTTCATTCTTATTGCTACGAATTGAAAACTATCGGATTGACTATTATTAAAATTACAATTTTCGGATCAAAAAATAGAAGAATCTTATCTCGCTACGCTCAAATTTCCAGATATCACGAAGTCATCAAAAGATGCGCCCGTACAGTGAGATGATCCGTAAGAGTTCGCCATTTTTGGTGATCCACTCACAGGTCAATCACACCTTGGACACATCTATCGCTGTGGAGAGAACCAGGAAAAGACGACAAGTTGGAGAAGCGAGGAACTTCTATTCATACACGGCGATCCCGTTGGAAGAGGCGAGTTACCTCAAATTTGGGTAATTGAACCGGGTGATGGACATAGCTTCCTCTACCTGTAAAAAGTCTGGCCTCCGTAATTCGGTTACTTAGTACCGTAGCAGTTTCGCCTTGAAATACAAAAACGATTTACGTAATGAGCCTTTGATTTCAATGGACTGAAAGTAAGAATAATAATTTAAATCCCCAAAGATATAACTGCACATAGCTTCCTCTACCTGTTAAAAAATCTGGCCTCCGTAAATCGGGAACTTAAATTCGCCTCGAAATACAAGAACGATTTAAGTAATGCGCCTTCAATTTCAATGGACTGAAAGTAAGAATAATATGTAAATCCACAAAAATCTAACTGTTCGTTGTGAGAGTTACCGTACTCATTCTGCAAAATTGAGATTAGAGCGCGTTTGAAAACGGCCATGCTTCTAGCGATATATGTGTAACTGTTCGTTGTGAGAGTTCTGACTCCTACCGTACTCATATGAGTGAATTCTGCAAAATTGAGATTAGAGCGCGTTTGAAAACGGCCATGCTTCCAGAGTTGCGTGGAAGTAGAAAGAAAACTAAAAAACATTGTTTAGTCGATATTCCTCTTGAATTTAATAGTTTTCGCGAATTTTGATTAGAAATTACACTAAAATAACAGATAGGTCGGATTCTCTTACGTCTAGTTATCTTTGCAGTTGTCAGTTAAAAAATAGGTTTCGATGGGTTGTTTTCGTAGCAGTTTTGTGTCTCGTTTGTGTCATACGTAGTGTCTCTCATTCTCAGAACGGTGTCTTCATGATTGCTGAGATAAATTTTAGTTGCCCAACCGCGTTTCAGCCGCATTGCACAACCCTCTGCTCACTTGTAGGACGTGGTTGAGACTCTAAAATCTCTTCGCTACGCGCACTATCTCGTCACCAACGTCTGCGTATAGGAATATTACACGCTTTCTCATTGTTCCTTCAAAGATCGAAAAACAAATGTCCACGGTTGTCTATTTTCCCCATTTAGGATGCATCAGTAGCCCAGAAGCGATACGACAGTGACGAAGAAGGACTGACCGAAGATGTATGGAGAGGTTTTGGAGAAGAATCAACAGAAAGTCCGGAAGAAGTTGCGGAGAACGACGTCAGAGTTGTCCTCCTCAAAGACAGAACCAAATGCCGCAAGGAAGGAAATCTGGTGGATTTGAAGCTTTTTGGATGGAATGAGTTCATCATTGAACCGAAAAGCATCGAAACGTCGTTTTGCAAAGGAAAGTGCGCGGTGCCTTTCAGTAAGGTTCGTTATCCTTATTTTGAAATACATTCGAGAATTCTCAGTTCGCCAAAGTGTTTTTCTGGATTAAAATTACGCTGAATACATGAAAAAATTGAAAAATATTAATAAGAAAAGCGGTCTTCCAAAGCAAAAATTGAATGTACTGACTGGGAACTCTCGCTTTTTTGAAACTCCGCCCCACACGATTTTTTGATCTTGATACACTATGTATGAGTTCAGATAACCTAAGAATCCTAGACCACGGTGTAACACTTTCGGCCATTCCAACACTGGGCGTAACGGGGGCGGGACAACCACGGATGGTCGGTCAAAAATCGCTTAGTTGCAAAATTTTCAAATCGAGACTTTAACAGTACAGTTTTGATATGAATACTGGTTAGTCTCTTTGAAATATCTCACAATAACTTTTAAAACAGGTTTCTTGTTCTATAAGAACTGGAATAAATGGGTAAAAATACCAATAGACGGCTGCAAAGCGGTCATCCGGAGCTGAAAATTAAATCTATTGATTGGGGTTGACTGCTTCGCGCTTTTTTGAAACTCCACCCCTTCTTAATTTTTTCAATCTTGATACACCATGTAGACACTTGTAATTCATCGAAGACTACTTTACAGACCTCGAAAGCTTCCAACCACGCAATGCTTCAATCAATCTTCGCCACAGAGCCGGTCTGTTGTGCTCCAAGTAATCTGAAGTCTCTCAATCTGCTTTACCGGTAGGTATTCTCAACGTACTGTATTTTTACGGTATCGGGAAATCTTGAAAAATACAAAAAAGCATGATTTTCCCCACGAATTGTTTTTCATTATTCCAGATTTATTGACAAAGTTCGAAGAACCTTTCCGATTTGGCTTCTCTTAAAACGTTACATTGACGTTACATTAGTACCGTAGCAGTTTCGCCTCGAAATACAAGAACGATTCAAGTAATGCGCCTTTAATTTCAATGGACTGAAAGTAAGAATGATAATTTAAATCCACAAAGATCTAACGGTTCGTTGTGAGAGTCCCGACCCTACCGTACTCATTTTACAAAAAGCGCGCGTTTGAAATCGGCCAGACCTTTTGCTAGATACATATGTGTATACTGTAACTCCAATTTTCAGAGACGAAAAGGGACGAACAGTACTTCGAAACTACCAGAAGATGCTGATCGGCGCATGTTCGTGCTTGTAATAATAATTATTCACAATTAATTTGATATTAAATCTCTCCCCACCTTCTCTGTTCATACAAGTTCCATACCTCAGTTCTAGTTTTCTTGAAATGAGCTTTCATAAATTTTGAAAAACTTGATTTGTTAAGTTCTCTAGTTGACAGTCAACTGATTGTAACTTCGGTTACTGTAGGTTACACACCTAGGCCTAGGCATAAGACAATATATAACCGCTTCGCGGACTGTTCTCAGCGGTAGTTTTACCTACTTCAAACATTTTTACGTTGAGATTTGCGAATCTGGAACGAAACAAAGTAGGAAAAGTAAAATTTTTTGACCTACCGGGTGACCACTATTTACCCGGAATAGTTCAAATTGGTGTATATCAAAAAGTAGGAGTCAGAACTCCGTGTAACTCAACAAATAGTTTTTTTCATGATTGTAACAACAGTTATCAGTTAGTCCTGTACCATATACAGTAACTGATTTTCTTCGCTTACACTTTTCAACTGCCTTTGCCGCAGTGTGGGTTACGGTAGATATAATTAATTATAAATTGCACTCAGTAAATTTCATTGTCTTCCTCTTTCAGACAGAGTCAATTTCTATCGAATACAGTACTCAAATCTACCGTAACCAACATATGCTCACTGTAACTCACAGCACCATGAGAATTCTAGAACATTATACGGTCTAGAGGAGTTGAGTACAGTATCAAAAACTACTGTAAATCGTTTAGTACCTGTATAAAAAAATTAATATAGAAATAATTGAGGCACCAAAAAAATTAACTCTGAATGTACTCCGGAATTAACTTTTTTGCGAACACCCGAAAGTAGGATACCGAAATAGTAGAGACTCGGAGATGACTTTCAAAGTTACTAGAATCAGTTTTAGTTGCTTTTCTCTTCTTATGACCTCTGTTATCGTTCAACTTTATATGAAGTTTGTTGTATCGTAAGGACAATGTGGTACGCCGGCCAATATGATGACTTTATTATTAGAAGTAACAGAAGCAAAGTATGAGATAATCGAGAGTTTAAGCAGTTGATCCGGAGGGGGCGTGGCCACGAAAGGGCGGAGCCACCGGGAAAAACATAACCAAACTAGACATGGAAACGAGGTAGGTCAAATACGAGGTGGGTCAAAAGTTAACTATGCGAGTTACTGTAGTTCACTCGCAACAAAGTTAATTTCAGAGTACATTCAGAGTTAATTCCGAAGTACATTCAGAGTTAATTTTTTGGTGCCACTCAATTAACTCTATATTAATTTTTTTCTAGAGTACTGTCGCTAACTAACTAAATTTCCACAGTCATTCTAAAAATATCCGCAAAATCTTACTCTAGCCTGAGTAAACAATCGTGAATATTCAAATCACTTCAAAATCATGATTTGTTTGAACACACCATAGAAGACACCACCCACCAACTCGGCACACCATTTGCACCATGAAGCTGCTCTTCGTGTTGTTGAGTCTTTTCTTCTCCTGTTCGGCAGTTTTTGGTGAGTTCTAAAAAAATCATTGTTTCCTTCACGAATAACCAAATACGAGTATGATAATGAATTTTCACACTATTATAATACAAAGTACGAATATTATAATAATATGGAAGTTATAGTTTTTGACAATATAATACTTGTATTTTTTAATGCTCTGATTTTTTTCATTTATTATAATATTTAAATTCTTTTTTGTCATTTTGTGACACACATACACTCTGTTCCAATGAAACGTCCACACCCATATTTCCCAGAATTCCTCAGCTCATATTCCAGCAAGCTCTTTATCATCATGATAACTGGTGACAGATGTAATAACACTGTTATCTACACAATTCGAGCTGAATTGGTCGAGTTACTAAAAAATTATAGCCAAAAACACCAAAAAATGTGTGTTTCAATGAAACGTCCACACTCTCAAAAATCGTCTGGTACATTGAAAATTCTTCAGTTTTTTGGTTTTCAAATTTATCCAGCATTAATAACGTTATTTCATCATTATTTCAGTGTAAAAGGGAAGTCTAACCACAAAGAAGTGGAAAAAAGGAAAAAATGTCGTTTTTTAGAAAATTTCTTCAAAAAACCAGAAATGTCGATCTTAGGTTGTCCTGAACGTTACGATCATCAGAAGTTTCCTCGTGTGGATTATTTTTCGATTGAAATCCAACAAAAAACAATGATAGCTTTTCAAAAACTTGATTTCTGAGGAAAATGATGGCTATCTCGGAAACATGAGTTCGCGTATGGTTACAGAAATACACGAATCTCGATTTGTCTGGGGTTTTTTAGGGTTGAAACAATAGAATTACTTATCTGCGATGTTACCGCTAGAAGCATGGCCGTTTTCAAACGCGCTTCCAAATTTTGCAGAATGAGTACGGTAGGAGTCGGGACTCTCACAACGAACAGTTAGATCTTTGTGGATTTAAATTATTATTCTTATTTTCAGTCCATTGAAATTGAAGGCGCATTACTTAATCGTTCTTGTTTTTCAAGGCAAAACTGCTACGGTACTGAGTACCCGATTTACGGAGGCCAGACTATTTACAGGTAGAGGAAGCTATGTGTGACAGTTCATTATAATACTCGTATTTGGGTGCCCCAGTAGGCTCCCTTAGGATTGAATAATCTAACATACACCACTCACAGGGTGGGTAGAGATAGGGATAACTTCTTCAATCCGGTGTAACTCTACACTAGTTTTATGATTTTTTTCAATCGCTGCATCATGAATCGCTTACTTCTTACATAGAAACTAGATCTGAAGAGTGTTCAGCAGGTATTATACTTAACTCGTCAGATCTTCCTCATATCCCTTGTTATCAGGACATTGAAAACTTCAGAAGACATAAAGTCCTATCAGTGCCGATGTCTACCTAAAGAAACCATGAGAAGAATCCTGGAGACCGATGAATCTAGGTAAACTCTAAGGAAACTTTCACATTCTGGATTTTAGAACTACTCCGAACCCACCGCTCTCTCTTCTGAAGAAACTGGCCGATGGAAAGTTGAATGCCAAGGTAAAAACTATTTTACAATCTCGTAAATCGACACAGAACGTAAAGGAGCATAAGATCTGTTTCAGCTGGGTCTCCTGAATATCTGGCTGAAGTATCTGTCACGTGCAAAGTCCTTGACGGCCACACCGGCGACGACGACATCAACGACGACGTCGTCCGTTGTGGATCCACTACTCTTTCCATATAACGATCGACCAAAGGAGTCTGTCTTGTTCAGGATCGCCAAGAAGTTTCTTGGAGGATATTTGAGGAAACTGCGTAAGTTGTGGTGTTCTAAGCTTCCCCCCCCCCCACCCAATGGTGTAAGTGGGCGTAACGGGGGCGGGACAACCAAGGATGGTCGGTCAAAAATCGCTTAGTTGCAAAATTTTCAAATAAAAACTTTAACTACATTATTCTCGAAAAGTCTTATAATAACTCCTAAAACAATTTTCTTGTTCAATAAGGACTAAAATTTAACAGAATACAGAAAAAAAGGGTTAAAATACCAATAGACGGCTGCAAAGCGGTCATCCGGAGCGGAAAATTGAATCTATTGATTGGGGTCCACTGATTCGCGCCTTTTTGAAACTCCACCCCTCACGATTTTTTTCGATCTTGATACACCATGTGGACACTTGTAATTCACCGAAGAATAATTAACAGACCTCGAAAGCCTCCAACCACGCTTCAAAAAATCGATTCTATTGATTGGGGAGCGCCTTTTAGACTCCGCCCCTCAGATTTTTGATACACTGTGAAAACCTAACAAAAAATTCCAGGAGGCGACTGGCATCTTCTCGATCGGTTCGACTGCGTGTGCAACGGAAAAGTTCTAGAAATACTAAAGTCGAGAAATTTTCTGAACATTCAAGTCGATTACAGTTAATCTTTTATTATGGTATATGAATTTTATTAACAATATTGAATGGGTTATATTATTTACAAATTAGAACTGTCCTATTTCATTAAATTTTGAAAAATCGTAGTTTCTCTTTTTTAATGCTATTCTCAAAATTTTCAAGCGCGCAAACTGTTCTTGTTCTTTAAAAACCTATTTTTTTGTATTTTCACTGTTTTTTACTTCTGAAAAGTTTAAGATAAGAAGGTGGGACTCAAAACACTGGCGGCTAACGCTGAATCAGTGAAGATAGAGGGTGATAAGACTGATGGGGAAAGAACTACTCCTGACAGTACTGTAGGAGACACAACATCAGGGCACAGGACGAAAGGACTCAAGATCAGTGGAGACATTACGTAAGGGTTAATGACATTGGGAGAGAGAACGTAAGGCGAAAAGACGTAAGCATTGAAGACTGCTGCTGAGAGAACGTTTGGACCGACTACGTACGGCGAGAAGATCAGAGGATTACCGACCTGAAGGTTAACGTTTAAAAGCTACAAACATGCATTCATCGCTACGCTCGAGCCCCTTTATACAAACATGCATTCATCGCTACGCTCGAGCCCCTTTATTTCCTTCTCAAGTTTACGCTATTCAGAGTTTTTAATTGAGAATAGAAAAGATTTTCGCGCTCTCTCTCTTTCTCTCTTTCTCTCTCTTTCTTTTTTTCTTTTCTCTCTTTTCTTTTTTTTTCTCTCACTAAATCTTTTTGAGAGAGTCTCAATTTTCTCTCTCAGTCTCTCTCTGTCTCTCTCTCTCTCTCTCTCTCTCTCTCTCTCTCACACACACACACACACACTCTCTCTCTCTCTCTCTCTTTCTCTCTCTCTCTCTCTCTCTCTCTCTCTCTCTCTTTCTCTCTCTCTCTCTCTCTCTCTCTCTCTCTCTCTCTCTCTCTCTCTCTCTCTCTCTCTCTCTCTCTCTCGTTCTCTCTCTCACACACACACACACACACTCTCTCTCTCTCTCTCTCTCTCTCTCTCTCTCTCTCTCTCTCTCTCTTTCTCTGTTTCGGTAACTTTTGTAACTCAGAATAATAATTCACGATTCAAACCAACCTGAGGCGAAATGACCGGTGGGGACATAAGGAGTGGTGAAAGTACGCTTGGACAGAATAACTGCGGTGAAATAACTAGTGGTCCCAGAGTGGAGAGCTGAAAACCGCGTCGCGACACGTTTCGCATCACTTACCGTGTTGAACGTCGGCGAGAAAGATGCTGGCGAAAAGAGTGTCGGAGACAGGAAGACGAATCTATACCATCCATCAACAAGGAAAGAGAGTGTCTGTCGTTTCTGACGTAGTTTTGATGGGTCCGTGGCTCCGTGGCCAGAGGCGAGGCTTCGGATTGTCAATCTGAACATAATTGTCGAAACTACTCTAGAAACGAAATACTGCTTATATGAAGTTCATAGGCGGTTGATATCAACAGCGCATTCACGTCATAAGTCATATCTACAGCCGATGAACTTCATAGAACATCTATAATTAAATCTATCAAGAACACATGAACTTCATAAAACTTCATCAACAGAACACCGCGCTAAGCGCATGATCAAGCAGCGAGGGGAGGCGACCAATGAGAAGCGAGCAAAAACCCCGCCCCTTCGTGAATCCTGCTGTAGATCAAATTACAGTTACTGTAGTTTAAAAACTTTTATCTCTGATGTTTTTTCAAAATTCATGATAAAAAGCTAGTTACGAAGGAAAGTTACACGATTTAGATGAACTTCATGAAAAATTTAGATGAACTTCAGATGAACTTCATGAACCGCCATAAACAGCTTATGAACATCATATCAACGGTTCTTCGTTTCTAGAGTGGTTCTACCAAAAAATTCCCGAGTCCAATAAGGTTATAAACGAGCTAAAGAATATCAGTAAGTCTGCTGTAGAGAAAGGTTAGTTAAATCTAGGAAAAGTTAACCTAAATCGTACTGATTCCAATTAACCAATCCTTAGTGTATCAAGATCAAAAACATCATATAGGGGCGGAGTCTCGAAAAAGGCACGAATCAGTCGACCCCCATCAATACTTTCCGCACCTATTGGTATTTTCCCATTTTGTCCAATTTTAGCAATGAATATTTCTAAAGTTACTGTAACACTTTTCAAGGAGACTGAACAGTATTTACATTGAAAATACTCGCTTTGATGATTTTGAACGTAAGCGACTTTTGACCGACCCTCTAAAGCCCCGCCCCTCGACACGCCCACTTTTGGAACTTTTCTGATGTACTCTTTTTTCCTTGCACGAAGAAGTTATTCACTTTAAAGATTCTTCCTGGTGTTCCGTTGACATCTTCTCTACTTCGTTCATGTCAAAAGGCACCTCAGACAGAGATGTGTTGTAGACACCTGAAAATGGGCGTGGCCTGCAGAGTGCGGCATGCTTACCGGTTTCACCATAGAGCCGTTCAAATTGAGGTTTTGTCATGAAGCTGAACTTCTTGTTCACGAAGTCGCGTCTTTGGTTCTTTGAAAGATCGCTTCCTATGAAGTTGAAGGCCTGAAAATTTTCTCTCTCTCTTTTTCTCTCTCTCTTTCTCTCTCTCTATCTCTATCTCTCTCTCTTTCTTTCTTTCAACTCACATCCCCAATCAACTTTGTAATGTCGAACATATCACCATCCAGCCCATTATCAGCGAGCCCGGTCACCAGCTGAGTCGCCTCGTCAACGACAGAATTTACACCGGAAACGTCCATAACCAGCTCCAGGACAGCATCGCGATCACCTTTGTTGAGTCCTGTGGAAAGTTGGCATTGAAAAGGTACCAGAATGGAGCTGAACATTGTATTCTTACAGAACTCGTCGAAGGCAAATGGAAAAGTAATCACCAATCTACTTCCAACACACAGAGGAAGCTATGTGACGTATTCGAACTACGGTGAATACATTTTACTTTTTTTAGACTGTTTTTAACAGAAACTATTAGATTTTTGGCGAAAAAACGATACTACATACTGCTGGAACCAGTGTCATGTGTCCGCTGAGGAAAAGACGTTTTCATGTCAAAATCGTTGTTATTTTCAAAACGTCTTCCAATTTTCTTCAGGAAGGATAAAATCGTTCATAAACTTCTGAACGGCAATATTTTCCTCCCACCTCCTTTCTCCAAAGCATCTGGAATCGAGACAATAGAATTCTCCGAATCATCCTTGTACAATGGGAACAAATTGGGCGACAGTACTTTTCTGCAATATCTTTTTTTTTGAACTTTCCACTGCCAAGTCACTCACTTCTTCGAGTCATACTTGTTCGGAAGGATCGGCAAAAACCTTGGCGACAGGAATTCTGTATTGGTGTCATTGGTGTACTTGGATACCGTGTCCACCAAGTTGAAGACATTCTCATCAACTTGACCATCTGGTACCATATCTCGCACACGGTCTGTGAAGGTTTTCGGTCTGCAATTAAACCTTCTTTTTCTTTATTTCTTGAATTTTTTTTAGCTTAGATTCCGGCTAGCCAAACGTCACTCTTGAACATTGAATGTTTTTTTAAAATTATTATCTTATTGTTAGCTTTTGAATTTGTCAAAATAAAATTATTTCTAGAAGTGTTCTTGTTTTTTTTTAGTAACACCCCCGTTTTTGACATTTCTGATGATAACTTCTGAATCGATTGGTCGATTGAGCACAAATTTCGCACAAAACATTTTAATAACATTGTGAAACAGCTCCTAGAGCAACAGTCTTCTTACATCAACACGAGCTGAGAAAATATGGGTGTTCTTGTCTTATAGTAACAGAGTGTACATATACAGTGTGTATAAAAAAACGTCATGTTGTGCTTTTTTGCTGATTTTCTAGGTATTTCTGAGAATAACAAAAACTTCTGAACAAAAGTTCTTGATCACATTCAGATACACATTTCCTGAAAATTTCAACTTAATCCGTCCACGAGCTCTCGAGTTATGTTCATTGAACGAAAATGGGCCTGTATAAAAATAACGTCATGTTCATTAAAAACCAAGATAACGAAAACAGAACTCTGAGAAATCGAATTTCTCTTGATGAACAGTCATTTTATTAATCCTTAGAATAAAAAAATCATGTTTTGTAGAGGTTTACGAAAACTTAGAAGCCTGGAGAGCAGAAAGTGTTATTTTTTGCTCCAAAGAGCCATATGAGCTTCTTTCAGCTGATAGACTACTCAATTTTGTCACAAACTGATGTGAACATGTAACTCTACATTTCCCATGATGTTACACAGCCCTACAAAGTGCCTTTCATTCTAGAAAATCAATATTCTCATCCGCATACTGTACTTCCCTCACTTGGCACGTGTTCATCGGGCCATAGTCCAGCCCAAAAATGGAACTTCTTCGGGCAGAACATTGGAAATGTAAGAAGAAGCTCTCTTCAAACACTTTGTTAGGTTTTCACTGATCACAGCTATTCAACAAGCATTGAATGACAGAGAAAAGAATAACCATGCGAATTTTACCGTCTTTCAAGCCATTTTTAACGGTTCAATATTAGACTTCTAATAAAACGCTTATTGAAATTCTATGATCAGTGAAAACATAACAAATTGTTCAAAAAGAGCCTCTTCTTACCTCTCCAATGTTCTACTCAAAGAAGTTTCGTTTTTGGGCTGGACTATGGCCCGATAAACACGTGCCAAGTGAGGGAAGTACAGTATGCGGATGAGAACATTGATTTTCTAGAATGAAAGGCACTTTGTAGGGTTGTGTAACATTATAATAAATGTAGAGTTACATGTTCACATCAGTTTGTGACAAAATTGAATAGTCTATCAGCTGAAAGAAGCTCATATGGCTCTTTGGAGCAAAAATGGCAATTTCTGCTCTCCAGGCTTCTAAGTTTTTTGTAAACCTCTACAAAACATGATTTTTTTATTCTAAGGATTAATGAAATAATTGTTCATCAAGAGAAATTTGATTTCTCAGTGTTCTGTTTTCGTTATCTTGGTTTTTAATGAACATGACGTTATTTTTATACAGGCCCATTTTCGTTCAATAGACATAACTCGAGAGCTCGTGGACGGATTAAGTTGAATTTTTCAGGAAATTTGTATCTGAATGTGATTAAAAACTTTTGTCTAAGAAGTTTTTGTCATTCTCAAAAATACCTAGAAAATCAGCAAAAAGCACAACATGACGTTTTTTTTATACACACTGTATGTGCACCAGGGCTGGATACGAAATTTCTGGTTTAACGAACTATGTTTTTCAACTTTTAATTTTAACGGAATTATTGATCGTTAAAGTAATAATTTTTTAATTTAACGAATCCGTTAAACGTTAAATTAAGCGTAGTAGAAAAGAGTCGGATTAAGCAGCGAGGGGAGGCGACCAATAAGCAGCGAGCACTAACCCCGCCCCTTCGTAGATCCCGCATCGCCGTAGATCAAATTAAAGTTACTGTAGTTGAAAAACTTTTACCTCAAATGTTTTTTTTTTTCAAAATTCATGATAAAAAGCTAGTTACAAAGGAAAGTTAAATTATTTTCAACTTTTCAATAGCAATTGGCGAAACAAATCCGCTTGTTGAGATGAGAAAAACCGATTTGTTCAAAAGTTATGAAGAAAAAGAATCGGTAACGGAGTGTTTCAAAATTTCTTAGTTCTACGTTCTCAGCCTAACGAAAAAGGGCGAAGCCAAGAAATCAACGTCCCGTACCTCCTCAGAGCATTTCCATCGCCTAGAACTCGGTCCAACATCCTATGCTTGAACCTATTCTTCATCCGCGCGTTTGCTAGAATGTCTTGGAGCTGGAAAGATTAGTTTCATGAGCGTAGATAGGTTCAACCTACCCTCTCCAGCTTGGAAAAGCCACCTTTCAATCCGACTTTTGATTCGTTTCCTCTCACAAGTCCTCGAATGAGTTGGGTCACTTTCTAGAAGAATTTTTTATTGATTTTAGCTCTGTTTCGAAAATTCTAACTTTTCGTACCTAAAATTCCCGAGCGGACCTTTCACGACTAAAATAAAAAGAGTTTTGGCGCCAATTCAAAATTCAAATGAAAACTGGAAAAGATATAACTGAAATGTTTCTGTGAAGACCACCTACTGAAAATACTCTTAAACTACTTACGCCGACCTTTCCCGGTTCCCCCATAAACTTTTTGTTTTGTAAATTCAGAGAAGCAACTGAACGTTCAAACTTCTACACTAGAAAACCTAAGAATGACAAAAAAAAGGGGAACGGAAAGACCACCCATTAAGAAAACTCTGAAACAGTTTCTGCCTCACCTTAACTGGAGATTTCTTCGTGTCAAGGAGCGAAGTTAGTTTCTCCTGGTTTTTTCGGCTTATATGGCGATGTGTTCAGAGAATCCACTCTCTTCGCTTCTTTCATCTTTTCGTCCTGAAATCGAAAAATCTCACATATGTATATCGCTAGAACCATGGTCGTTTTCAAACCCGATCTTATCTCAATTTTGCAGAATGAGTACGGTAGGCAGGTAGTCCTCGCAACGCTCAGAGCCCCTTTTTTCATTACAAAATCACATATTCAGACCTTTTTATTGAAAAAAATAAGTGGTTTTTGACTTGCTGTTCGCTTTCACACTCCCTGTACAATTCAAGTACGGCAAAAACTAATGCAAGTGCGGCTAGAACTAAGAGGCAACGGTTTTGCTATTTCTCTCTCCTTTACCAATCTGATTGCGACCATAACTAATGCCAGTAATGTTAGAACCAATGCACTACGGCGCGTTGATCCCCGTAGCCATCAGTGGTCACGCGAACGGTCGCCACAAAATTTGTGCAGCTGTGACCGAGTGGTTAAAGCAGACAACTTTCACGTGCTCGTCGCGGGTTCGTATCTCTTCTCTGGGCACTTTTGCACAATCCCTCCCATTCCCCCCCCCCCCCCCCCCAAACAAATCCAAAAAGCTTCACCCAAAAATTTGCCTCACGAAAAAGGGGGCGGGGCAAAGTGGGCGGAGGATTTGTCAATTAATAATATGATGAGTACGGTAGGGTCGGGACTCTCACAACGAACAGTTAGATCTTTGTGGATTTAAATTATTATTCTTACTTTCAGTCCATTGAAATTTTCTTGTATTTCAAGGCGAAACTTTAACTCCAAAATTTTCGTTTTTTTCCAAAATTTTTATCGTTCATCTTCAAAAACTTCGTTTTGTGCCCTGTGTATGCCTCAAAAAACAAAAATTTGCATAAAAAATTATCTGGCCAATTAAATGATGAATACAAGAGATTTGTGGTCTACTTGATGAATTTCCAAACTTACATTTGAATAGAGGGATAGAATATTCCTCTTGCCTCTTTTCGGTTGCAAAAACTTAACGGTCTTTCTTTTTCTCGGTTTCGAGACGAGTTGTCTTCTGTAATGTTTTTTTCGAGTGATGTGATGGAAAATTTGATTGTTTTTCGCTGCGATACCTTCAAAAAAGTCTTGGAAAACATTAAAAAGAGTCAACTCTACGCTCGACATCCCAGCGTATCGAGCTTTCCAGTCACGACAGTTAATTCAAAAACACAATTCTTGGCAGGTGCTCACAGCATGAATGTTTTCTCAGTTATCAATGATCAAAAGCAAGAGAAAATGAAAGTACAAAATCAGATACAGTAATACTTTTTCACCCCCGTCCCCCCCCCTCACTGAACCTCATTTTCTTCCTTCTCTTCGCCAACGTTACTTTCTTCTTGACCACCTTGTCGAAAGCACGCTGAACTCTCAAAGTGGTTCTTTTCTTTAGTATTTTTTTCTTGACGTTGAGCATAGATTTTTCTTTCTTCTGGATTTTTGACTCCGGTACGTCGTCAGTCACGAAGTCGTATTTTCTGTCGGACATTTTTGATCCGTATTTTTTGACCTGAAAAGTTTATCTCTTGAGAGAGATTGAGAGAGAGAGAGAGAGAGAGAGAGGGAGAGGGAGAGGGAGAGGGAGAGAGAGAGAGAGAGAGAGAGAGAGAGAGAGAGAGAGAGAGAGAGAAAAGAGAGAGAGAGGAAGACTTACAATATCCCCATCGAAGTAATGTACAAGACACTTTGAAGCTGCTTTCACATCATATTCTTTCTCGATCGAATCAAGACACGCTACGAACGCACGACGATCGTCTCTGAAAATTGATTCCAAACATGTCCCAAAAGAAGTGAATTCCTGTTGAGAATGGGACTCCGACCGACCAGAAGCCCCGCCCACTTTTATCGACGTGATACTTATGGACTGTGAGATAGACACTAAAGTCCAATTTAGGGTCATCTCATGACAGTTTTCAAGTTTTTCGAACAAACGCGAATAACAAGAATCAACATCTTCAATATGATTCAAAAAAATCATAAGTTTTCATGAACTCCAGAAAGTACTGAATGATAGCACACTTTGTTAAGAAATGATAGAGGCCAAGGTTTCTCAGGGAAAACATAAAAAAAAGCAGCGCATTTACGTCATAGGTCGTAGATATCTACAGCCTATAAACTTCATAGAACATTTATCATAAAATCTATCAAGAACACATGAACTTCATAAAATTTGTCAGAAGCACATAAACTTCATAAATACCAATACTATGAACATCAAATCAACTGTGCTTGGTTTCTAGAGCACTTTTTTTTAAAATTTTCATGTTCAAAAGCGACAAATCTGTTTACTGATCTCTAGAAAAAAAATTAATGTAGAGTTAATTGAGTGGCACCAAAAAAATTAACTCTGAATGTACTCCGGAATTAACTCTGAATGTACTCCGGAATTACCTCTGAATGTACTCCGGAATTAACTCTGAATGTACTCCGGAATTAACTTCAAATAAAATTGAACGATAACAGAGGTCATAAAAAGAGAAAAGCAACTAAAACTGATTCTAGTAACTTTTGAAAATCATCTCCGGGTCTCTACTATTTCGGTATCCTACTTTCGGGTGTTCGCAAAAAAAAAAAGTTATTTCCGGAGTACATTCAGAGTTAATTTTTTTTTGGGTGCCCTCAATTACCTCTATATCAATTTTTTCTAGAGATTGTTTGTTGACGGAGATTGAAATGAAATAAATAGAAGATGTGAAAGCGTTTTGAAACTTATTCACCATGAATAAAGTTACCATTGTACTGACCTCTTT
>OZ022253.1:2040020-2047520 GCA_963978915.1 Caenorhabditis parvicauda
TGAGAAACAAGAATTTTTAAGACCCGTCAGCCGAACTTTCTACTAACGATATCCACGATTTCTGTTGTTTTTCGATTTGCTGAAAGTGTTTGTTTGTATGGTTCACTATATAGAAATTATTGTTAATTTTCGAATGAAAAAAATCCTAGCCCTTAATTTTCAACAAGTTCGAAAAAAAAGATCACATGTCACATTCCTATGAATTTCTTATTAAAAATGAAAAAAAGACAAAAAAGTGATTGAAAACTTCGTTGGACGAAAAAAAAAATTCTAATACTTCTTTTTTTCAGTTTTCTAATGCAGTTTGAACATTTTTCATCAATACTATCATGAAAAAGGTATGGGAAAAGCAAAATTTTCTTCGAATCACTTTCTAATTAATCGATTTCTAATTAAGATTTGATTCATTTATAATTAAGAACTCGAAAAATACCTGCAACTGTTTTGCCAGGTCTGGGCATCGTTCAGCCTCTGTATCCATGAAGAAATTTCCGTCAAGTTCAGTTTCTGAAATTGCTTATTTACCGGAGGAAAGTTTTCGATATTGGACAAATTTTAAAATTTGTAACTAGTTACAAATATTTTTTAAACCGCTTCTACTTACAGAAAGATGTTACCAACTTCTAAACGTATGAAAATCTTCTTTTATCTTTGTTATAATGAAAATGTGCACCTCGAAAAACACAAGTTCGCACGTAAGCTTAAACACCTACCTTAGCCTAAAGTATTTTTTTTCTGCTGCATTAAGACTCGATAAGCTAACCGGAGAAAATGAGCATAAGTAGATCAGACGGTTCAAATTTTAATCGGATCAAACATCTAGGTTTTTCGGGAATGTAGTAGAATGCATCGCATCGCATCCCGTTTTTTGCAAATGTTCATAACTTCGCTCTAAACATCCCAATCAACGAGAGAGAGAGAGAGAGATAGATAGAGAGAGAGAGAGAGAGAGAGAGAGAGAGAGAGAGAGAGAGAGAGAGAGGGAATGATAGAGAGAGAATGAGAAAAAGAGAAAGAGAAAGAGAGAGAGAGAGAGAGAGAGAGAGAGAGAGAGAGAGAGATATGGTCAGCAAGGCACATCATCATTACGAGGACAGGCATAATCTTAGCGGAGATGAGAAACATGAAATATTTTTCCTTCCATATCCGGGCCCCTGGTACACATATTGGGTACCACTTTCAAGCCAAAAAAAAGCGTTATCGACCCTAAATATCGGGATAAAAAAGTTTCATCTCATTCAAATCCCTTTCATAATCAATCAATTATTCCGAAACCTCACCTTGCTTCTTCTCGTTCAGACCATTCCATACTATCGAGGCCATCAGATGATGTTTCACGGTTCCAATGTGGTAGAGGGCATTTTCGCCTGTTTTGATGAACGTCGGCATGCCTCCAAACACTTGTTGTTCTACTTCCGTATGTTTTTCCGTTTCCAGAAGGACGATCGCCTGGAAGTTCCATTTAAATCATAATTAATTGAAAATTCAAAGTTTCTTCTGAAAATTTGAAAAAAATCGAGTGGTATCTCTAGATATTTCTCTGTCCAACTCTTACAATCAACCATTTCATCACAACAAACCATATTTCAAGCACTTTGGGAAGAACCATAAGGACTGTCTACAAAATGTCAAAAAAAAAACGACGAAAATACCATTCGTGAATATCCCAAACCCGTCTAGAATCAGTTAAAAAGATAATTTTAAGATAAAATTTTTCGGCGCTGAAGATATGCTCATCGAATGGAAGAAATCTATTGCTTCTTCGGGAAGATAGAAAAATGATGACTTCACTACATTTCCAGAATCTTTTCAGTTCAAAATTTTAAAAAAAACCTCTCTCTGACCCCCGGACAGTGTTTTTGTCACATCCATTATGTGATCGCCAATCTGAAAATCAACAAATTATTATATTTAGAGAACAATTCCAACCTTCAATAACACTTTCCCTCTCTTTGTTATCATCAACTTTCCAATTTTCTGTCCTGCTGGAACGACGTCGTCTGGGGCGTCAGAAGTCGACTCTTCTGGCATCATCGATATATCTTCTACAGCGTCGATTTCCATTTTGACTACCTGTAAGAGGGGAAATAAGAGAAAGAGGCCAGAAATGTCTAGTTTTTTTTTTTTTGAAAAATTACTTTTCATAAATTCGATTCGTCTAAATATCATTATGTTACCTTCACTATGAAACAATTTGGGACAAAAATATATCTTTAAAAAAAGGTTCCAAGTTCATGGAAAATGACCGAAAATATGACAGGAAAGATCGCAATCTTTCAAAAACAAGAAATTGAAAAGAAAATTTGTTATCTTCTTTTTGAAAAATTTCCTCGTTGAAATTTCAAATTTTCACTGGAATTTCTGAATACTTCATCATTTCAGGTGGAGAAGAGAAGTCTCACCGGCTCTGGCCTCGGATAATCTTGAGTTCGGCAGAGAGTTCCAATGATCGAGGGAAGCTGAAGTAGGAAAAAGTCTGGTCGATCCGTGTCTGAAATGTTCAAAACAATATTCATTTTATTGCAAAAAACATTATATTACACACCTCGGCAAAGGCATAAAACAATAAAACCTGAATCTGGGATGAAAAAAGTAGGAAAAGTAATTTTTTTTTCGTTTGCAGCAGTGTCGATTATCATTTTATGTGTTTTCACTATATTTTTTTTAACTACATACGACTTCTGAGATTTTGATATTCTTCATTCCTTTTTATAGACCAAAAATTTTGTATGGACACTTTTTCAATGTTTTTCATGACAAAAAGTCTCTAATCATATGAGAGTGTCAAGAACTCAGTTTTGAGACGAAATAACCTTGCTCCGTTGAGTTGACCGCTTGTGCCGCCTTTCTGGAGTACTTGAAAGTTGGATCGTGTTGTTCCAGGCCGCCAATGGAGTCTAAGATGAGCTTCTCCCTGAAGGAAATGAAATAATTACATTCCAAAATCCAATATTGGATTTTGGAATGTTAGGATGTTTTTTAACCGGATAGCTGAGAAAATTGAAAAAATCGAATTTTCAAAATGATTCTGAAAACAAACTTTGTTAATTATAGGATTTTGGGATGTTAGGATATATTTTTTAAACGGATAGTCGAGAAAATTGAAAAATATCAAATTTTCAAAATGATTCTAAAAACAAACTTTGTTTCATTTGTATCCATAGCTTCAGCTTTCCCTTCTTCATCATCCGACATGATTTCTTGTTTCACCTTTCGATGCATGTTGTGGACGAATTGTGACTCGTCATCTTTCGGAAGAACCAGAGGAAGAATCGTTCCACGTGTGTAGTCAGACATAATCTGGAAAATGTTAAATTTTTAGGTCGTCTGATGTTTTTTCTTTGAAATTGTGAGTCAATGACAAACTTTCATATCAACTTTATTTTCTTGGAAAAACTTCCATCCTTCTTGATGACCATAACACTCACCATTCATTCTACATTCATTTTTTGTACAAAAAAAAGAAAAACTTCTATTTCTTCAAATTTTTCACTAAAGTTTCTGCTATTGGAAAAATATTTCAATAATTGGGAGAAGTATATTCTCAAATAAATGCATCATTTTTTTTTACAATTTTCAATTCCGAAAAAGCACAAAAATGCGACGTCCTTCAAGGGAATTATATCAAAAAGTGATCCAAGTTTTTCTTGTGAACGTAGTTATCAATAAACTTTTAGCAGAAACTTTTCAGCTGCTCAAGTTTTACTCTGTTCATGACAAAGTAACAAAATTTCTCAAGCGAAGTTAAATAAAACTTTTTAGAAGAACGCTTTTGAGAAGACTTACTCCTTTCGGCAGAAGACTTTTCAGGATCTCATCCTCATCTTCACCATCACTGCACCAGAGGTCGTCCCACCCTTTGAAAGAGCTGGTGAACTTTGCTTCCTTCTTCTCTTCATCAGTAGCGGCATCATCTGGCTTCTTGGTGGTTGGTCCTTTCTTCAGAACGTTGAACACTTAAATTTAATTTTATTATTTGAAAAATCATCCGGCTACTTTGCTCCGCGCCCTTTTTCGTAGAAGCCGATTTTTATGTGGTTCATTTTCATTTCTAATGTTCACATTCACCACAATGAAAAGCGAGAGAAATGAGGAAACTCACGTCAGAATTTTTATTTTACATGATCAATCTTTTTTCGCCTACAGCAACTTGAATGATTTTTCACGTGTTCACAATTTTTTCATTTCATTTTCATGATGTAAAATGAATTATTGTTTGGTTATAGCTATGACTATGACTCGAGGCTTCACAAAGGTTGACGATAGACCCATACGTTTTCTTATACGAATTTTCAAAAAAAGAGAAGGTTAGACCGACCATTTTGGCACTTTAGTATCAAAAATCGAGCGTCATGAGCGTTGCGAGGAAAGGCGTGCTTGTAATTTATATATAAACATGGATAGAAAATTGAACAAAAGTTACCTGGAGTATCAGCAGTGTTGTCCTTCCTCGACCTGCTTGGAAAATCACCGCCGAGACCTTCGGAGAAAACTCCACTAGTTTGGATCAGCTCCTAGAATTATAAATAATTCTCATCTACTTTTAAATCTTACCGGTTTATGAAAAGACCCTCCTCTTCCTCGTCCACGTTCTGATCCACGACCACGTCCTCCACCGCCTCTTCCACGTCTGAATGAAAATGAAATAAACGTCAAGATAAACTAAAACTAACCCGCGTGACTCGGATGAAGTTGATGCTTTCTTCACATCTTCCTTCTTACCCGCAAGAGCCAAGTTTGGTCTTCCAGGCATTTTACCACGTGAAGACGACATTTCTGAAACAAGAAGTTTCAAAATTGAATTTAAAGAAACGAAAAGAGTGAAGCGAGCGGAATTTGCGGTTTTTGCATGAAAGAGGACTATGAAAAGTTGAATGAACATATAAACTTAAATTCTGCATTTAAAGCTCATTTTAAAACCACCCGTGACGAATGAAAAACAATTTGCGAAAAAAAGGGAAAAAGAAAATAAAAATGGCCTAGCAAAACAAATAAGTCACGCATTTCTGGAAAAGCTAGGTCATTTTTCAAATGGAAATGAGAACGATAAGATCAACCAACTCAAAGGAGCGCGTTTTCAAATGTTTAAAGCTACAGTAGTCTTCTACAGTACAGAAGTTCCAATTAAAAATTCCAGAGCCTTAGACTTTTGATGTACCAATTGAGTTGAAATTCAGAGAAAAAGTACGTTCAATTATGCTGAATCCAAGGATGTTCATGAATCATTTCATTCCAATTGCACCTATCAGAACCTTGCAGTGCTGTCCCAAACTAACGTCAGTTTTCTCGCTGTTCGAAGGTTCAAAAAATTCTTTTAACAACGTCTTCGTTTGAATACTCGGAGCTCCTACGTTCAGCACCCATAATGACCGTGATTGCGTACAATACTCATCCTGCTGACGCGCACTTTCAATTCAAGCCATTTTTGTCTGGCACCCCGCGTCGGCTCGTCTCAGTGTTCTTCTTCACGGTTGCACGATTCGGTTCAAGGGTTCGAAAAGGGGGAGCACAGCATGTGCGTACAGAGCAAATAAGAGAACAAAAGGATGGAAAAGAAGTCTGAAACAAGGTTGTAGGGGGCGACCGGGGGAGTCCCACCTATTCCGGGCAGAAGGTGAAGAAGAAGCAACAACCCACTTGAATCCTTCTCCTTTTTTGTCTGCCACTCTTCAGAGACTTCTCAATTTCACATAACAAAACAGCATGAAAACACTGTCCAATACCAAAGCACATCTTTCTTCCTCCTTTTTTTTGCTGGAGTGGCATTGGACCCCACATAGCTTCCTCTACCTGTAAAAAAATCTGGCCTCCGTAAATCGGGTACTCAGTACCGTAGCAGTTTCGCCTTGAATTACAAGAACCTTTAACTTCAATGAACCTTTAACACACATGAACCCGTCATTCATGAAGTGAACAGTTTTGAGACTGTGAAGACTATATTCAGAGCAAGAACTCAAACCAAATTTGAATCTTCTCCACTTACACTCTGATAAATTCAATGACCTCTACGATTCCATCACTAATGATAATAATTATTTGTTTCAGTACGAGATCAGAAATAAAAGATCGATACCCTTGCAAAAAGTACGATCAGTGAAATGTATAGGTGACACGGGGTTGGGTAAGAAAGTAACGGATTGAATTCATAAATCAGAGAAAGAATAAGTAAGAAAAGTAATTTGAAGGGAAGGAAATTTGAACTCATACTTTTCGCTAGAGATACTACGGGCTTATGTGAGTAAGAGCGAGAGAGAGAGAGAGAGAAAAAGAGAGAGAGAGAGAGAGAGAGAGAGAGAGAGCGCCTGCGTATCCAGAGCCGTAAACTCTAAACGTATTCCCAAATCTGAACCAGCCCACAAAATTTTGGGTAGACCGGCATTGGACTGTAACTGGGCGATAGACGTCCGGTCTATCTGTCGCCCGGGTCAGGTCAGATTACGGTCCGAAGCCGGTCCACCCAAAACTTTGTAGAGCCGCTTCACAGATGCATCTTTCTCTCTCCTAATTCAATACATCTGTCAGAGTTGTTTGCTCTGATGCTTCTTGGCTGGAGGTGCTATGAGTAAACAACGGTCCATTTTTTCTTTATTGAGTGAGAGAGATACACTCACAAAAGAGGACACTCGGTCACTCTGATCTGATCCTCGTTTCGGTCTCTATTTTCCACACTCTTCAGCCAACCCAATTGGTCGGTCAGTCACACAAACGACTGGGCCACTTCTTTTTTCTTTGTTGTGTCACCGGCCCATTGCCGATCACGTCCATCTGTCGGTCAATCCATCTGTCGACCATTCACGACCCATTGTCGGTCCAATCACAATAAAAAGCCGGCCCACTCCAATGCCGCGCAGTCAATCTATCTACCATTTAGGTTCTGATACCAGTCAACCCAAAACTCTTGGGATGGGTTCCTTGACTTAGTTTTGGTTGGATCACACATCGAATGAGTTACACTATGGTATGCTCTTGCACCCTTGATTTCTTCCTTTTTTTGTTCCTAAAAGCACAGTATTGTTTGAAATAACCTCTCTGCTTCTGAGAGCTATCATGGTTTGTTCAATGGTCTTTGCGCGTTTGATAATTCATGTGATCGAATGTTTAATGTCCCTTATTTGAACCGATCGAAAGGATGAGCTGAAAGATCACCTCTAATCATGTTGCTCAAAACACAGAAGAATAGGCTTTCGGAAAAGGTCAATGTGTTTCAATTCATGCCTGGCCTGGGTGGACATTGGACCGCACAATCTCAGTCCAATGCCGATCCGGTCCATCTGTCGACCATTCACGCTTTAACGCCTGTCTAACTGTTGCCCATTTACGGTCCGATGCCGGTCCACCCAAAACTTTGGAGTGGGTGCTAAAATTGAAAGCAAATCTGAACTATTTACGAGATAAATACAGTATAAACATTGAGAAAAGTCTATGTACAGAACAGATAGTTTTTATGTACGTGACAGATAAAACCGCGTGCCTGCCCTATTCGATGCGCGTGCCTGCCTT
>OZ022253.1:2052520-2062520 GCA_963978915.1 Caenorhabditis parvicauda
CAATCAATAACTTCCACTTTTCTTTCCGACCGCTTTGCAGTCACATCGCTTTTTCCAATTTATTCCATGTATTCAGCCCAAAAACAAACTTTATCATATTCATTTTTTTGATATCAAAAATGTGATTAATCTCTCGCTTTCATAATTTTGCGCGTAAGCGATTCTTTGACCGACCATCCTGGGTGGAACGTGTAAGCAAAGAAAGTCGATGGAGTAGATCAAATTTCAGTTACTGTAGTTCAAAAAATTTTACTTTTCCTACTTTTTTTCGTCCCAGATTCACAGCTCGAAACGTAAAAATGTTTGTTTGAAGGTGGAACTATCATTGGGAACAGTCCGCAACGTTCATTATGTCAAGTAAAACTTTTATCAAAGTACAACCACTTTCGAAAATGAAAGCGGAGGTCGGCAAAGCGTTTGCGAAGCGGTTTTATTGTCTTATGCCTTTGCCGAGGTGTCCCATCCTCGGCACGCCACTCTTGGAATGACCAGCAATGATATGCTGTACGTATCACGCGTTTGAAATAGTTCCGATGTTTCCCGGACTAGGCATCGAGGAACGTCCAGCTCTTAAACGATCTCCGGCAGGTGTTCTCCATCATTTGACTTTTTGAAAAGTGAAGTGTGGTATGGTTATGGTGTCACTTCTCCCGTTAAAGTGGAAATATGAAGACTAAATTTTAAGGGAATATACCTAAAGGTTAAAGAAAAATAATAAAATTTTAAAAATTGAATTTTGACGCGTGACGTGGCAGCATACTACACGCAAAGTGATCGACCAATTCTTACGGCGCACCCTGTACATCTTCTGATCTGAAGAGTGGTTCAAAGCTTCATCACATGTCGTATTCTTAAACTTACAGGTCAACAAACTCTACCAATGTGGTGAATACGCAAAGACAACGACCACCAGTTCGACGACAACCACAACGTCAACGACAACAACGACTACAACCACGACCACCACTGAACCTCCAACGACAACCAAGAAGAAGGAGGAGTTGGTCAAGGAAACGACAACAACGACGAAGAAGCCGACGACGACGATGACGTCCACTACAACTACAACCACAGCTCCAACCACTACCAAGGAAGCCGTCACTGAGGAGCAGGTCAGAGCCAAAAGTACGTTTGCTCTTTCATCCATTCTATTCATTGTTTTTTTAATCTAAAAATTTCATGTTAAAAAAATCAAGTCCACGCGATAAGTTGGCTTTCAAAATGTGAAAGTTGACTTTTAAAGAAATCTCAGAATTTAGGAAGTTTGAGCCATAAATATGTCTTTCGATTCAGATTGTGAAAGCTTTTCGATTTATTGAAGAATCGGCTTCGATTTCGTATGCGAAAATGAGAATCGAGTCCAAGCGATAATGTTAAATTTTTTTTAGATTATCGTTTGGAGTTCTGCAACGCCGTCGCGCTGCAGCCCTGACATGTCCTCAAATTTTCCCAAAAATCATAATTTTACAGAATGCGAAGACCTCAACGCCCACTGTGGAATGTGGGAACAGCTGGGCCATTGTCAGCACTCGGTGAAATACATGGCACACTACTGCCGCAAAGCGTGCGGAATGTGTGAAATTCCACCGCCAGAGATCGTGACTTCATCAACGACGCCGACCACCTCATCGACGACATCATCATCATCGACGGTGGCGTCCAAGAACAAGGAGACAACAACACAGAAACCGAGAGAAGAAAAGCCAAAGGAAGAAGTGAAGGTTGAAAAGTGTGAAGATAAGAACCTCTTCTGTGGCTATTGGGCAAAGATCGGAGAATGTAAGAGCGAGAGTAAGTTCATGAAGGTTTTCTGTAAGGCGTCGTGTGGTAGATGTTGATTTTACCCATCTTTTTTTCACCTTCAGGAGATGAGGTTCTGATATGCTCTTTTCATTGACTTGTTTTCGGAAATTCCCTGATTTTCTGTCAAAAAAGCTACAAGCGTCGTGTTCAATCCTGCGCTTCGTTTTTTGCTTTTTCTCAATCGCAAATCAACAAGCGACCGCACAAGCCTGTGAGCAATGAGGCTCTAGTTCGATCCCAGTCGTGGTTTTTGCTTTTTCCCCTGAAGTTTTGTCTCTGGTCTAGTGGTCCTGGCGATATTCATGTAGTCACAAGACGTGAGTTCGAACCCCTATTGTTGCACTTTTTTTTGCTTTTTCACTTTTTACGGTAATTATCAACGATATTTTTGAAAAGGGATAGTCCAGATATTCATTAATAAGATCCATAAGGCGAATCAGACTATGATCCCAGAACCTCATCTCCTGAATCCAACCCCTCCGCCGGTCAACAAACTGGTTATCTGTAAATAATGTCCCAATATTTATAGTGGATTTCCCGAATTTCTGAACAATCCTGTATAACAAAAACCCGGTAGCGACTATGTTGCATTGATAATTATAATAAAGATTTATACCCGTTTATATTGAAGTGTTCTAATGAATGAATGAATCATTAGTGAGACCCATTTTGTACAATTGTTTGAGTTTCTCCAACGTTTCTTCCTCGTCTACTGTTTCGAAGACTGATGGCGCTGTGAAGATGATACCTGAAAGACAGTGCATCAAGATTAAAGAAATGGAGGGGCGGAGTTTCAAAAAAGCAGCGAGTCAGTCGACCCCAATCAATACATTGATTTTCTCTCTCCAAATGTCCGCTTTTCAGTAGCCTACTGATTTTTCCGTTCATTCCATCTACAAAAATGTTTATTGAAGTTACTGTAAGCTTTTTCATAATTTGGCAAGTAAACGATATTTTTGACCGGTTGTCCGCCTCCGACATGCCCACTCTTGGGATGTGCGTGTGCGCAGAGAGAAGGAGGTCAAAATTCCTTTTTTTTTTTTTACCAAAAAAGAACAAATGAAAAAAAAGAATTTTGACCTGACACATTCCATCAAAAACCACCAACCTATCGTGCCACCAAGTGTGGCACCAAAGAATCCATACAGAAGGAACCTATCCACCACGCTGGCTATAAACTTCCAATCGTCTCTAAACTGCTTGGTGACTTCTTCGTCTCTCCGGTTCTCTGTGATAAATTCAATGGCGTCGATGGCTCGTTGAGCGTCGCGAGAAATTTCCTCGCAGACTTCGTCGTCCACTCGGATTCTTCCTTTTTCTCTTCTGAAAAAATGGCGTTTATTCGCTTCTAAAGTGTTTGTAGCTCATAACGAACTCACCCATAATCGGAATGCGAGCAAAGCGGATGATGTTCGTGATTGGTTGTAGAATCTCTAACCTGGAAGTCTTGCTTCGAGGCGTACAGATAGATCAAATTAACGTACCCGTTGATGTTCATCCAGAGAAATTCCCTTGTCGAGCATCTTCCGTTGTAGCACGTTCTTGCGATGCGGTCGTTGCATACACATCAAGAGTGGCAGGATCTGGAAATTTATGAAGGGTTTTTTCGCAGTAGTATTGAAAAGTTCTGGCAGGACCTAATGTCCTGTTTCTCGCATCTTGTAAACAAAATTCCAGTTCCAAAGGTACTTTTTGAAGTTATGAAGCCCCCTTATCTCCCTGTTCATGCGTGGAGGTGAGAACAGTAGCGAAAATAGCACAGAGACGGTCATAGAATGTTTTGTGTAGGTTTACGAGGGGCAGGGGGCTAATCGATATTCTCGTTTCATTGTCCCGTTGTATACTTTTCATTTTCAACAAGTATTTTTCTAATTTCACATTCTTATTACTACTCGAGTGCTCCATAAACTAAATACCGTTGATATGAAATTCATAGGCCGTAGATATCAACGACCTATGAACTTCATAAATTTATATCAACGACCTATGAACTTCATGAATTTATATCAACGACCTATGAACTTCATAAACTGCTATCAACGACCTATGAACTTCATAAATTTTCATCAACGACCTATGAACTTCATCAACTGCTATCAACGACCTATGAACTTCATAAACTGCTATCAACGACCTATGAACTTCATAAACTGCTATCAACGACCTATGAACTTCATAAACTGCTATCAACGACCTATGAACTTCATAAATTTTTATCAACGACCTATACACTTTATAAACTGCTATCAACGACCTATGAACTTCATAAATTTATATCAACGTCCTAGGAACTTCATGAACTGCTATCAACGACCTATGAACTTCATAAATTTTTATCAACGACCTATGAACTTCATAAATTTTTATCAACGACCTATGAACTTCATATCAACGGTATATAGTTCATAGAGTGTTTAAAATATGTTAACTGTCACTAACGAGCGCTCGAAATCGAAAAATTCGAACATTCCTCATAAAAATAAAAAGTAAAATCGCGAGTTACTGTAGAGATCACTTGCTTGCGAATGAGTGAGAGAGAGTGTGGCAGAAGGCGAGACTGCTGACGCGCGATGCCTAGCGAGACAGTGAGGACTGTTTGGAGTGACCAGAGTTCATACATCTTCAAGCAGTAAGTAGAGACATGTGCTCCTGTCGTGTTCTACTTTTTTCTACTCAAAACTATTATTTTCAGTTACTACTGTAAGAAAACGGTTAATTTTGATCTATTAGGTATTAATAGGCGATTTTTGTATCTCAAGTTCTATGAACAGAATAAGAACTCACATCCAAAAACACCAGCCTAACCCATGGCGGCAACCTATGGGTGATTGGGCTTCTGAAGTAGATGTTGCAGATGATCGTCGTCACCACGATGGTGATGATATTGAGGACAAATGTCAGGAGTAGATACTTTGCCACCAATGGGATCGACGACGACGTTGGTGGTAGAATTTTTGAAACCAGCAGCAGGAAAACGACAATGGATAGGAGCACGTTCATCGTGAGACCCATCTTTTCACCGGAGGCTGAAAATCTTCTTGAGGTATCTACTGTGACGAGGATAACTTTTTTCTCACTTTTAGCTGAATTTCTTAGAAAAATTGCCATGTCATTTTTCGTGTTAACAGTGTTTACAAGAATAGATCTCTCTCAAAAACTATTGTAGTTTATTACAGAAGAGACTACTATAACAGTCAGAAGCAAGATTCTGGAGGGCACCTCGAACATGGTCATAAAGGTAACTGCGTAGTTTTTCACTACGTCTTTTCTTGCGCATTTGGGAGTTCCATCAAAAACTACCGCAACAGTCAGAAACCTTACCAGTAGGCAAGTAGAAAACCGTCACATTCAGAAAAGCCATCAGCACCGTTGGAAGGATCAGAACCACTGTGTAGAAGAGAGTCTTCCTCCTAATTCTTATCTGGAACTCAATCTTGCTTCGATCGGCTGTCAGCACAGCCGGGCCATCCATCATGTCCCATATGGAACTTGTTGAATACTCGGAGAAGTCGACTCGGTTCGAGTGCAGAAAGTCCAGCTTGATCTCATCTCGGTTATACTGTAACTTGGATCTATTACAGTATGCTTTTTGACCTACCGTCCAACTTCCAAACGTCAAACTGCAGAGTTGATCGTCGAAGGGGAAGAACTCGACATCTGCATGGAGGAATATCGATCGATTATCGTCTTGATTTTACCTATGATGCAACTGCTTTTGTAGATTGCTGGTGGGACCCATAGAACGTCACCGGTGCTGAGGACCAGAACGTTGCACATAAAGGACACTTCGTAGTTGCCGTCCGCACTGAAATTAAGGTTTCTCTCCTCTCTCTCTCTCTCTCTCTCTCTCTCTCTCTCTTTCTCTCTCTCGCTCTCTCTCTCTCTTTCTCTCTCTCTCGCTCTCTCTCTCGCTCTCTCTCTCTCTCTCTCTCTCTCTCTCTCTCTCTCTCTCTCTCTCTCTCTCTCTCTCTCTCTCTCTCTCTCTCTCTCTCTCTCTCTCCCTCCCTCCCTCTCTCCCTCTCTCTCTCTCTCTCTCTCTCTCTCTCTCTCTCTCTCTCTCTCTCTCTCTCTCTCCTCTCTCTTCTCTCTCTCTTTCTCTCTCTCTTTCTCTCTCTCTCTCTCTCTCTCTCTCTCTCTCTCTCTCTCTCTCTCTCTCTCTCGATCTCTCTCTCTCTCTTTTTCTCTCGGTTCCTCTCCTTTTAACTCACTTATTAAAAAGCACAATATCTGGCAACCAAATTTTCTCCGGAGCTACTCTGATTTGCGATATTCCACCGTAATCTTTTGGATCCCATTGGAGTTGGAAGTCGTACCACTTCTGGAATTTCTCTTTTTCTCTCACTTCTCTTCAATTTTCACCGCCTCTTTCGCGAAAATTCAAATCATAAAAATTGAACTCACCAATGTTAACCACACATTTGTATGCATCACTTGTTCTTTTTCATCCTGCAATTGGAAGTTTAGTTTGGTTTATGAAGGCACTTAGGATCTCTTACGACCTTAAAAACAATTTTGAAGATTCTCTCTAGGCGAAAAAGACAAAAATGATCGCTGCGAGGGTGACCAAACCCTTGGTGTACCCGTCAGAAAAAAATAAAGTCCCAAACTTCTATCAGAGAACAGCGTTTCAGTGTCCAAAAGCAAAAACACATCCCCGTGAGCGAGACCGAACCTTGATCCCCCACGTCAGAGACAAACGCTCTATCCAAAAAGCCAGAGACTACTTTTTGAAGAAAACTCTCACCACATTGATCAACAGTACCAATTGCATGGCTATCTTCACGATCATAGGCAGTTCTGACTTGTTCCGAACTGGCTGTAATTATTGATTCATAAAAAAGATATCGACCTCGCTCCACCTGTATGAGGGAGTTGTAGCCTCTGAAGAGGTCAACCATAAGACGATCTTCCGCATCAAAGTCGGACGCATGTTCTAGGCCTGAAGACGGCTTTTGAGAGAATTCAATGACTTTTCATATTTCGTAAAAAATGTGACAATGAAATCAGTCTAGTTCATCGTAAAAAATAAGCGGTTGGAGAATAATTCTGGAGTTTCAGACTTTTTTGCACTTTTGACGTTGGAAAAAAATTTACTTCCGTGAAAAAGCAAAAATCACAGATTTTTAAAAGTTTTCACATGACGGATGTCCACCTATCTTCATCCTACTACATTTACCACCAGAATAAAATAGTCTTAAGCTGTAGGAAAAACCTTCTCTTCAGTCAAATTCTGATACGGTCGTTGCAGTATTTTTTAAACAAAACAGGAGAAAACTGCGAGTGTTTTTTTTCGAAAAAGTGAGGAAAATCAACGAGAATCGTCTAAAAAACCTTCGAAAACGGTTGGAAAACATGATTGTATGTCATAATCGCAGAAGTTCGGATTTTTTTGTACATAGAATAAACATTTCACATATATCGCTTGAAGCATGGCCGTTTTCAAACGCGCTCTAATCTAAATTTTGCAGAATGAGTACGGTAGGGTCGGGACTCTCACAACGAACAGTTAGATCTTTGCGGATTTAAATTATTATTCTTACTTTCAGTCCATTCTGAAATTACAGTCTCATTACGTAAATCGTTCTTGTATTTCAAGGCGAAACTGCTACGGTACTAAGTACCCGATTTACGGAGGCCAGACTTTTTTACAGGTAGAGGAAGTGCTCATGCAAGAACTAATTTTAACATTGAAAAGCAAAATTTTTACAAATAACACTATTATTCTGTTTTCCCCTATTTTCTTCCGGTTTTCACCCTTTCTCATCACATTCATAACCCTGGGCAGTAGTTTTCTAAGGGCCATCCACAACTGGAAGAAGAAAAAGCATTGGGTTCATAAATCTTTGGGAAATAATCCTGGATTAACTTCTTTCTCTCGTTTGCATATGGGGTGCTTTTAGTTAGTGGCACTCGAAATTTGAATTTTTCACTTTTGGCGCCAAAATTGGGAGTTTTCTTCATTCGCAGTATTTGCTGTTTTAGTTGGATAAAATCTGAGCTCTGAGTTATCTGAAAAAAAAGGTCGAAAGATGACTTCATCTGAATGTCCTACATGAAAATTTTTTGAAGTCAAAAAATTTCATATTTTGAACATCTCGGCCTAAATACTATGTGAGAAATGGGTTTTCAATATACCGGGAAAATTCGAAGACGAAAAATTCAAAACCAGAAAAAAATGATTCTGAGAAAACTAGGTCTCGTGATCGGACCAACTCACTATTAAAAAAATCAAAAATCAAAAAGTTTAGTGTAAAAATTCATGGGAAAATATTGCGATTTGAAAATACTACGAAACGTTTTAGGCCTCGAACGTTATTGGGATCCAGAGTTGAGACCTAACCAGATGTGTTAAACATGTCGAATAATAAATATTTTTCTGTATAAAGTTTTTGCGCGTTTTTTTGTTTCAAGCGAGATATTTTGATTTTAACATTTTTTGAAACTTGCATGTTCTATGCACATAAGGCCCTTTCACACCGCGCCAAGCGCAGTAGAAAAGAGTCGGATCAAGACGCGAGGGGAGGCGACCAATAAGCAGCGAGCACAAACCCCGCCCCCTTCGTAAATCCTGCACCGCTGTAGATCAAATTACAGTTATTGTAGTTTAAAAACTTCTTTCTCTGACGTTTTTTTTTTCAAAATTCATGATAAAAAGCTAGTTACGAAAGAAAGTTACGCAATTTGCAGTTTTTCAACAGCAATTGGCAAAACAAATTCGCTTGTTAAGATGAGAAAAATAGGACAGAACATTGAAAAAAATATTAATCTGCGAACGCGCCCTAAAGCGAATTTTGTTTTGGAGTACCACATCTGGCTAGATCTCAACTCTGGATCACAATAACTCCTGTTTGGAGACAGAAAGTTCTATAAGCAAGAGTTTTTGTCTACACTTTGACCCCCCGGTCAAACCCATTGTCCGAAGGTACTCTTCAACGACGACTACATACTCACATCCGGTTAACAACAAAGGCAATGGGTTTGCAATTGTGTCTTGTGGCCGGATACCTTTTTGGAGAAGGAAGTGTTAAGCTCGTTAGGGCCTTCTCTCTTTCTTTCTTTCTCTTGGCTAACAGCTTGAGTGCCCTCTGTGGAGCAATGAAAGTCTCCGGTTTCGGCACTTGCAACTTTTGATTGGCAATGGATTCTTTACGTCGAGAAAAGTGCACAAGGATTGCGAGAGAGAGGACATTTCCCTTGTTGGAAATAACAATTTTGATTGAAAATAAACAAAAAAATGGATATTTTTGAGCAAACATCACAGTTTTTTAAAAATTTTCACATGACGGATGTCCACCTATCTTCATCCTACTACTTTTACCACCAACATGAAATAGTTTTAAGCCTGTAGGAAGAACCTTCTCTTCGGTAAAATTCTGATACGGTCGTTGCAGTATTTTTTTAAAACAAAACAGGAGAAAACTGTGAGTGTTTTTTTTTTTCGAAAAAGTGAGGAAAATCAACGAGAATCGTCTAAAAAACCTTCGAAAACGGTTGGAAAATATGAAACACGATTGTAATTCATTATCTCAGCAGTTCGTATTATTTTTGTACATAGAATAAACATTTCACATACATCGCTAGAAGCATGACCGTTTTCAAACGCGCTCTAATCTCAATTTTGCAGAATGAGTACGGTAGGGTCGGGACTCTCACAACGAACAGTTAGATCTTTGTGGATTTAAATTATTATTCTTACTTTCAGTCCATTTAAAATTAAAGGCTCATTACTTAATCGTTCTTGTATTTCAAGGCGAAACTGCTACGGTACTAAGTACCCGATTTACGGAGGCCAGATTTCTATGTGAAAAGGAGAAAACTGCGAGTGTTTTTTTTCGAAAAAGTGAGGAAAATCAACAAGGATCGTCTAAAAAAACCTTCGAAAACGGTTGGAAAACATGATTGTATTTCATTATCTCAGCACTTCAGATTATTTTCGTACATAGAGTAACCATTTGACCAACTTTCCCGTAATCAATAAAAGCTCACCATGAACCAAAAGCGAAGATCCGGCAAAGATGATTGATGTAACCCACCAGTGTTGTCGCATCAACCAACTCCTTGGGGGGATCCCTAATCCTTAAGCAACTCTTAAGAATGAACAATACACACATTAAAAAAGGCAATGAAATCAATAAAGAGCAAGAAATTTGAAGAGTGGGAGGGGGGATGCACGTCTCGGTGTGTATAAAAGATCCCC
>OZ022253.1:2065020-2080020 GCA_963978915.1 Caenorhabditis parvicauda
GTGCTGACTATAGCGCGTTGAAAACGTCGCGAAAACATCGACAATCTTTCATCCACCGGCCAGGGGTTCGTTTCACACGACGTTTTCGGCCACGCCCCCAATCAATAAGAATTATTCCAATCACATTTATTCAATGACAATAAGATACATGAACAACAGCAAAAATGCACGGAGAAAAGAGAGAGAGATAGAGAGAAAGACAAAAAAATAAATTTACATAGAGGATAAGGGCTTACTCTTTGGTGAACACACTCTTTCAACTTCTCATATGAGACCTTCAGAGGTTGACGGATTGAGAGTTTTGGTACTTCAAAGGTGTCTGAATAGTGCGATCGATTCTGAAAACGACGATGGATTGATGAACTTCGGCTCTTTTTTACTTTTTCACTGTACGAATTAAGCAAATTATACCGAGAATAAAGCAAAAACAGTTTCGATAAAACGCTTGCAGAATCAAATAAAAACTCACGAAGTCAATAGGGGTAATGCTAGATGCTCCCGTTCCAGATACATCTCTGATAACATGCGCTGGTTCATTGTTCTTCACTAATTGGGTTGCGAGACGGCCGACAAGTTGGTACAGGAAAGCTGAAAAAGAGAAAAACTGATAATTATACCAACTCTCTCTCTTTTTTTCTCTTTCTTTCTCTCTCCCTCTCTTCCTTCATCTTTAACTCTCACACACAGTCTCCCTCTCTCTCTCGCTCACTCTCTTTCTTTTTCGGAGTTTTGATATTATCACTAGCTTCATCAAATAGAATACTCACCATTACGTTGCTGATTCTTCAAGCAATCAGAAACTCGCTTCGTATTCTCCAACAATGTCAGCGCAGTGTAATAATGTCTGAAAGGCGGGTAAATCTGCGTAATCTTAGGTTGAAATTGATTTTGATATTCTTGGCTCGTGAGAGTGATAATAAACTATTAACAGAAAAAATAACCTATGAACGATATGCCTCTCGATCTCCCTGTACAGCTTGTGGAAAAAGCCGAACTCTCTTCTTGTGTGATCCATCATCTTAATATAAAATTTTGTGGTAGAATAATGAAAATTCATCAGATGAGGCGCAGTTTTCAAAATTTTCGAGCAATTTCCCATATAAATTTTGAAGAAAGCAAAAAATACCTGTTCAACCAAGTGAGTTCTCTCGGCAGCTTTTCCATCTAAACGGCTTCACATTTCCACCGTACTCCTTCGTATGTCACAGTGGTCCCATTATCGGGTTGACCAGGTCTGCGACGTTTCTGAAAATTACAACTGTAAGAAGTCGGAACAAAGGTGGGGGATGCTACAAGGTGGGGGATGCTGTTCTTTTTGATATTTTGACATGAGCTACAATATAGTGAAATAGACGTGTTTAACAAATCAAAAATTCTGAAATATAAACTCTCAAACTTGGCCTAAATTCTTTGTTTGAAAAAACGAAGATTCTAAGGATTTTACTAAATCTAAATGAAACAATTCACTTCAAAAAATTATTTTCTTGATTATACAGACTAAAACAAATGAAATCAAAGACCCAAACAAGTAGAGAGAACGATGACAAAATGAAAAAAAAAAGAAAAACGAGTGTCAGCTGGCGTGTCGTTTCGATGAGAGAGTAAGAGACAGAGAGAAAGATGCGGAGGTATTCCAGAACGACTCGCGTTGCGTCGGGAAAATGCGTTGAAAACGTCGATTTCAGGCCCCTCGCATGCAATTTGGCCCAAATAGTAGACAAAGTGTCGGATTTTTGCAAATCACCGATAAAATGTCGACAAATATCCAACGTTTTAATTATGGAGTATGTGATTTTCAGTAGTTTTGAGACCACCACCACACGTTTTGTCTGTGTTGTAAGATCGGTGGGTTGGGATGGGGCCAGAAGTTATTTCGTGCCTTCGATGTCGACAAATTTTATTTTCCGTTATGCTGAAAATGAAAAGAGGTGCAATTTTGTACTAGTTGTTTTCAATTTTTGCCATCTATTCCTTTAGAAAGCCTTCTTTGAAATAATAAGTAAACTTTAGAAAGCCTTCTTTGAAAATATTAGGTAATCTTCAAGATAACCCAGCCCAGTCGATTGTTACCCATTTTCTGTTGGTTCATCCAAACTTTCATCATTCTAAACAGACAGTACTAGACATTAGGGATGGGCAAATCGCCAGTCATTGGCTAACGATTGGCTATCCTCTTTCCGTTAGCCAATGGCACTGGTGAGCGATTGGCTATTCAATTGGCGAGCGCCTGGAGTTGCGCTTTTTCAGCCTTCTCGACATTGAAGATGGTGTTGTTCAGATGGTATCATTTCGCCAATTGAATAGCCAATCGCTCGCCAATGCATTTGGCTGATGAAAAAAGGATAGCCAATCGTTAGCCAATGACTGGCGATTTGCCCATCCCTACTAGACATCATCTAGCCAGTTGATGAAAATGGCTTTCAACTATTCAGGTACTTCGAAGAACCAAGTAAAGATGTCGTTTCAACGCCGCATTCATAGCAATCGTTCAGATAACTGTTACTTATCTGCACACAAGTTTTCCCCTGAATTGAAATGTTGTCTTCAAGATGTCTGAAGGTTTCGGACCAATGTGAAAAACACAACGTTGTGATATGTCGACAAGTGAGTACCGTTCATATACTTTTGACAGTACTTTGTTGAAGCCAGCTACAGGTGATAGCAGGTTGGGCTTTGTCGAACCAGTTACTTCAACTTTACCCAAATCGACAAGGAATTTTTTGCTTACTTGTTGTACCTTCCACTGTGTTAGGTCAAATCAACACAACTTCAACCAAACATTCATTTTTTTTCAAACGGGGATCATGATATATTGTTGGGGGGTAACGTTGGTGGAGGGGCTAATTCTATCAATCTTTTTACATATGATGGTGATGGGTGAAAGATGGTGGACTGGTTGGGTTGACCAGTGCTTGGAGTTTAATAAAACATGCAATGATGGCACAACATGGATGACTGTCGAGATTGGATTGGATCTTGCGCGAGTTTTTGCAGTTCAGAATGACTAGTTAAGAATATCCGGGTATCGTAGCTGTGATCTTACATTGAAGCTGGAATCAGACATGGGCGGTACATAGAGGTTTTACCTATTGAACTTTAGTTACGATACCCAAACCTATATGAAGAAAAAGCAAAAACCGGCAGCAAGATCGAAACAACGAATAGTTCAAAGTTTGTGTGTGTGTGTGCAGTTTAAACATCACTTTGTTATTTTCATGACGCTCCACCTCTTTGAACTATAAAAAAAACAATCAGGGTATTTGCTTTGTAGTAGCGGAAAGACGAATGATGTGATGGTACAGTTTGAATGCTACCAAAAAGTGAATATAAAGCTTGGATGTAATGGTGATGAACCCGATGTCTTTAAAGCGAAGTGGCAGTGAAACAGAAAGCCGAAGCTGTCAGGTCTTCACAAATGTTGACCAGAGGTTCGCGCTTCGATATGAAAGAACTTCTATCATGTGAGGTTTAATTAAACTTACAATTAATTACAAATGCCCATCAATCTTGGGTGTAATATCCTCCGTTATTTACATGGATCAACTAGGGGGGTGGAGTGGGTATGATGATCATGCGTCGCGTGGCTGCGTTGCGTGTCACCTACATCCCTGATGAATACCGACAAGTAACAACTTTGGGCAATTTGGACAAAATATACGAAATAAATGGAAGAGAGGGTAGGGGAGAGGGGACGTCTGGTAGTTTTGCGAACACTTACAGTGAATTCACTAAAAGGGACCAGATTGTTTGTTGGGGCGGTGAAAAATCACTGGTAAACAACAACACGAAAATATATTATAGGCAATGACGGGAAAGATGATTACGCAATATTTTTCATGTTAGCTATTTTCACTGAGCGTTTTTTAAAATCAATTTTTGACAAATGAAAAAAAAATTGAATTTTTCAATCTAGTCGTAGCGAAGTAGATTCGTTATTCAAACGTTTGGTAAGAATGGTCGAACTAATGATAAAAAAATAAATTTGGAGAAGATAATTCTGAAAGGCTAATTTAAAAAAAATGAAACTCGTCAGATAATTTTTGTTTGAAAAATTTGATTTTTGCAGCCATTATTTAGAAAGAAATTGTGTGCACATATGCTACCAAACGATCAAATTTAAATTACTTTTCGCATAAGACTTTCCGGAAAAGACTCAGGAACTGTGAATGAAAACTTTTGATGAAAAAAAAAACGCTCAGTGAGATGGAAAAAGAGGGTTGATGTTAATCGAGAGGTCCTTTCGGCTCTCATGTTAGGGCAAAAAGCTACCATTCACAAAAGGGCAAAAGAACGAAATTACACCATATAAAACTTACCTGGGGCTGAATGAACGACAACGGATATCTATCAATCAATATGGGCACTGCTTCACACCGCTGAGCTTCTGTCTCTGCGGCTGGGCCAGAAGTAGAACTTCTTCAGAAGACGAGACGTTAGCTGCAAAATGGGAGAATTTAGAACGTTGAGAGAATTTCTATAAAAATATGATATTCGAATAACCGTTAGGAGTAAAAGTCATTAGAAGTCACACGGCGCTAAGCGCAGTAGAAAAGTGTCGGATCACGCAACGAGGGGAGGCGACCAATGAGCAGCGAGCACAAACTCCGCCCCTTCGTAAATCCTGCACCGTTGTAGATCAAAGTACAGTTACTGTAGGCAAAAACTTTTTTCTCTGACGTTTTTTTTTTCAAAATTCATGATAAAAAGCTAGTTACGAAGGAAAGTTACATATTTTCAATTTTTCAATAGCAATCGTCGAAACAAATTCGCTGGTTAACTTGAGAAAAATAGGAGAAAAGGAGGGAAAAATATTGATCTGCGATCGCGCCCTAAAGCGAATTTTCGTTCAATATAATTTTCGTGCAACGCGTCTAATCGATGACGATCACCTTTAGCTCGGTGTGGAAGTCATTGTTTTCATTAGAATTGGAACTCCATAGATTTTGTAAAAACTCATCCCTTCATCAAACGGATTCATACCTCCGGCATTTGCTTGAAACTGGTACCATCCTGGTTGGAAGAGTAGCACATGGCAACTTTGTAGTTGACTTCGGTGAGCATCTCCACGACATCCTTGTCTTTGGCGTTTTCTCCAAACACCTGAACTCTACGTTTGGAACCAGTTAAAGCTTCTGACACTCACCTCGCAGATCGACTGAATGAACCAACTTCCTCTGTGCGAGTTACGCCATGAGACGTACTGTGGCACGGTGGCATAGGCGATCAGCATGTCCGCTTGGTCCGGTTTCGCGCGGGACTGAAAAATGTATTTTGTGATTGATATTGTCTTGTTCAGTTTCTAATAACTCATCCGTATGGAATATTGAGTATTCTGTTAAAAACAACTAACTTCATTATACTGGACAGCACACACACCTCGGCAAAGGAATAAGACAATAAAACCGCTTCGCAACCGCTTTGCCGACCTCCGCTTTCATTTTCGAAAGTGTTTGTACTTTAATAAATTTTTCTCTTGACATAATGAAAGTTGCGGACTGTTCCTAACGATAGTTTTACCTACTTCAAACATTTTTACGTTACGATTTGTGAATCTGGGACGAAAAAAAAGTAAAAAATTTTGAACTACAGTAACTGAAATTTGATCTACTCTATCGATTTTCTTTGCTTACACTTTTCAACTGTTCTCACAATTATTAAAAACAAACCGGCTGTTGAACTGGTGGACGGATGCAATTAAAGAAGGGGAACCCATCACCAGCCTCATAGGCGCGTCTTGGTGGCGCACCGTCCATCATGTCGACAACTGGGAAACCCATGTCACGTCGGTCTGAAAGTAGTTATTAATTACTCTGTAATGACAAAGAAAACTTTGTTATTTCTGAAAACTTTTAACTGAAAATCACGACAAAGGTCGATCAAACCGTCTTGAACCAAAAAACTACTACTCACCTCCTCTACAAGCTTGAACAAACCACAGTTTCGGCTTGTTGGCCAGAAGTGGAGCCTTGGTCGCGCTGAGCTGATCGTAAAGCTCATGAGTGGTGATCGTCTGATCGTCCACACCAATGATCGTTTCATGCTCGCCATGGGACAAGATGACCACAATCGCTGAACTTGCGCTACGATGACGTGGATCTTGAGCGAAGCTACGCAGGACTGCCTTCATCTCCTAAAAGTTATGTAAATCGAAACATCGAGCACATTAACAAGTCAGGCATGACGGTGAAGAATCTAAATGATTTCAGGAACTCCACTAACCCATTTCATCATTACTTAGAGAAGGGAACTCAGATTGGATCCAACCACATCTAGTTTGGGAAAAACTGGAATCCAATTCGATTTTTTCTGGATCCAATCAGAGTTGACTTTTCTGATTACTTTTAAATGCTCCAGATGTACTCGAAACTTGAGTTAACAGATATATCATGGACAAAAGTATTATGGAATGAATCATCAGGTTATAGGTCCATTTTCCATCAAGCAAAAAACTGCTAATTAGATCCAGGACTGATATGAATGACTACAATTGAATGACATAGACGTTTGGAAAGTTTAGGAAACAGCAGAAAAACCAACTGACCGCCGCGGCTAGGTCGTCTCTATACAGGACAGTGTATCCAAAGCACCCGAACAGAGTTGAAATATTCTCCTTATCACGTTTACTTCCCATACGCATTGGCATGGATTGGAAGTTCTCGTTGTTGATGATCAGGCAGAGTCCACGTGGATTCGAGAAGTTCTCGTACATCTGAAGTCATGAGATTTTGTCAGATTCCATGAGGAAGAATCACCTTCTTGCGATCAAAGACTTTCTCTACATGACCACCATCGGTCCAGCACATGCTGTCTTCAGTGAAGATGTAGTCAGTGTGTCCAGCTTGTCCTCCTGCTGACATTTCGTTTGAAAACTCTGTAGATTTGATGTTTAGTTTACAATAAAGATCATATGGTGTCTATTTGACTGTGTAGATTTACCTATAGATTTTTGAAACTTACGATACGAGAAGTAGTTGGCGTTTCCCGCATCCGACTGTCGAAGTGCCCTCATTCTCGACTTGGACCGAGTCCTGTATCCACTGCCCACCAGTGGCGAAGCACCCATGGTGGCAAAGTTGGCGAGATTCGGGTAGGTCGGTGAGGTGACTTGATGACGTTGTGCCGAGTAACGTGTCGGTGACGTAGCAGATTCTGCGGCTGCGTGGAACGAAGACCGAGGGCTGGTCATCATAGCTGCGCGTTGCATGTAACGGCCTGGTGAGTTGGTGCGTGAGTAACGGTTATTTGGTGGACTTGGACTCATCGCCATCATTCCTGCATGATGGTGGGGTCGGTTGGTGGGTGACGTATAGTACACGTGTTGAGAAACCGGTGCTTGTATCATGATCGGCTCGGGGACACGCGATCGTCGACTTCTAAAGTTAATCGGGATGATGTGAGATGAACAGTCGGAGGATGAACTTACGTTCTGTCCAAGTTGACAAGCGGTTCGAGAATAGACGACAGTTCGGTTTGGCCTGTGTGACGAAGAGCATGGAAGAACTCATCGTAAGCTTCATCTCCTCGTCTCTTGACCGCAGTGACGAGCTCTCTGCGTTGATCAGAGACAGTCGGTTCTCTCTGGAAATGTTGAAAGTTGATCAGTGAGAGCCAAAGTACATCCGAACACTGCTACCACGTGTACAATCGTTACCCGCTTGAAAAAAAATAACTCACCATTATCTTATTTTTCGCGGCATCATTGATCAGGCCGCATTCTTTCAGATACTCTATTACGCCTTCACATTCCAATGATTCCGTGAACTTCGGAAGGTAAACTTCGAGTACTTGACGTCGATCTGGACGCATCATCTTGAACACTAAAACAATGCTTTGAAAACTCAAACTTTCGAAATTTTGTGACGCGCAGTGGGTTGAACAAGAAAAACACGATTCTGACTTCCCGATTTTTTTCACATTACTTTGATATTTGATCAGTCACCTTTTCCTGATTATCAATGGTCTTTTGCAGGTAATCATAAATTATGACCATTACTTTCACTTCCGAGAAAATTACAGTCTCTAAATAATCTTCTCTATTGGAATTGATTAAGAGTGGATTTTCCTTGGTTTTAGAAGTTTTGCACGTAAAATTTCGAATTTTTTCATGGTTCGAGTTCAAAAAGTAAGATTATCTAATCGGGACTCTGAAAGTATGGCAAAATGAAAGTGAAATGAACCATAGGAAAATAGAGCCGAGCGTTTTGGCGCCTTCGCATATGAAGCGCCCCACATAGCTTTCTCTACCTGTAAAAAAGTTTGACCTCCGTAAATCGGTTACTTAGTACCGTAGCAGTTTCACCTTGAAATACAAGATCGATTTAAGTAATGCGCCTTTATTTTCAATGGACTGAAAGTAAGAATAATAATTTAAATCCACAAAGATCTGACTGTTCGTTGTGAGAGTCCCGACTCCTACCGTACTCACTTTAAAAAAATGCGACTGGCGCGCGTTTGAAATCGGTCAGACATTTTGCTAGATATGTGCGCCCCGAGAGTAGCGAGGAAGTTTCTGATTTTAAAAAATTCGCAAGGTTAGGCTTACATCAAGTTATTAGAAGATTTTGGTCCAATAGGGTGACTGTATTGGGTGCGAAAGTCCATTATGCTGTCACAGTCAGTCACTGCTCTATTGCGCCACACATACTCGCAAAAGGGCCGCCAAAGAGTAACAAAACTTACAAAATAAATAGAACGGCCGGTGAGGCGCGTTGAAAGCTAGCTTGCTATCTGAAACCAATAAGCTGTGGTTATACTCTGCGAGTATTTTGGGGTGGGCATAAACGAGGGTTATAAACGATCGTAAAACTGTACACGAAAACGAAATTAGACATGAAAAATGGCGCACATCGAAACGCCAAACAGCCTTGAAAGAGGCCGCCATGGGAGAGGTGGGTGCTCAAGTGACTACACCATGATGGTGGACCATTTATCCACCACGTTGCACCTGTCAGTTGTCAATGGAATAACAAAGACGGAACAGACTACTTCATTTCAATGGAGATGCGCACATCCGACACATAAACAGCAATTATTCACACTAATAAGGCAATATGAGAAAGAGACAGTATGAGCCTGTGGGAATGGGATGACTATGGTTTACGGAAGAAATGAAAAGTACATGACAAGAATGGATCAGTTGAACCTGTGTGATGGTCGGTCAAAAGATGTCCATTGAAAAAATCGATAATCTTTTTTTGACCTTTACATAGATTTTGAAACTTTTGCATCGAATTCGACATTCTTTGTAGCTAGTGACCAAAAACTCATAAAAACATTTCCAATCAATCAATATACTACGAGGCGAAATTGAGCTGACAAAAATCGAAATGATGACCAAATCAGAAAAAATTAAACGACTGGAAATAAAATTGAGCACTCAAATTTGGAAATCACAGAAATCCAAGCCATGAATAACTCCAAAGGCATATCTATTAACCTAAGCAAGCTCCAAAGCCAATCGGTTGGACATTAAAATCGCATCGATTATTCAGAGCTAATTGTCGGTCTTCATCTTAAAATCTATTCAAACTCAAAAAGCCTGAAAATCTAGTTACGATGGTCAGCTTGAAACTAGCTTCCACATGTGTGCACGCAGAAAAACGATACAAGAGATATAAACAAAGACGAATTAACATGTGTATAGACGACGCCATGTGAGAAAAAGTTGTATTGACCTTCGGCTCAGCGAAAATGGTACTTACGTTAACAACTTTATGTTTATAAGGCGTGACAAATTGCGTTACAAGATCAAAGAGTCCGAAAAGTAAAAAACCACTGGGAATGGAAATAAAATTTCAAATAAAAATGTAAACGCGGGAGTGCGAGATTAGCATAGGAGCACGATTACACGTCGTTTGTTTTTGTTTTCTTGTGTTCCTAGTAGGGATTGAGGTACACAACTGTTTGTGCTAGAGAAATTGTTCCATTCCCTAGTAAAACTGAAAATTGTGAAACATTTGGAATAAAACTTTTTTTCAGTATTCATGAAAAAAAACACCTCCGAATCTGAATTTTTTGTCCATTCCTAGGAAGAATTCTTCAATCACATGAAGTGAACAATTCAGAATTTGTCTATCTGTTTTTTGATATTGATTTGTTGTCAGTTCACTAGGTGTAGTTTGTGTAGTTTGCTCTCTCTCTCTCTCTCTCTCTCTCTCTCTCTCTCTCTCTCTCTCTCTCTCTCTCTCTCTCTCTCCCTCTCTCTTGTCCTCGACTACACTCGTATCCTACTGTGATAAACGTTTATGACAGTTCTTAGGACACTAACCTGGAATGTTCATTGAACCCCCGAGTCGTAATTCCCGCATTCTACAATCCTCGGAGTCTTCCATCCTGTCGACACAAGTGTTAAGATTAATAAATCTTGTTTCGTGGATCGGCTATTGGGTTGTTGGAATGGTGCGATCTTCGTTCTGATCACAGTTCACTGTGGTTGATAGACTCCAAAACTTTTGGCGGACCGGCATTGGATCGTAAATGGGCGACAGATGGACTGTGAATGGTCCGGCATCATATTATTAATTGACAAATCCTCCGCCCACTTTGCCCCGCCCCCTTTTTCGTGAGGCAAATTTTTGGGTGAAGCTTTTTGGTTTTGGTTGGGGTCAAGGGAGAGGAAGGGGTTGTGCAAAAGTGCCCATTGGGAAGATTTGAACCCGCGACGAGCGCGTGAAAGATGTCTGCTTTAACCAACCGGCCACCGCTGCACGAAATTTCGTGGCGACAGTTCGCGTGAGTAGTCATGCCTGCGGGGGTCGAGGTGTGTTATTGCATTGGTTCTAGCAATACTAGCATTAGAAATGGTCGTATTCGGATTGGAGAGAGAGAGTGTGTGTGTGTGGGAAAAAAAGGCCCCGAGCGTAGCGAGGCCAAGCGTGCTTGTTGGACTTTAATTGGGCGACGTCCGAGACGACGTCGAATGCCGGTCCACGAAAAGTTTTGGAGAGAAGTTAAACAACCCATGAACTCTATTAAAAATGCATGAACTTCATTAAATCCCAATAACATCCTATAAACTTCATATCAACAGTATTTCGTTTCTAGAGTAAGCTCAAGATTTTCGTGGGTCAACAGTGTACATACACTTTTCTCGGAGACTGATTTATTAATCAACAACAGTTTAGAAATAAATCACTGATTATATACAGCGAGAAGTGAACTTTTTGTAGTTTGTTCTTATCTTCAAAGATGTTCAGTTGGTGTCATTCGTAATGCTCACAAGTCGACATTTAGAACGCAGAAGACCTTCTGCAAAATGAAATTACAACTCTGAACGATATTGAACTTAACCCTGAAGAAAAGAACTTTTCAGACAAACCATATCTTAATTCTGGCGCGAAGATTCTACCTCTGTTGACCTGAACCAAGTTGAACCCATTGGTCTCAACTTCTATCACTCGATTCGAAACTGGAAAACAGGAAAAGCAAAAACCCCAGACGAAAGACAAGAAGTTTTCATACACATTCTAACTTTTTCAAAGCTCCTGATATATACCATGATAATTATCAGTCAAAGTTGGTTGATAAGGTGGTGCCATGTTTTTTTGTGTGTCGAAGCTCATCTGTTCGGTCAACATCAAAGAAATTTGTTTGTTGGGTTTGTGTGGACATGATTAGAAAACACCTCGAAATAACTTTTTTCACTGTTAATTTCCCTAAATCACTAGAAACTCGTAGTTGGTGAGGCTCGCGAAGGATCATCAAAAACGGAAGCTATCTCCATAGTCATTTGGACGCCGTTACGTTGCGTTTACATTGTCATTCGATTTATCCGACAAAATAGCCTCAAAATGGTGACGTAGCGGTGACAAAACGTCGACGTATCGGCGACCATTCGGCTATGAAAGAGCGATTACCCTATTTTTTCGCCTCTACATTGCCATGTTGTTATGTATAATCATACAGAAAAATTCGCCACTACTTGCATTTCATGTAGTTGTAAATAAAATTTTTTCTCTGTCATCTTCAAGGAAAAAGAGAACGTTCGAACTTGCCCCTTGCACCAGAGACACATGTTCACGAATAACCCATCGCAGAAGCATCAAATTAGCGAGTGATAATAACAATGGTTCAGCCATCGTTCCAGACCGATCAGGTCGTAGGCAAGTCGACTAAGCCAAAAACCTACGATCATCATCATTGATAAGTGTGGCTTGTGTTTTACTCATAGTTTTCACCTTTAGTAGCTTGCATTAGAGGACGGAGTTCAAAAAGCCCACTACTTCGTCAATGTGTTTACAGCAGCATCTGATGTGTGAAAGTTCATACTCGATTGTACGTTTCACTCTGCAGTCAAATCAATTATTGTATACACACATCAACAGACTGAAAACTGGAGGAAGACAAAACAACACAAACGTTCGTTTCTATCAACCACAAACTGTCTGTTATCGGCCGGTTACCTAATGAGAGACTTGTCTTAAAACAAGTGCGTGACCAACTGGGTTTCAACGAAATTTACGGTACATTTTGATCCAGATGAGCGAAAAGGGGAGGAAGGGATGGAATACAGCAAGAGGGAGATGGAGAGAGCGAGAGAGAGAGAGAGAGAGAGATAAAGAAGAGAGAGAGAGAGAGAGAGAGAGAGAGAGAGAGAGAGAGAGAGAGAGAGAGAGAGAGAGAAAGAGAGAGAAAGAGAAAGAGACAGAGAGAGAGAGAGAGAGAGAGAGAAAGTGAAAGAAGAGAAAATTATTCGTAGTTGGTGAAAGGCCAAGTATACAACAAGAAACTCATTAAACATTAAATTATTTTGAAACGTATTCTATCAAGGTTATCAAATCATCGTTTATGATATTTTTCAATCATCTTTTCAGTAGATCAATTCTTTATACCTGAAATATTACTCGCACCCCTCAGATATTGATCTCTCTCTATCTCTGCCAAGAGAGAGAGAGAGAAGTAGAGAGAGAGAGAGAGAGAGAGAGAGAGAGAGAGAGAGAGAGAGATAGAGAGAGAGAGAGAGAGAGAGAGAGAGAGAGAGAGACTTCCAAACCTTAAACCGTACAGAACCGATCCAGAGCCCCCACCTTCCCCACTCCTCGCATTCCACACTACACCAACGGAACCGACAACAAATCACTATCAAAAGATCATGAATCATTGGAAGAGAGAAGGTCGGACAGTAGGCGGAGTCCCCGGTCATACTTAAGACCTGGTCTGGCTAAAGTCGTACGAATTGTGCCTTCTCACGGTCGTGTTGCAAGTTCTCAACCACCCCGCTTTGACTTCAAAATCAAGTCGTTTGTTTTTGACGGCTCATGTTGTAGCCTTACATTAAGGCGATTAGCTCTTCAATAGGGCAAACTTCCCGTTTGTTGTAAGTCTCGTCGAACCGCTTTTCTTTCTAATTTTAGCGCGTTCGCACTTTTGATTAATCTCCCAACTCTGCGAGGCAGCTGTGGTCCTGGTTGAGATCACCGATTGACCTCTATTATGAAGGCAGACTGCTCTGCATGACCGCGACGCATAAGCAGTCGATTGAATGTTTTTTTTTCGGGATGGTTTGAAGAAGTTGAATCACACAAGCGGGCTTTGACCACCCTAAACTTATGACCATATGTTTATAGCTCGATCGTAGTTGTTTTGCACGTAAACGCTCACTCTCTCTCTCTCTCTTTCCCTATATTCTCCATCGCTGACATTTCGCCCAAACGATCTTTCCTCCTTGTGTGCTGCTTATCAATCTAATCCACACATTTCTCATTATCTTATCACCTACTCGTCTATAACCATGTTCACACCATTCGATATTCCGTCCGCACCTTGTAAACGTGTCTCATTTTTCCAGACTAACATGTCGTCGACCCTTCGCAGCCAATTCGCTCTGGACAAGGCTGTCACCGGCAGATTCCTTCAACTTCCACAGAATGAGAAGGTGAGTGTCACATGCAACGCGTTAAGGCAACACGGTCTCGTTAAGGTTCAAGCCATGTACGTTTGGATCGATGGATCTGGTGAGAACTTGAGATGTAAGACCAGAACTCTGACTTTTGAGCCAAAGGACCCATCAGGTAAAATATATCGATTGATTATCGAATTATTGACTGGTTTTCAGAGCTTCCAATCTGGAACTTTGACGGATCATCTACCGGACAGGCCAAGGGAGCCGACTCTGACGTCTACCTCAAGCCAGTCGCTATCTTTCCAGACCCATTCAGACTTGGAAAAAACAAGCTCGTCCTGTGTGAGACCCTCGACAACAAGAAGCAACCAACTGGTAAGTACGATGCTCCAATTTACGCTGCCTAACTGTGTGCGAAATTCGTGAAACATGGTGCAATGCAATCTGATCTTTTTTTCTGACCCATTGTTCTATTAGATTAGACTTGACAACTTTTATCTATCATTCGGGAAGTGATAAGAGGAGCATGGAACGGTGTTTGGAGTAGGAAAGTACGGACTATAGCGATGACCTTATTTGGGTTGTAAGTCCTTCATCTAACAGAACCCAAACATCCATAGTCCATAGAACAAAATCACATCCCCACTTATTAATGATAACATCTTATAGTGTTTTGATCTATGGAGTCGCGCACATGACGCGAATACATTGTGTGATCTTCCATATAATCGATTATCTCTTTGGAATCTGAGAAGAACTTTGCCCAGTAGTGTCAAAGTACAGAAGGTTGGGACTATTCTTGAAACAGATACCGTAATTTCAGAAGGTATGATGAGTCTAGGTGGCTTTATTGAACAAATTCTGACCAAAAAATTCTCCCTAACGTACCGTAGTCTCACGAATAGGACGATTTCCTTTCTGGCCAACACTCATTATCAACATACAACAACTATTTTTCTTTAGGCAGGAAAATATATATTCCTAAAATTGTACTGCTTGATTATGGGTTGTAGGTTAACCTTCACTTTGCTCTTTTCCCCGATTTCTCACTCAACTCATCAGTCACTTCCGCAATCTTGCCTTGAGTGACCGTTAGCCCATGGGAAAAAGTTCGTTCCCATTGAACGAGGTGTGTAATCAGTGACAGTTGCGTCGCTTTT
>OZ022253.1:2082520-2112520 GCA_963978915.1 Caenorhabditis parvicauda
AGTAGACCGCTGCGCTTCCCAAATTGAGTTATTCTGTGCTTGGCTCTACATATTTTGATTTAAAATCTGTAACCTCCAGGCTCAAAAAACTGCATGTGACCAGGAGCGCGAGGTCATCCACTCCCATTTTTTGTACATTTCACAATCATAATAATGGGCGGAGTCATCAAATCATTATTCCAGGACTTCACGAAACCGCCAAGATTGATCAATTCTCATACGGAGTCGCTTCTAGAGCCTCATCGATCCGTATCCCACGTGAGACCGACGACAACGGCTATGTGAGTTGATTTCATGGGCGGTACTTTCCAAGGAACGACCAATGTCCGATCGTTCACTGATCACATCTATTATCACGAGGTGGACAAACAGCGCGTAAAACGATTACCCATTTTAACTGCTACAGAACGGGTTCTGTGGGAATTTATTGTGAACAAACAAATTTAACTCTGCAATAAATTAACCAGTGGGTTCTCAGGGAAACCGTTCATAGCCAGATCTGGAAAAAGACGAACCAGATCTGGAGTTGCACCTCCAATCAGGTTGTAACTCTCAAAATTTACTCATTTCGCTTAAAGATGTGATGTGTCAAAATATCATGACAAAAAATTGGTTCTTAGCAGAGTTATTGATGTTTGAAGAAAAATGTACAAGCCAGATCTGGCGCCAGATCTGGCTCAACTTTTCGAGTTGTAAGAAAAGAGCTCTATTTTCTTTCTAACATGTAGAATTTAGATTTTAGTTGCTGATCAATCTATCAAATTGAGTTTTGAACAAAATGCAGAGATATTCCATATCATCACGGCACTTTTGAAAAAATGAACCAGATCTGGAAAGTTCAAGCCAGATCTGGGAAATTTGAGCCAGATCTGGTATAAAATATGAAACGCGGTTTGTGGGAAAATTTTGTCATGCGTTCGAAGACATGTTAACTGAAACTTCATTTTTAAATTTTTTTTTCAGGTTTTTGAATCATTTTGAATCATTATTCTATATCATACTAGTATTTCGAAATCATCATGGAATGCATTTTCTCTCTTTCTCAATGTTTAAATTTCAGTCAGCAACATTCAACACTCAACGGCAAATTTTCAGAGCAGCTATGGGATATCCCGAAGGAAGTCATAACTTCTATCACTGACCTTGAATCTATCACTATCTCTAAATACTGTTCAACATCCGAATTCAGTGAACCATCTAGAGGTAATTTTCACGAAACAGTATAAATTTAAAAATTTTCAGGTCACTATTATCATTATTGTTGTTCATTCTAGCTGAACGCATTTAAGGTTACTATTATTTTTATTGTTCATTCTGGCTGAAAGTAAACCTGATTTTTAGCATGAACTCCCCAAGGTAATATTTAAACAATCAAGTATTTTTTGTAAATTATTTTCAGTCGTCAAGATCATCTCACTGAAGTTATGAGAAAGTGTCCATGATTTTGAACAAGTGCAGAAAGGAATTCATATAAATAGGTATTCTTTTCAATTTCTTGAAATTTAAATTTTTATCAGCGACAAATGATATGTACGCATTGAAACAAAAACAATGGATTTTTTTTCTTGTGATTCTACATTTCCAAATATAGTACCAACAAAAAGTGAATTTCCAAATGTCTGTTCTATAGGATGCTCAAACTCTGTGGAGTTCGGGATTTCAGAATAAATTAACGAAAGCGTTATACAAGAGATATTTCAGAGAAGACACAACAAGTCGGATGTGCTTCGTAACTTTTGAAAAATCCACAACCATCATACTCGTCTGTACAACCTCTACGCGGAGTTTGTGTATGCTCAACAGTATCAACGAAGTCCATCCAGAAGAAGAACCATTCAAAGTCTAATTCATTATTGTATACTGTACATGTTTGATTGTCGATAAATAAAAATTCATAAAAAAATGTTTTTGCGTTTTTGAACCCCTGAATGATAATGGGAGTTTTAAGCTGATCTAGATAATTTCCGCTAGATCTGAGAAATTCCTGCCAGATCTAGGTAATTTTTGCCAGATCTGTGAAATTCCAGCCAGATCTGTGAAATTCCAGCCAGATCTGGGAAATTCCAGCCAGATCTGGGAAGTTTAGCCAGATCTGGAAAATTTCAACCAGATCTGGGAAATTTGAGCCAGATCGTGCCAATTCTAGCCAGAGATTTCCAGATCTGGTTCGTCTTTTTCCAGATCTGGCTATGAACGGTTTCCCTGAGTTATCACGTTATCATTGGCGCAGTGACAATCTTTTGGATTTCAGTGATCATTGATCAGAGTTCGGATCCGGGTTGTGGCACCACTTTTTGTTTTTTGTCTCTAACCTGTTTCCGCGCGAAACTACAATCTTGCCACGTGTTCTTCAATTTTCATCAATTAACCCGATTACAGGGTTACTTCGAGGACCGTAGACCATCTTCCAACTGCGACCCTTACACCGTGACCGGAGCTCTTGTCAGAACCGTCTGTCTGCAGGGAACCGACCGCAAACTTTCCATGTTGTACGTTCCATCCGGAAATTTGGAATAAGCCCCGCCCATCCATTGACCCCGCCCCCCTAGCCTAACTTCACTTGACCCACCATAACTGGGTGTTTTTGTACAGACCAATAAAACTTTTTTCGTTTATTATTATAAGTTATGAGATGTGTAGAGTCAACCCGAATGGTGTGGGGCGCCGATTGGCAAATCAATGAATTCTGGAACTCTTGTCGAAATGCGCAAGATCAACAGGGAGGTTGAAAAAGTGGGATTGTGACCAGAAACAGACAATCAGGAGGAGGGAACCCAAAAGATCTCCTAGAGCTGTGAGGAATGGAATCGCAGAGTTGTCAGGGTCTACTTTGAGAACCCACATTGCTCGGACCATGATTTGGCAGACGTAGAGAAGAAATGAGACCTGAAGTGTTCACTAAATTTTCAGTGGAAAAGTGTTCCGACCCGGGACTGTTCCCTCAATTCACAAACTCATTTTTGTGTTACTTGGATTGGGTTTAAGTTTGGCTTGTTGCTTGTTTTTATTACTGTAGTAAGCTCGAAATTTGACTCGAGGACGCGCAACACTGATTGAATTGTGTTAATTAGAAGAGTCGCTCGGTAGAATTTTTCCCACGACCCACCTGTATAACACATGTGACTGTGAAAAATGCTGTGAACCAGGGAGTGTTCGAGAATCCACATCCGAATGCAAAGATGATCGCAATGAAGAGAACATTGGATGGAATGGATAGGACGATTAATAGCTTTGCCGCTATAGAGTCTTCACCTGAGTTTTTGCGAATGAGCTCTCTCTCTCTCTCTTTTTTTTTCTCTCTCTCTTCTTTCTCTCTCTCTCCCTCTCTTTCTCTCTCTCTCTCTCTCTCTCTCTCTCTCTCTCTCTCTCTCTCTCTCTCTCTCTCTCTCTCTCTCTCTCTCTCCCTCTCTCTCTCTCTCTCTTTCTCTAACTCACTCTTCGTGAAAAAAGCGTTCCATGGGTTGAAATAAAATCTGATCGGTTTCACTTCCTTCTCCCTATTTTTCCTTGCCCTATGAAGCTGGGTACTGATACGACTGGCTTGGACTGCCACTAGGTTCCCTCCGATACCTAAATTTTCTGTTTTCAACTTTTAAACAAAAATACGAACCATTGATCAGAGGCTGAAAAGCTGCGATCGGAGGGTACGCTCTCATGGAGCTTTTCAATACAAATCCACTGCTGGTAGTAATGAACATCGCTACGATTATAGGCCACCATCCGTTACGGAGAACCTTAATGTGAAAAATATGTATATTGTTTTTTTTCAGTTTATTAGGTTACAAACAGTTCAAGTTTTCTACATAAACTGCGCCGTCCATAAGTTTACGAACAGTTAAAGTTTTCTACATAACTGCGCCGTCCATAAGTTTACGAACAGTTAAAGTTTTCTACATAACTGCGCCGTTCATAAGTTTACGAACAGTTAAAGTTTTCTACATAAACTGCGCCGTCCATAAGTTTACGAACAGTTCAGGTTCTCTACATAACTGCACCGTCCATAAGTTCGAACAGTTAAAGTTTTCTACATAAACAGCGCCGTCCATAAGTTTACGAACAGTTCAGGTTTTCTACATAGCTGCGCCTTCCATAAGTTTACGAACGTTTCAGGTTTTCTACATAACTGCGCCGTCCATAAGTTTACGAACAGTTCAGGTTTTCTACATAAACTGCGCCGTCCGTAAGTTTACGAACAGTTCAAGTTTTCTACATAAACAGCGCCGTCCATAATTTTACGAACAGTTCAGGTTTTCTACATAGTTGCGCCGTCCATAAGTTTACGAACAGTTCAAGTTTTCTACATAGCTGCGCCGTCCATAAGTTTACGAACAGTTCAAGTTTTCTACATAACTGCGCCGTCCATAAGTTTACGAACAGTTCAAGTTTTCTACATAAACTGCGCCGTCCATAAGTTTACGAACAGTTCAGGTTTTCTACATAGTTGCGCCGTCCATAAGTTTACGAACAGTTCAAGTTTTCTACATAAACAGCGCCGTCCATAAGTTTACGAACAGTTCAAAACTGTACCCACCTCCACAGTGAACTTATCCTTGGACGCTATATGAGCTCCAAAAACTGCTAACGAGTAGATAAGTGCCAGGCACAGTATCAGTATCCACACTGCTCGGATTTTCAGTATGAATGATCCCACTGCTAGCTGAATATTCAAGTTTTTCAGATGAACCGATAAACTCACGAAAATGAACAATGTTGACACGTCTCCTAGAGAAGCTGCGACAGGAGTCGAGATGTTGTCTGGGTTCAGCTGAAGCTTATCTTTTTTTTTCTCTCTCTCTTTCTCTCTTTTTCTCTTTTCAAACCTTGTATCTCCTCGCTGCTATGACGACAAAAACCATCAGGAGAGATAAAACGAACGATGCCAGTGAAGCTGTAGAGATAGCTGCTAGAAGCATCCTAATTGTATCCAGGAAAGTTATCTGTAATTCTCTCTCTCTCTATCTCTCCTCCTCTCTCCCTCTCTTTTCTCACCGGTTGTTTCCCAAAAATCAAGACCGGTCCAACAGCTAGAGAACTAACAACAATAGCCTGTGCCTGGATCAACGCCATATTTGTAACAGCAACATTGAGAATCTCAGTCTTCGTGTCCATAAAACCAAGATTTGACTGAAATTTGTTACATCTCTAATTGCTATAGTTGGATCACCCACCAGAGTGGACAGCCTAGACGACAATGTCATCTCCAGGTTTCCTTTTAACCCTACCAACGTCGGCACCATGATCACCAGGTCAGGCAGGAAAGTGAACAGGTCCGAGTCTTCGGATCTCTCCAACATCACTCCAGCCATAATGAGACCGAGTCCGGCGAAGAGAAATGGGACAATCGTCTGAAAAAAGTACAATTACAGTAATCAAGGTGGCCCGTTTTTCTTGAATCACCTTCTTCATACAGTACCTTCAAACTGGCAAGAGGATAGTTCAGTTTTTTTGAAATTTTTCATGTAGTTCGTAAGAAATACTCTCTGTACAATACTATTGTAAGTTCTTGTGAAACAAGAAACACCGCTTGACAAAAAAACTTTGAGCGTCCTTCTTCTTATAGGACAACTAACAAAACTTTTTTCTAAATTTGATACCAACCTGCAACAGGAAGGATGTCTTCGACTCTGGCATGTGTTCTTGATGTGTTTTCTTTGCCATTTTCATTTGTTGAATTGTGACTGCAATGGGAGCAAAGATCCAGCGTTCTACAGCTACTTCATCGTCACAAACTCTGAAAATTTTTTTGAGTGAGAAAGGTTCTCAGTTCATCGCTTAAGTCAGGACAAGAAGTTGAACCTAAATCATGACATTGTCTTCATGCGAGCTAAAAATGGTTCAAAATCGCTTGAGTCAGAGTCTTGGTTATAGTTTAAGTCACAGTCCAAGCTATAGTAATGATTGTAGTCTTAGTCGTAGTCTAAGCCATGGTCCAAGTCATAGTTTTGGAAATAACCAGAACTATAGTCTAAGCCAAGGTCTGCGTCACCACATAAGTCATAGCTTGAACCATAAGCTAAAAATATCTGTAACTTATTTACTTAAACTTAAAAAAATACATAAACAAAATCAAAAGACGAAAATCGTGAAAATTTCTGCTTACGTTTTCCTACGATAACAGTAACGCTTCCCAAGCATGGTGATAATAAAGTACACAATTCCTTCTATCTCTGAACTCTCTGCTAATCAATGGTCATTGTCTTTTTGTAGTCTCATCAGGAGAGTCTATTGTCGATTTACACACTCACAATTCTTCCTTCTCCTGTGGCATTGGGGCTATTGATATGTCCAGTACTTGGTTTGGTCTCGGCATCTCGTCACTCATTCTGAAGCTGAGAATAGAAAGTGATGAAGGGTTTCAGATGAGAGTGGGGCTTCTATGGATGCAAAAATGGACATCAGGTTTACATTTGTGGGAAGGAAGTATAATGTTACACGTTGGTCAAGTTCGATCAGAAAAAATGGTAGAGAGAGAGAGAGAGAGGGGGAGAGAGAGAGAGAGAGAGAGAGAGAGAGAGAGAGAGAGAATTGCAGATAACTTTCCTGGATACAATTAGGATGCTTCTAGCAGCTATCTCTACAGCTTCACTAGCATCGTTCGTTTTATCTCTCGTGATGGTTTTTGTCGTCATAGCAGCGAGGAGATACAAGGTTTGAAAAGAGAAAGAAAGAAAGAGAGTGAGAGAGAGAGAAAATATATAAACGAGAGAGAGAAAGAGAAAGAGAGAGAGAGAGAGAGAGAGAGAGAGAGAGAGAGAGAGAGAGAGAGACTACAAAAACTTTGGGATGTAAACAAACACTCGAAAATTTGACACCGCGCGGCTAAGCGATGCGTGAAATTGAGCCGCGAAGCGGGCAGTCTCATGTTTTGCTTTGGAAAGGAAGAAGAAGAAAAAGAGAAGAAGAAGCGTTCTCCATGCTTGCCTGGATACATGACGGATTAATAAGCTTTAGGCTTGAATTTGTCCTCTCTCTCGCAAGTGTTTTTTCGCGTGATCCTTCTCATTAGCACGGCAAAGGACTATTGAGAGACAGCGGTGGAAGGAAGTTTGTAGTTTCGATTTCTATGCATACGTGCCGTTTTGTAGTTTCGAGGTGTTCAGAGATCTCCGTGTTCAATGGTACTGCTATGAGCTCACTGTGCTCACAAGAATTGTGAGAGATTATAGAGAGAGAGAGAGAGAGAGAGAGAGAGAGAGAGAGAGAGAGAGAGAGAGAAGAGAGAGAGAGAGAGAGAGAGAGAGAGAGAGAGAGAGAGAGAGAGAGAGAGATAGAGAGAGAGAGAGAGAGAGAGAGAGAGAGAGAGAGAGAGAGAGAGAGAGAGAGATGAAACTTACTTTGATTTTATCCGCTTTAATGTCGAAAAATTTTCTTATAACCTCGTGTGCACTGTGCTGATTTGTACAGTACCAACAGAGATACGGTAATGATTTGAAACAGAATTTTTCACGCTCGAGCAAAATAAAAAGTATGGTCTTCGTGTAATCTTCCCCTAAGCAAGGTCTAGTTTGGAAAGTATTCAGTTTCTTCACAAATACCCATCTCATACGACATCTCTCACAGTCGACTGGTGAAGGATCACCATTTCCTATTACTTCTATTTATACACGCTATTCTCTTTTTATCTATTTTTCCGATTAACGGAATAAATCTATATTATTATTATTATCTCACATAGCTTCCTCTACCTGTAAAAAAGTCTGGGCTCCGTAAATTGGGTACTTAGTACCGTAACAGTTTCGCTTTGAAATACAAGAACGATTTACGTAATGAGCCTTCAATTTCAGAATGGACTGAAAATTTTAAAAAAGAATTTAAATCCACAAAGATCTAACTGTTCGTTGCGAGAGTCCCGACCCTACCGTACTCATTTTACAAAAACGCGACCGGCGCGCGTTTGAAATCGGTCAGATTTTTTGCTAGATATGTGCATATTCTTGTGATTATGAGCATGATTTGTAATTTCGCCGCGCCGCATAACCGGAACGCGTTTGACATTCTTAACGACTAATTCATGATAAAAATAAATAAAAAGACTTTATTATGCGACAAGATATCAAGATTACAATTCAGTTAAGGCACCCATTTTGAACCGTCGGGGAATACTATGCCGGCAACTACCGTAAAGTTTGGTGATGAAAAGATCAACGGACTATATTTTGAGAGCGGGTAGGTACAAAGATTGTGAATTTTCTAATTCTTCCAAAAACAGAAATCATATTAAATGACTCAATGTTGGGAGAAAGGGCTGAAAGATCGAATCGAAAGTGCCATTTAACAAAAGGATAAAATTGTTGAAACGTTCAATAATACACCTTCGAAGAGTTTCAGACGCTGAGGAGAGGGATAATTAGTCAAATTTACCCTTCCTGAGAACTTTTCCAATTTTCGAGTTTTCTTCAAAGAGACTCCTGATCATGAAGACTTGGACAGCAGCTACAGACAACATTACTAGGGTGTGGACGACGCTCCAGAATGTCACACGATCGTAGTTGGCGTTCATAATTGCTCTGTCACGTGCTTCGTGGGCTCTCATCAGGGCCTGAAATGGTTGTTAAAATACCTTTGCTTTCTCAAAGTTGAGTAAAAGAGAAAAATGTGAAGTTTACCTGGTGGTACTCAATCTTGTTAAGATTGTGCTTGATCTTGTTGGCACGAATCTGAAAATCTTGATATTTTTATTCAGAAGCGCCATCTTACATGGAAATCGTCGATAGTAACACCAAGCTCGACCATCTTGGCTCCAAGCGTGCTATCTGCTTGACCCAGCTTCGAGAAATCCAGCTCATCGACGTTGCCATTTGCGTCAAAGAGAAAGATTTCGAAGAAAACAACCTAAAATATTTTGAAAATGGTCAACAACAATTTTACCTTTCTAGTTTGATAACTGAAAGAGTTGTCGAAGCAGACTTGATAATCTCCTGCTTGAGTGAGTTCAATTCTAAATCATTACTAGATAAAATTTCAGGAGAAAAATACCTGTGGCTACCGTCGGTCTTCATTTTATCTTGTTGCAAAATGTTCGCGCCGTGAAGAATCATGAAGTTGACGTTGAGGTCACCTCCATCAATAACCTGAACAACAGACTGTTGTTGACTTCAACTCAATGCTTACCTGATAGTCGACTTCCATAGTTTTGTGTCTTGCAATGTCTACTGGTTGGAAGAAACATTGAAACTTTCCTGCAGGGACTTCAACGGTAAAGTCGAATTCGCTGGCTGTGGCCAAACACAATAACGTGCAAATGATTATGTTCCGCGACATCATCTAAAATTCTGATCCTATTAAGAGCTATAAAAAATGAGAAACTAAAAAAGAAAAATAGAATTAAAAATACACGTTGGTGAGAAGTCCGCCGCGGATTGCATAAAGCCGATTCTTGGCTCCGCCCCCTTTTTGAATTTTTGTATTTGTTTGTTACGTTTTTGTTGTTTATCTACGCACCGAGTCATTCCGTCATCTATCTCTTATTCAAATTATCATTTGATAATATTTCTCACCTTTTTTAGTCAAAAAAATGAGCGGTGTTATCTATGGCGGAGACGAGGTCAGTGGACTTGTTTTCGACGCTGGGTCACACACAGTCCGAGTTGGATTCGCTGGAGAGGAAACTCCTAAGGTTTGTTTTTTTCACAATCCAACAGGTTATTCACATTTGTGGTACTTTAAAATTCTGTGAACCCAGTTTAGGGCGATATCCCATCATTCATCGCTGTTCAAGAACCACTCCCCGACGCTGATGTTGAAATGAAAGAGGAAGACTCGGTGAGTTTTTTTCTCTTTGAAATGCTGATTGTTCATTTCAGAAGTCGAACAACATCAAGACTGGCAAGAACTTCTTCATCGGAACAACGAAAATCACTGTTCCACGTGAACGCACGACTATTCAGGAGTTCATGAAAGATGGAATGAGTTAGTTTTAGGAAATTATAACACGTAAAAATATTTTTAGTCGAGGACTGGGAACTTTTCGAGCAGATGATACAACATTGCTATGACACGATCCTGTATAGCAACCCAGCTGAGCACCCGGCTCTTTTCACGGAATGCGCGGTAAGTCTTCTGGTAAGAATCCAATGAGATTTTGTTTTCAGTGGAATGAAAGATCCAAGAGAGAAAAGCTCACCGAGCTCATGTTCGAGAAATTCAACGTACCAGCTTTCTTCTTGGCTAAGAATGCTGTCCTCAGCGCGTGAGTTTTTGAATAAACTCGTATTCGCCAAGTCAAATTTATTTTTGTGGTTCCGTCAACGACCACAATAATCAACACGATGCAGAATAACATTCTTCACCACTTACACTTCATTCAAAACTATTTTTACTCCTGTTTACGTACTTCATAATGCACTTTTTTGAAAATGCACTGCCCAGATGTCGAAAGGACATTTTTCTGCAAGAAATGACTAAAGTTATTATCCTTCAGATTCGCCAATGGTCGTACCGGAGCTCTCATTGTTGACAGTGGAGCAACACACACATCCGTAGTGCCAGTTTTTGATGGTTACGTCATCCAACAAGGTAATTCCTGTGTAGTTCACGTTTTTTTTTTAAAATTACCACTTTCAGCCGTCGTCAGAAGTGCTCTAGGTGGTAACGTTATCCGAGATCAACTCGAAAGCCTCCTGGCTGAACAGAAAATTGATGTTGTGCCCATCTACAAGATTGCCTCGAAGGTGAATTTCACAAAGAATTGGTCAAAAATAATGGTATACAAAAAAAAAGAAACGATTCTTGAAAAATACTAAAAATACCTACAGTGCGTCCCACACCTTTAAGGACACTTCTATTTTTCCCTTAATTTTACTTGAAGGAGAATCGTCAATCTTTGGTTCCTTCAAATGAAGTTATGGGAAAAAATAGAAGTGTCCTTGAAGGTGTGGGACGCACTGTATTTTCATTTTTTTATTTTACCGGCTGTTTCGAGCAGCCATGTTAAAAAATTGCACGTAATCCTTGTTTTACAACAGAAAAAAGCTTTTTATGAACAATCTGTAGAACTCTTGAATACTAGGTGTTTTCCAGGAAGCCGTAACCGAAGGAGAACCAAAATGGACGGCAAAGAAGAATCTTCCAAACGTATCGGAGAGCTATGATAGGTTCATGAGAAACCAGGTAATTTGAAACAAGAAATTCCCGCAATAATTGTTCTGTCTCCAGATCCTGGAAGATGTGGCCACTTCGGTCCTACAGATGTGTGATACTCCAATCGACTTGGAATACGCTGAGAAGCTTCCATCAAGCCCTTACTCGTTCCCAAATGGATTCACAAAGGTAATTTTTCGATTATAGTCCTCAATTTTTTATTTCGAAAAGCGTCATCACGAGGAGGCACAAAATACTTGCGCGGGGTATGATACATTGAATATTTTTCCTTCTATTTGTCTAACACTTTCAAAAACGAGCCTACTTGAACCTAAATAGACTTAATTTTCTGGCTTCTGATTCTTGTTGAAATGTTGTGGCCAAGAGAACCACTTTTGTAACTTTGACAGAGAAAAATATGGAAAATATGTTTTTAGGAATTCCAAGCTGAACGAGTGAAGCTCCCAGAAGCCCTGTTCGACTTGAAGTACCTTCGATCAAAGTCAGACGGCCTGATGCCAGTCGCTCAAATGACTGCATCATCAGCCGGCATGTGTGAGATTGATTTGAGAGGAGTGAGTTTTTGTTTCTGGAAAATCGACCAGTAAATACTTAAAAAGCTAACCATTGACATTTTACTACCGATAATGAACGTAGTTGCGGTCATGATTTATTAGAATCGAGATACTGAGACACTTGTGTACAGACACTCTTTCATTGTGTACAGTTTTTGTTTCAAATGGACCAGAGTTGTAAACGACATTTTTCTACACCGAAGTCGGAAGTGAATTGTTCCCACAAAAGTCGGAAGTTGGATGTCGAAAGTGCGGAAAAGTCGAATAAACCTAGAAATAATGTGTATAAAAATAAGCCTAAATGTGCCAACCTAAGCTTAAATGTACCAGTCCAGTGCCAACCTAAGCTTAACTGTACTAGTGCCGCTCATTTTTAGATGAACTAGACGGAGTGAATAAGGATTAGATTGTTTTTCACCTAATTTTTTCAAGAAATTCATTTCACGAATATAATTTTTAAAAGGGAAGTCTGTCATCTACACCTTGAATCTTTTTGTATCGAAATTAAAATCTATTTTCAGGCGATGTACGGGAACCTGGTCTTGACTGGAGGAAACTCGTCTATCCTGGGATTCACGGAAAGACTGAACCACGAAATGGCTCATAAGTGCCCGCCGGTTCGTTTTTTTTCTGCAAAAAATACTTTTTGAAATGGGTATTATTAGGAGCTTCAAAAGAATTGTGAAATTATGGCTCATGAAGTGATGCGGTGATCCATATCCGTCTTCTTGATGATTTTTATGAAAAAATTCTGGAAATTTAACGAATATCATGGAAATAGAGAAGATGTAATTTCTCCCTCATGAGCGGCAAAATCGAACACAAGCATTCACTTTCATTTTATACGAAAGAGTAGACTGAATCATCTGAATCAAGAATCACGTCATGAATCATTTTTCATTTATCTTTGTGGCCACCTCAAATTTTAGGCTTACATGGGAAGTATATGAAAGCCCGGAGAATCTATGAGGTCTGAGTAGTCTCATAGGTTTTCAAATATGGTGAAGACGATGGAACTGCTCTCAGAAGTTGCTTCACCGACCTCGTTTAGGAGTTATGACCAAAAATAGAATTCACAAGCAATTTTCAAAAAAGTGGGATCTGTAATGTTGAAGAATTCTGTCGTGAAAAGGAGCGAATGAGTAAACATGGAGTTGACGCAAAAATTTGTGTCTTCCGTGGTAGAGTGGTCAAAGCTCACGCCTTTCATTTTTCACGGCAAAGTTCGATTCTCACTTGATACACGTTTTTTGCCCGAGAAATACTACAACGATTCATCACTTGTGATCAAGGCTCATATTATGAACACTTGTGTAACTGTTTCCGATTTTGGACCCAAAAATTTTTGTCTTAGAATCGACTGAAAACGTAGGAATGGATAGATTCAATCATGCTGAATCGTTTGGAATAGGTCTCGCCTCTGGAAATCTGCTAGGAGTCGAGTTACAGAAGGTGAAAGTTGGACGATTTTTTACGTCCACTTCAGATGCATGTAACTTCTGAATCGAGCCTCAGAATTCAGGCAAACTAAATTTTCCATGCATCACGAACCTTTAAAATTCAATAAAATGCAAAATCTCAACAGTTTTTCCTACCCAACATCACAGATCCCCCTTTTTTGAAAATTGCGTGTGAGTTCTATTTTTGGTCATAACTCCTAAACGAGGTCGGTGAAGCAACTTCTGAAAGCAGTTCCATCGTCTTCACCATATTTGAAAACCTAAGAGACCACTCAGACCTCATAGATTCTCCGGGCTTTCATATACTTCCCATGTTAGGTAAGGTTCGAAGCACTGGCTAGGTACGAAACTAAGATTTGATCAAAGTTTAAACTTGATTACCACGAAAAATTCTGCATTTTGTAAGGAAATAATTCTTGATTCGATGATTCAGTCTACTTTTTCGTATCGAAGACATTATTGTTCGAATGTTCATGAAGAAATGATGAAAATTGATCCGTCTGCACAGTGTATCACTTTTTGCCATCCAAAAGTGGGCGGGACGACCGAGGATGATCAGTCAAAAATCGCGTGCTTTCAAAATTATCAAAGCGAGAATTTAGCTATATATTCGATATCAATACTGATTAGTCTTCTCGAAAAATGTTACAGTGTAACCTTCAAAAATATTTTTTGTTCAATGATGATTAACTCCTTCACTGATAAATTCAGGGAACGAAACTCCGCGTTTACGCCCCGCCCACAATAGCTGAAAAGCGATTCAGTGCATGGATTGGAGGATCAATTCTGGGATCATTGGTGAGTATTTTCCATTTTTCTTACTTCAAAAATGTAAACGATCGGTATTCTGACAGTAAAAGAATTGCATTGAACCCGAGCCGCCCGCGTGGCAGGCGAGCACGGAAGTAAAATTTTTCAAAACGGAAGTCGGAAGTGAAAAAAGGGCGGAAGTAGGAAGTAGAATTTTTTCAACGGTAGCCGGGAGTGCAAAAAAAAGTTGAAAAAACCCAGAGATATTGTATATCCGCGCATTCTCAACAGGTGATAGGTCAATTCCAGACTGAGTAGAAACGATTTCACGGTTTTTTCGTCAATTTTCACGAAAAAAAATTTCTTGACGGAAGTCGGAAGTAGAATTTGTTAAACGGAAGTCGGAAGTCGGAAGTGAAATTTTTTCACGGAAGTCGGAAGTGAAAAAAGGGCGGAAGTCGGAATTCCGTGCAACTGCACTAAAGCACCGATGCGATGAGATTATCAGTTGGAAATTTTTATTTGGTATCTATTGGTATATCACTATCGTGAAACTGGTTTTAAGAGAGTGAGAGAAATCGCGAAAAAGATAGAGAGAAATTGCCTCTAAAAACCACTTCTTTTCTCAAGAAAAAAGTCTAAATGTGAGATTTTGTTACGAAAAAAGAAGAAAGGGGCTCTGAGCGTAGTGAGGACTACCGGCTTGTTTTAAAATATAGTGACTTACTCAAAACAAAAAAAAATGAGTAATTTTTATGAAAAGCATTTTCAAATTTTCATTTCTAGGGATCCTTCCAACAAATGTGGCTTAGTAGAGCGGAATACGACGAAATCGGAAGAAGCATCGTGGAAAAGAAGTGCCCGTAAATGTGATTTTTTACTCTTTTTTCAAAGTTTGCAATTTTGTATTGAAATCTTTTTCGAGTATTTTCTGTTCTCAAACGTATCCATTAGCTTTACTAACTATCACTTGGCATTTAGTAAAATGCACCGGGTGCACCGGGTAATTCGTATTCAGGCTTAGGCTGAACCTAAGCTATTAAAAGTTACCATTGTCAAAAGTTCATCTCTATTTTAGGCTTAGGTTAGGTTTGGGCCAGCTTAGGTTTAGCCTAAGCCTGAATACGAGTGGAAAGTTTACCCGGTGCGGTGCAGTGCACTCGGTGCGTTTTACTAAATGCCCTATCACTTGAACGATAATTAGTAAATTTCATCCCATTTTCAAAAACATGATGCGATAATTCATTTCGCATCGCATGAACACCTCTTTTTTAAGCTTAGGTTAGGTTAGATTCAGCTTAACGTTTAACCTAAGCCTAAATACAAGGTGATTGGGCTGTTCCGAGCAAAGTTAAAGACGTTTGAAAAAAAAACGGGATGCGATTTACTAATTATCACTTAAACTTGTTTCTGAGGTCACTATCACTGGTGAACGCGAGATTCTGGAAAAAAATGTTGAATTAAAAGTAAGTATCCTGTTTGATATTGATCTGTCCCCATACTTCCAAATGATCTTCGTCTTATCACGGTTGTTTCAAAAAATTGAAAAGTACGATGCAAAATGTGTGAAAAAGATTTTTTTTTCGAATTCAAGCAGTTGGAAACAACGTTCTTCAGAATTGTATGTAAAAATTCAGAACGTAACTTGTAAATCGAAAGTAGCCTTTGGCGGACTTGCCTTCGTGAAATGACTTTGAAAATTCCTGTAAAAAATTGCATCGTGTTTTTAAAGTTTAAATTTTGTTTCGAAGTTGGCAAAATGACAAACTGCATATTTGTCTCTCCCTTCCAACTGTTTCCAGTAAAATGTTTTTCTTTGTATTTAGCATTACCAATTTATTTTAATTTGTATGTTTTACTTTTATTTATTTTATTTGAAATGAATTGAGTCCTAACTAATTCTTCTCCTTAATAGATTTACACGCCATGGTTGCAGCCAGGTTTTACTTTGGTGACTTTTATTTTTGCGTAAAATTTACGTTGAGAATATGATTAGGATACCACTATGATAGATCAAAAGGTTTGTAAAAAAAAAACAACAATTTTTTGGCAGTCGATCGAATAAAAGAAGGTTTACCGGTTCCATACTTGGTATTGCAACACACATTTCAGAGACATTATAATTTTCGACGATTTCGCAGTACTGAAACCTTTGTACTGTGACCTCAAATGTTGTGCCGCTTTCCGTCAGTCCAGACCAGAGTTGCACGGCAGTAAATTTTTTTCAAAACGGAAGTCGGAAGTGAATTTTTTGAATGGAAGTCGGAAGTTGAAAGTGAATTTTTTAAACGGAAGACGGAAGTGAAATTTTTTCATGGAAGTCGGAAGTAGAATTTTTCAACGGTAGTCGGGAGTGCAAAAAAGTTGAAAAACCCAGAGATATTGTATATTCGCGCATTCTCAACAGGTGATAGGTCAATGCCATACTGAATAGAAAAGATTTCACGGTTTTTTCGTCATTTTTCACGAAAAAAAATTTTTGACGGAAGTCGGAAGTAGAATTTGTTAAACGGAAGTCGGAAGTGAAATTTTTTTCACGGAAGTCGGAAGTGAAAAAAGGGCGGAAGTCGGAAACTCTGGTCCAGACACAATTGATTTTTGTACAGTCAGAATCAGTGCTAAGACTGTCTAGTGTAAAGTGTACTTCACCGGTTTTCACTGAAAAGACTAAATTCACCAGTGCGCAAGAGGAAAAGTTTTGAAGATATGTCTGTTTATGCCATTTTATCCTCGTCTGTTTTGAGTTACGTGAGAACTACAGTTTCAGGGGAAGCTAAGTTTTGAAGCAAAAACGGTAAGAATCCGTTTACTTTCAGTAATTCTCTAACTCAGCAATTTTCAATTGTTTACAGGAAAAATTCAGTATTTTCTCGCTAATTTTCAGCGATTCAGTAATTTTCGATAGTTTTCGCTCAGAATTACCGAAAACTGTCATTCACCATTTGACGAGCAGTGAAAACAACCGAAAAAATTTCTGAGAACTATCAAAAAATTATCGAAAAACCACTGAATTTCGTTAACAGAGCAGGAAAGACACATTTTGTCTATCGTTGAAAAATTTGAGTAATCAGATGTTCGCCTTTTGTCAAAACGCTTCAACCAGTGAAGTCTTGGTCTTACCCAAAGAAGAACATCAGAAACCGTTGCCAGAAGACTACCAGAAGTATACTGATATCGACAAGTACAAGCCTCTAGGTAATTTTCCATAAAACAAGAAAAACTCACACCGCGCTGAGCGCAGTAGAAAAGTGTCGGATCAAGCAGCGAGAGGAGGCAACCAATAAGCAGCGAGCACTAACCCCGCCCCTCCGTAAATCCTGCACCGCTGTAGATCAAATTACAGTTACTGTAGCACATATCTAGCAAAAAGTCTAACCGATTTCAAACTCGCGGCAGTCGCATTTTTGTAAACTGAGTACGGTAGGGTCGGGACTCTCACAACGAACAGTTAGATCTTTGTGGATTTAAATTGTTATTCCTACTTTCAGTCCATTGAAATTAAAGGCGCATTACTTAATCGTTCATGTTTTTCGAAGCGAAACTGCTACGGTAACTAAGAAACCGATTTACGGAGGTCAGACTTTTTTACAGGTAGAGGAAGATATGTGTGTAGTATTTATAGAGATGGGAAAACGAGAAAAAATTTAAAACATTAGAAAGAATGTTCGAAAAAAAATTATGATGTAAGTGTGCTCCGTGGAAAATCTTGCAAAGCGGTTGCATAGCGGCTACTTGTCCCTGGTTCGCAGTGTGCGACACTCTCAAAAACGAATGAAATTTCTCGAAAAAAGTTTCCTTTCCTTTCAGGACCCCTTCTTCCAGATGGCTCCATCAACTGGCAATGTTCTTGTATGGCCGGTGGCTCGTTGATAGCTCATAGGTTATGTTTATCACTAGTTTTTTACAGTATTCCTATACGGTATCCGTGATTATCCGGTAGGTAACTTGAATAGGTCATTTCCTATCTGTTGGTACTGTATGTAATGAGATAACGATGAAATCAACTCTTGTAGATGCGGTCACTATTTCCGAAAGCTCTACGTTTGTATGAAAAGCGAAGGAGAAGACAAAGCCGAAATCAAGTGCCCCGATCAATTTGTTGACTGGGCGGCTTGCATGCAGAATATGAGTAGTGAGTTTCTTTCTCTCTCTCCCTCCCTATCTCTCTCTCTCCCTCTCTCTCTCCCTCCCTATCTCTCTCTCTCCCTCTTTCTCTCTCTATCCCTATTTCTCTCTCTCTCTCTCTCTCTCTCTCTCTCTCTCTCTCTCTCTCTCTCGCTCTTTCTCTCTCTCTCTCTCTCTCTCTCTCTCTCTCTCTCTCTCTCTCAATCTCTCTTCCCTCTCCAACGATATATCTCTACTTCAGAAGAACGACGTGAATTGATGCGAAGAGCCATGACGGAAGACGTCAAGATAGAAGTCAAAAAACAATAATTTTCAATTAATACAGTAGAATAAATCATATATTCTATCAATGAGCCTAATTTTGTATGAAATCGATGGTATCGAGTTCAATTATCTCAGTTTTGACCATTTTCAAATTTTCTTGAAGGCTTCAGATGACAAACGAACAAGTTCTAACGATAAAGAAACCAGAATTCCAAACATCGACACCTGAGGGCATCAGAAAGTACCTCGAACCAATCGAGCAACCAGGTGGGTGTGGTGATTATGGCGGACTGCAAGTTTGTGTGCGGAGTCAACGCGTGATATCCGCAGTGAAGTCAACTCTAATTGGATCCAGAAAAAATCAGATTGGATTCCAGTCTCTCCCAAACTAGATGTGGTTGGATCCAATCCGAGTTGCCTTCTCTGAGATCATCATTATCATAAGAGCATTTCAGTTTCCGTCCACGAAGACGGTCGAATCAACGAAGAGTGTCCTTGTATCCACTCTGCTTTGGCTCATCGATGTGGGTTCCTGCTGAGGGATGCTTTGAGGTGAGCCAAAGGACATCTTCCGCTTCTTGTCGGTGTAAAGCTATGCAAAAAAGAGAGAAAAGATTGACGCTTTTAGAAAATATTGTTCACGAAGCTTATTTGCTAATGACAAAAAGTCGCCTGTGTCGGGCACGTGCTTGCCACAATAATTCTGGTACATTCATGCCCAAGTTGTGGCGACAACGCTGGGTAAGAACAGTTCTCCCATGTTTTGGGTAGGCATTTGATCTTAAATGGGCGAAAGCTGGATTGTAAGTCAAAAAAAGATCCAACGCGGATCCCGGCCGGTTCCATCTATCCTCCAGTCCATTTGTCGCCCAATTACAGTCTATCCCCGGTCCACCGAAACTTTGAAGATTGTTACCAAGCGAGATCACCTTCTGCCAATAAATGCCCACTCCAAAACACGTTCCAACCCTTATCACTAATTCCAGATGCTTCAACAATTCTACGACCAAACCACGTGGTATGGACTGTGAGAAAGAGTTCGTCAGTCATATTCAATGTGTTGATAATAGTCAATGAATTTTTTCTGATAAGACACACGTGGTTTCTGAGAACTTAGAATAGTCTCTATTTTAACGGGATTCATTGCTACAGTAAATCAGCAAGTAAGTAAGTAAGAAGTTCTATGATTCCAAAGTGGTGTGATTCTTCGATTCTTATTTTATCGCTAACTATATGGAATAGTTAGCGATAAGAAGACGAAAACCGTGACAAAGTACAATGAGAAAGAATTCGGATACAGTATGATGATGGTACGGTATTGGAAATGAGGATTCAAAAAAAGAGGTTTCTGAAAACTGATCAAGAGTGACCCTACAATACCCCAGGAGTACTTTATTCTAGCACAAAGGTTTTTTAACTACAGTATCCATTTATTACGGTATCATGAATGTTTGAGTGCTCCAAGAAAGAAAAATAGAGAGAGATGACCAGTCGTTTGAGATAGAACAGTATTTTGAATTTTGGCTACAGTACCTAAAGCCAAAGTATCTCTGTGGTATGGTTCCTCTAGAAACAAACTACAAGCACCTGGTCAGCAAGGAAACAACGTGTTCTCGCTGATTATATAGCACAGCTCGATAAGGCTGTTCATTCCGCGATGCTTGCTTCCGTATTGTTGCTTCTTCTCTCTTCTGGAGTCGGTTTGGCTTCAGAATGCTACCAAAGACAAATGGACCATGGGCTGGTCTGTGTTTGCAACCTGACTCATTGTGATACGCTGACACCTGTGGGACCTCTGAAGAACGATGTCGCAGTACTTTACACGACTTCCAAATCAGGAAATCGGCTTCATAGAAGCGAGGTCGTGGCTAGTAGCAAGAGTAAAGGTTGGTTTAGGTCATTCAAAAGATTTGGTAACTTTTATGTTGGGCCTGCCTTGATACGTTGATTCTATATGAGGATGCTACCATCGTGAGATTGGAATGTCTTTTAAGCACTGTTAAAACCATGAAAAAGCTATGAAAACTTGAAGAACCGACCATATTTGAGTTATTGTTGGAAAGAAAAGAGAGAGAGAGGGAGAGAGAGAGAGAGAGAGAGAGGGAGAGAGAGGGAGGGAGAGAGAGAGAGTGAGAGAGGGGAGAGAGAGAGAGAGAGAGAGAGAGAGAGAGAGAGAGAGAGAGAAAGAGAGAGAGGGAGAGAGAGGGAGGGAGAGAGAGAGAGAGAGTGAGAGGGGAGAGAGAGAGAGAGAGAGAGAGAGAGAGAGAGAGAGAGAGAGAGAGAGAGAGAGAGAGAGAGAGAGAGAGAGAGAGAGAGAGAGAGAGAGAGGGAGAGAGAGAGAGAGAGAGAGAGAGAGAAAGAGAGAGAGAGAGAGAGAGAAAAAAGAGAGAGAGAGACAAAGCCGGAAATTTTCAGCAACATCTCTTCGAATCACTCTGAATCTGAATTCCACCAAACAGACAATTCTCGGCTTCGGTGGAGCCTTCACTGACGCCGTGGGAATGAACATGAGAAGCCTGCCAACCCAACTTCAAAAATCTATAATCGATCAATACTTCCATCCAGACGACGGTATCGGCTATACCTTTGGCAGAGTTCCAATGGCTTCGTGTGACTTCTCGACAAGAGAATACAGCTACGATGACTCTCCTCTAGACTTCACATGGAGTAACTTCAGTTTGGCCACGGAGGATTTCGATTACAAGGTTGGGTTCCACAGCGTATAACTCTGCGACAGTGAGCGGTATACATACGTGGCGTGTCGTTATGAATATGGTTGAGTCAGAGTTGTGTCGAACACTTCTCCAAAACTTTTCGTGGACCAGCATTGGACCGTAGATGGGCGACAGTCGTCCCGGACATGTGTCGCCCGGTCCATGTGTCGCCCGGTCCATGTGTCGCCCATCCGCAGTCCATCTGTCGCCCATTTACGGTCCGATGCCGGTCCGGTCCATGTGTCGCCCATTCATAGTCGCACTGTACAATGTTGGAACTGACATGTGCGAACACACGTTACATGCTAAAGTTCGGCTTACAATCGCTCCTACTCCGAAGTGCAGAAAAGAAACGATCTAAAAAATCGTCGAGCGCTAGATAGGTCATTGCAGCCACTCGCGGACATATCGCGGGTTTCGCCGTTTTGTTCATCCTTCGTCCAGTCCATCTGTCGCCCATCTACAGTCCATGTTTCGCACATCTACAGTCCATGTGTCGCCCATTTACGGTTCAATGCCGGTCCGCCAAAAGTTTTGGAGCTTACCTTCTCTAGAAATGAAATACTGTTGATATGAAGTTCAGAGGCTGATAATGGCGATTTATGAAGTTCATGTGCTTTTGAAAAATTTTATGAAGTTCATGTGCTATTGATAGATTCTATGATAGATGTTCTATGAAGTTCAAATGCTGTAGATAACTATGGCCTCTGACGTGAATGCGCTGTTGATATCAACCGCCTATGAACGTTTCTAGATTTAACTTTTTTCACTGCGCGACTCGGCACTGGAAGCTTTTTTCATTGTTCGGAGACCTTTTCAGATTCCCTACATCAAACAAGCCCAAGCTGCTCTTGGCAACGTCACTCTGAAGTTGTTCGCAACTCCATGGAGTCCTCCCGGTAAGGTTTTGCGCGTGAGATGCAGCGTCTTCGGTGCATTCACAGACATAATTCAGGTTGGATGAAGAACACCGGTAAAATGGTTGGTGGTGGTGAAATGCTCGGTGACATTAATGGGAAATACTGGACGTCGTATCCGCAGTATTTTATAAGGTTGGTTGCATCGTGCTCTAATGACAAATGTAAGACCGCATCGTAAAGCCGTGTTGGTTGAAGGAACGCGTCCCGGTCCATTAGAACCAAGAACCCGCCTGGCGCTATACGATTGTGAATCATAGCACTTAACATAGCACTGTTTAAACGCGCGCAAGACAGAGGTCCTAATGGACCTCTCTCTCTCTCTCTCTCTCTCTCTCTCTCTCTCTCTCTCTCTCTCTCTCTCTCTCTCTCTCTCTCTCTCCCTCTCTCTCTCCCTCTCTCCTCCATCTCTCTCTCCTTTTACAGATTCATTTTTCAGATTTTTCGAAGAATACCACAAAAACGGAGTGGACTTCTGGGGTCTAACAAGTCAAAATGAGCCGACTTCCGGAGCCGACCCTCTCTGGAAGTGGCAGACCATGCTAATGACACCTGCTCTCCAAAGGTTTGCAGTTCATTTACTTTTGATCGCAGTGAACTTTGTTTTGCAGAGACTTCGTTAAGAAGCTTCTAGGACCAGCTCTCAGAAGTAACGATGTTACTAAGAACCTGAAACTGATGATGAACGATGATCAACGTTATAACTTACCGCTGTGGCCTGAAGTTGTGAGTTTTGAATTTTCAGAATGAAAAAAGAAATTTCAAATTTCTGAATAGAAGTTGAAAGAAAGTCCGACTCCCGCTAAGAAATTCATTTTCGTGTGCTTTTTTTTTCAAAAATGCGAGAAAATAATGTATTTGAAAAACAATAAAATTACAAAATGAAATTAAAAAATGGGAAAATCAGAGAAAAATAGGAGAAAAGAAAATTTTTGGAGATTGGGGTCGACTGACTTCCGCCTTTTTTTGAGACTCCGCCCCTTGTTTCTCCTAATCTTGATACAATTGGCTTAAGGTTGAAAAATTCACTTAAGGATCTGAAGCACCAGTATTCAGTTCTTTCCTTTCTGGTGACCTGGCAAAGTCCTTTTCATCTCTGAAGTCAATTTTTTGCAAAAAATTCTACACTGTCCTGACCGGAGCAGTTTCTGAAACAGGTTCTAAGAGTCATCACACTTCCTTTATTTATTTGAGCTTTTAGCGGCAATTTCTGGCCGTTATTGACGCTTACGTATTTTTATTCGTTATGAATGAATATTATTATTATTAAGGTAATGGCCGACCCAGAATCCGCAAAGTACTTTGCCGGCATCGGTCTTCACTGGTACGAAGACATGGTAGAATCAGCATCAGTTCAAACCACAACACACAACAAATTTCCCGATCTGTTCCAGCTAGTCACCGAGGCCTGTGCGGGCTATTTCCCGGCCGACGGGCCCAAGTTGGGCGATTGGGCTCGGGCAGAAGAGTACGCGGGCAGGATCATGGCGGATCTTCAGAATTGGGCTGCTGGATTTGTTGATTGGAATTTGGTGCTGGACATGACTGGTAGGGCTTCTCTTCGAATTTTGGCGATTTTTGAGTTTGTAAGGATTCTGAAGGAAAAAAACATGCGAGAATTATGAGAATGGTTATTCTGCTCTGGAAAAGAAATACGGCTGATATGAAGTTCATAGGCAGTTGATATCAACAGCGCATTTACGTTTTATCATTATTCGACCTGCTTAACACATCTGGCTAGGTCTCAACTCTGGATCATCAGTGTTCTACACGTTGAAGTATAGCGAACGAATTTTTACTTCTTATCGATTTTGTCAGATGAAGAAGTTACGTTTTACCTCTCTTACCCGGACCCATTGAAAAATCTCAACCTTAACATAAGGAAACAATTACGGAAAAGCCAAATGACGATTACAAAATGATTTCTTGAAACGGAAAACAGCATTTAACGACTGCAATTCGATCAAAAATGTTTTTCAGGAAATGGAATGAAATTTTACGATGAAACTAAATTGATGTGCGAATGAGGATGGGAGAGAAAGAGAGAGAGAGAGAGAGAGAGAGAGAGAGAGGAGAGAGAGAGAGAGAGAGAGAGAGAGAGAGAGAGAGAGAGAGAGAGAAAGAGAGAGAGAGAGAGAGAGAGAGAGAGAGAGAGAGAGAGAGAGAGAGAGAAGAGAGAGAGAGCGCAAGAGAGAGAAAGAGAGAGAGCGCAAGAGAGCGCAAGAGAGAGGAAGAGAGAGAGAGAGAGAGAGAGAGAGAGAGAGAGAGAGAGAGAGAGAGAGAGAGAGTGAGTGAAAGATTTTATTCAGGAGGACCTAATTTCTGCAAGAACTTTGTTGATGCGGCTATCATCGTAAATGCAAATGAGACCGAATACTACAAACAACCTATCTGGCATGTTATAGGACAGTTTAGGTACGTTTCTCTCTCTCCCCCTCTTTCTTCCCTCTCTCTGTCAATAAAACCTGATATTTCAGTAAATTCGTCCTCCCTGATGCTGTCGTCATCGAAGACATCATTACGAATAACATCAAGTCAGTTGAAACTATTGCCTTTCTCAATCCAGATGGGTCCAAAGCAGTTGTCATATTGAATAAGAGCTTGGTAAGGTTGCAACTTTTTATATTCAATTGTATTGTTATAGAAATTAACTAACTATATGTATTCATTTCGAAAACCTTCTTTACAACGCAAAAATGTAGACCGAACATTTCATCATCTCAAAACTATGATATTTTTTAATGAAAGGAAACAGGCATAATTTTTCAATTGGGCGATTTATTTTGAAAACAAGAAAAAATTCGAAAAAAATAAAAAATGATTTTTTTCAGAAAATTGAAAAAAAATTTAAAGAAAATTGAGAAATAAACAAAAGTTTTTTACAACAATTAGAAAATCAAGAAGAATGAACTTCTTCTTACTTCTTAAGATATTTTTTCGAAAAAAATGAAAAAATATTTTTTTTCACAAAAAATCAATTTTTCAGATCGAGTCCCATACAGTAGAAATAACAAGCACGTCATCTCCTGACTCAATCTTCGAATTCCGAGCCGAAGCTAATTCCCTAACAACCGTTCTGTTGAAATAAAGCACATAAGAAGAAGTGGGCGTGGCCTAAAGGGGCGTGGCTTATTGCACGGGGGGGAGGGCTCGCGACACAGAATTGCGTTTTGGACTAATAGCAAGTTTATTCTTACTTTTCCGCCGTCGGAATGGGTTCATTGAGGTGAGAATTGGTCAAATTTAAGTCATTTCTGAGTAGTTTCTCAATTTTGAGTGGTTTTTCCCACTTTTCTGTACTTTTTGACACTTTTATGTCAGTTTTAGTTATTTGCGAATGTTTTACAGGCTGATGTTTTTTTTGGTGGAAATGCAAGTTTTTTGCTATCTGTTTGGCTGATAGGCAGACTCCGCCCACCCGGGCTATCATTGTTGATTGATTTCCTCGTTTTTCACACTCTCCTGTTGAAAATTTGATGATTTCACTTTGAAATGGGTACTTTGAATCACAACTCGGCTACCTGCTCTGATAGGTTAGCTCCGCCCACCCAGCTATCGTTATTGATCTATTTTCTCGGAAGAAAGTCACCTGAAGAATGGTATTTCAAATCATGATTTGGCTACCTGGCTGGCTGATAGGCCGACTCCGCCCACTTTCAAGGGTTCTACTTCGCGTTCGAGAAGTCGATTGATATATTTAGCCTGTTTTGCGATTCCCCACTAACGATGTTCGTGAAATGACTGAAGAGAGAATAGAAAAAGAGTGCTTCATCGGAATTATTTACTCTGCGAGTTTCTCAGAAGAAAGTTGTTGACGTATATTTCCGTCAGATCCAATTCTCATCATATGTTATGAGGAACTCGAATGAAAAACAACGATTAGGTCGACGGGATGTTTCGCAGGGCTTAGGGTCTAGCTTAGGTTGCGGCTTAGGTTAGGTCATGGCGTGACGTCTAATTCAGATTAGGGCTGGCTTAGGTCAGGGCTGAGGTTCCAGCTTAGGTTAGGGCTTATCCTGTTAGGTTGGGGGCTTAGGAGATTGGCACTGGTTCATTTAGGCTTAGGAATAGTCTAGCTTAGGTTGAGGCTTGGGTTAGGTCATGGCGTTGGGTCTAAATCAGATTAGGGGGTTAGGGATGAGGTTCCAGCTTAGGTTAGGGCTTATCCTGTTAGGTTGGGGGCTTAGGGAATGGCTTAGACGAGGGCTCAGTAATGGTTAGGCTGTTGGGCTCTGACTTAAGCAATGGTTAGAAATCCAGCTTATCTTAGGTAAAGATTAGGTTAGGGGTTGTGCTTTAGCTACAAACTTAGAAACCATGCTAGCAGAACCTTGTCGAGTGCCTATTTGAGATTCACTATAGTTTGGTTAGACAGAAGTCAGCTTATAGGTGTTTTTTTAGCAGCTGAATTTGGCTTTTCATTAGTTTTGTGATTTCGACACACCTCAAGGATATTTTCGAAGTTTTGTTGATTGTTCAAGTTTATAAATGAGCCAAAGAGGTATATTTAGGTAAGATGTTATGGTAAGTAAGATGAAGCTTTTCACAAAGCTCGTAAACACCTTCAGAATTCCTTCAAAAAGGCTAAATCACCATTTCTCTCTTGGTTCTCTCCACACCATTCTCCATTTCCCAAAGTCACATGCTGGAAAAAAGCCGCAAACTTTTGCTAGAATAAACAAATAGTGGTTTCCGATTCCTCGGCAGAAAACATTGCTTCTGCACTATAAACAGATAGAATACACGCCACGCCCACTTGCTGCGGTATGCTTTTGTGTCGTAGAAGGGGAACATTTTTTCCTGATTTTACAACGTTTATTGAATTTTTTCATCGAACAAGTGAGTCTTATCAGAAAAGGGGTGGTCTCAGCCAATAAACTTCTCTTCAACCTTATTAGACGCATTCCAACCCTTCACGCATGAAAAGATATCGAATGACACCTCTTCGCTTCAATGAGAAATTTTTCTGAGAAGCAATTTGGGATGAAATAGTGTTTTTAGCATGCGGATCGAATCTCTGAGAATAACATTCTGCCAGGGAGAAAATTTATAAGGGGAAAAAAAAGGAAAATGGCTTGATGGACACATGTCTTTGGTGTAGTGGATAAGAGGCTTCTTTTGCAACCTGCAAGGGCTCGGTTCGATCCCCTTTAAGGTAATCATTTTTCGCTTTTTTTGTCTCGTTGGAACGCTTCCGCTTTTTTGTTTTTTCTTCGTTTTGAAAAAAAACGAAAAATAAACACCACGGCTTGGTAAATCTGATAGTTTTCATGACATTTTTAGCAACAAATTTCAAACCCTGCTCGCTGTCATTTTTTTTGCTCTTTCCATTTTTCTCTCTATCATAGCTCTAATTTCATACGTGCATTCGGGCTGTTAAAAAAGTTCTAATTTAAAAAAAAGAAATAGTTTTTTTTCTAGTTGTTCCAAGTTTTTTCTACTACGCTCTTCTCAGAAGTGTCAAAGTTCGGTCAAAAGCAGAAAAAGTTCTGAATCGATGGGCTCACTCATCCCTGAGAGTACGCATTCATTATGAGCCGGAGTTGAAGTAAATAACATTTGTGTCGTACATAGTAAACGAGTGTCAGGAGTTCTCGCTTTTGCTTCAAGCAGCCCAATATAAAAGCTTTAACCCGAGAATAACTTATTAGTTACCTCGGTGAAGTTGAATCTAAGTCAAGTCTGAGCTAGTACCTGAAGAAGTCCCTAAACCAGCACCTAAGCCAGGCCGTACCTAGGCTGTTACCTAAGCAAGTCCCTGGACCTGTATCAGTACCTAAGTCAATTCCAAAACCAGCACCTAAGCCAGTACCTAATCTAGTACCTAAGTCAGTACCTAAGCAAGCACCTAAGCCAGCACCTAAGCCGCACCTAAGCCGTACTAAAGTCAGCATCTAAGCCAGTACCTAAGCAAGTACCTAGACCCGTACCTAACCCGGTACCTAAGCCAGTCCCTAAGCCAACCCCAAAGCCAGTACCTAAGCCATATCTAAGCTAGTACCTTAGCCAGTACCTAAGAAAGTACCTAAGCCGTACCTAAGCCACTACCTAAGCCGCACCTAAGCCGTACCTATGCCGTACTAAAGTCAGGATCTAAGCCAGTACCTAAGCAAGTACCTAGACCCGTACCTAACCCGGTACCTAAGCCAGTCCCTAAGCCAACCCCAAAGCCAGTACCTAAGCCATATCTAAGCTAGTACCTTAGCCAGTACCTAAGCAAGTACCTAAGCCGTACCTAAGCCACTACCTAAGCCGCACCTAAGCCGTACCTAAGCTGTACTAAAGTCCGGATCTAAGCCAGTACCTAAGCTAGTATCCAAGCTTGTACATTAGCCAGCCCTAATCAAGTCGGCTTGTCATAAATGCTCATAAATCTTTCATGAACCAGTGAAAGAGTCCAAAAAACGAACTTGAAGTCCAATGCATTCTTTATCGAACCACCTCTCTTCATGGAATAATTGAATTGTTTTTTGGGAGAAGGACCTCAAGTGACACGGTTCTCCCATTGTTCATCTACACAGCAAGTTTTTTGTTTCGGCTCGCTTCAGCGGTTCGAAACAAAGGGAAAACTCTGTAGTTACCCAGAATGAAACTGCTCTGCAATAAATAGATTCTTTAGGACGTGAAAAAGGCAAAAACAAGTCTTCCAGGGTGGGATCGATCCCATGACCTTACCACCCAACGCCTTAACCACTATACCACTTGTGAGAAACAGATTGATACGATCTGATTCAAAATTAGCGGGGAACTTTCGAATCTAATGAAGTTTGAAGATTGTAAAAACAGTATTTTCACTGAGAAAATTTCTTCGAATTCTTGTCTCGTACATTTTTTGCGATAGCACTAGAATTAAATTAAAAGTTGATCTTACAGATACACTGCTAGTTCCTTACTACAACTTTCCCCCACTGGGACCGATCCCCTGACCTTTTTCTCTCCAATTTTAACCACTTACGCAGAGTATCATGCACCAGGGCTAAATTGAGCTCAGCGGAAGTTATTAGCATCTGAACTAACATGTAATACAACTGAGCAAACACCGATTTTTATGAAATTTGTAAGCTCCGCCCCTTTAATAACCGCACCGCGCACGCATTGCAAATAGGAGGCTTATTAAATTGCGCATAACAAGGAATACTTATTAGCGACTCTTTGTGTCTCCTTCCTTGACGCTGAATAGAATTCCAAATCCGTGAAGACCCATCCATCACTCGAGTTGAAGAAAAACGACCACTATTAGTGTGACATGAGTGGATTTGTGGAGACAAAAAAAGAGGGCAAGAAAACGACGACAAATGGAGTTGTGGACGTGGCTTAGTGGTTTCGGGTTGGATTTGGGTGTTACTTTGTTTAACCTGTGAAATTTAGTCCTAAATCTGGCCAATGCAGTTGTATTTCTAAACTCACTTCCACTGTTTTCAGTGTGAATGAAGATCCTAGACACTTACGACAAATGGAGTTTCGGACGTGATTAAGTAGCTTCGTGCTGGGTCGATGTGTTACTTTGTTTAACCTGTGAGACTTAGTCCTAAATCTGGCCAATGCAGTTGTATTTCTAAACTCACTTCCACTGTTTTCAGTGTGAATGAAGATCCTAGACACTTACGACAAATGGAGTTTTGGACGTGGTTAAGTAGTTTCGTGCTGGGTCGATGTGTTACTTTGTTTAACCTGTTAGATTTAGTCCTAAATCTGGCTAATGCAGTTGTATTTCTAAACTCACTCCCACTGTTTTCAGTGTGAATGAAGATCCTAGACACTTACGACAAATGGAGTTTCGGACGTGATTAAGTTGTTTCGTGCTGGGTCGATGTGTTGCTTGGCAACGTATAAAAAATTGTCAAAAATCAGGCTATTGGAGTTTTTCTGACCCGGTTCTAATGTTTTAGTGTTCTTGAATAACTTAGAAACCCACGACAAATGTAGTTTTGGACGTTCTTTTTATACAATGGTACACTGTACAGTTTAACGTACGGAACAAACTCTCATAGGCTTTTAAACCCTACACCCAGCGTTCAAAGCACAATCACCATAAATTATGCGGAACCCGCTAAAGGTCGGCGACATCAATTTGGACTCGAACACTCACGTTCAGTCGCAAATTGAATAAAAGGGA